>CM029657.1:28864370-29435535 GCA_017311315.1 Dendrocalamus latiflorus
AAGCATCTCGAATTTGTTGTATTCTCGCTTGAACTGGTTCTGTCGTACCGTCTTGATCTGGGTGGTGCCCTCATGGTATGCGTCGAGGGTCACCCAGATATCGTAGGCGGACGGTAGGTGAGAGATGCGATCGAATTCGCTTCTGCTCAACCCCTGGATTATGATGTTCCTTGCCTTAGCATTCGCCTCGACATCAGCCATGTTGCCAACATTGATGTCCTCATCGGCAGGAACAACATACTGTACTTTGACCTTGCGCCAGATAGCGTACCCCTGAGCCTGGATGTATGTCTCCATTCGGCTCTTCCAGAAGGGGTAATCGACGCCATCGAACACGGGCGGCTTGGTCGAGTACTTGTCCGTCGCCATGACTCTTGAGACCGGTTAAGATCTATGAATTAGAGCTAACCGGCTCTGATACCAATTGAAGGACCGAAATGGCGACAGAGGGGGGGGTGAATGTCGGCTTTTAAAATTAACCCCGCACAAGTACTCACAAAAAACTCAACTCCTAGAGCTATGAGAAGCTATGAAGTTGACAAGAACCGAGCGCTAATGAAAACAAGAGAACTGAGCTCAAAAAGGGAGACGGCAAGAGAACTAGCAGACATCGCTGCCATGGCAAGGAAAATAGCTACCATGGCTGCCACGGCAGCAGAAAGCACTTCGAAATTTCACCACGGCAAGAAGAGTACTGCGGACTGCAAAGAATAAAATAGCTGCTGGCTGCAGAGAGGTCTGCCACGGCAGAGAAGAAGCTGCCAGAGTCTACCACGGCAGAGAACAAGCTGCCAAAGTCTACCACGGCAAGGATTGGCAAAGAATTTTTACTGCGGTTCAGAAAATGGCCCTGAAACCCTGATTTTCAGACAGCTCGATTGTAACTTCAGAAATGGGGCAACTGCAAGGAAATTAAAAATTTCCAGAGAGATAAAATGGCCCAAAGCAGCAGAGAAACAACTTGAATAGATAGAGGGACCATAAGCACCAAGATAAAACACCTTATGACAAGTAATTTCAGATTTGAGCCTGAATCTGAAAATTACAAAGAGCTGAACTAAAACTTATATTAGTTCTTCATCCTTGATCCTTTGGAGCTGAAACTTTGCAGAAATATTGGCAATAGACAAGAGCTTCTACAAGCCAAATTTCAAGAGATTTCACAGAGGGAATCACAGATTCCACCAAAACCCTAGAGTTGCAACTGAAAATACAGAGAGAGATCCAAAAACTCAAAATAATTCATGGATTCAAATCCTTTGCTAATAAGATTTTGCAAATATATTAGCAATAGCAAAAGGATTGCTCAGACCAAAAATCAACTCAAACCATGAAGGGAATCAAGAGATTACTCAAAACCCTAGAAACTGGAATGAAGAACAGGGGAGGCTAAAATGCAAAACTGAGAATCAAACTAGGTTTGCTCTTGGGATTAAGTAGCCAAATGGCTTTTGAGCATCACCCATGTCATAGCAACCCATTTTGGCACTCTCCAGCAAGCAAGAACTCAAAAAGACGAAAATCAAGAAATCTTGCAAAAGAGGAAAAATGAAGAACAGAGCTACGAACAGGGAAACTTAAACTTCAGAATTTCATTCATTGATTCACAGGGAATACAGAGGAGTCCCGATACCCCGACTTGATACAAAGAAAGGATTACAAGCTCTCAATCCCTCTCCAACCTCTCAATCCTCACCCATGGATACTTGGAGGGGATGAACACCACTTGTTCTATCTAGAACACATCGTAGATAACAGAGGGAGCACTACTCTGCCACTACTACCCACTCTCAACAACTAAAGTCTAAAGCCTAAAGCAACCACTAAAGACTCTTTTGACTCTAACAAACCCCAATTCCACCCAAGTGCTCAAGGAGGGCATGCAGCCCCTCCTCTCCTTTTATAGCGCCTGGCTAACGGGTCTCCGCCCCGTTACGCCCGCTATATCCAACGGAGCCCGCTCCCGCTTGTGCAGCCTTGCGAGTTTCCCGATTCGCCCCTCCTGCACCTTCCGGGAAGCTTCCGACGCTCCTTGCCTCGCACGCCTCGCAACCACCTCGAGTCCACATCGTCTTCGACACATCCCGACCGTTCTGACCTCAGCGCCACCTGCGCCTAGTCTGGTCCACCGTGTCTTGCCACGACTCCAACTCGACGTCCTGCAGTCACACAGACAAGAAACACGTCAAATAGCACCGTTCGACACATGAAAGCGTAAATACCATCACACTTACCATATATGAAGTCCAAACCTGTCAACACATTAGAATATGCATCCTAAGCCCAAATGACCAGGTTTGACCAAAGTCCGACCGAGCCCGATTGCGCCATGCAACGACTTGACTCCGAACTACTCAAACCAAACTCGACTGACCTAAACCTTTGTCAATTACTCATCACTCTCATGGAGACACGACCACATGATCTCTCACCTTCGACCACGGCCTTTCGACGTTGACCACTTTCCCTTTTGACCACGACCCCTTTCGACTAGGCTTCAACTTTGACCACTGTCCCCTTTGACCACTATCCCCTTCGACCACGGCCCTTCGACGACCATGGCCCTTCGACGTCGACCAATTCCCACTTTGACCACCGTCCCCTTCGACCACTGTCCCCTTCGACCATTTCTCTTCGACGTCGATCACTATCCCCTTCGACCACGGCCCTTCGACATCACTTCGACCACTGTCCCCTTCAATGATCACGACCCTTCGACGTTGACCACTTCCTTCTTCGACCACCGCCCCCTTCAACCACGGCATCGACTTTGGCCACGGCTTATCAACCACGGCCCGCTTCAACCACGGTCCAGACGTCAACCATGGCCCCCTTCAACCACAGCCCCGACGTCGACCGCGATCCTTCGACTTCAAACACGGACCGACTTTGTCCATAGCCCTTCGACTTCGACCACTGCCCCTTCTCTTTGATCCACCTGCCGCTGTCGCTGAGCGTCGTACCGCTGGTTGGAGGGTCAGGGGAGAGAAGGAGGCGGCGGTTGCGGGAGGTGGAGTGATTGCCGAATTCGGAGGATGTGGGGGATGAGAAGAGGAGCGCGGCCCACACATTGGCCCGACCATTTCTACGAGCGGAAGAACTACTTACATGCGGATCTAGGCAGCTGATTTTTGATCAGACGGCTAAAAAGAGAGAAAGAAGAATGGACCGATGACCACCAACTTATATTTTTATAATAGTAATGATACCACAAAAGCCTTTCAATCAAGCACTAACTTCTTCTTTGAAGCCTCGAAAATCACCAACTGAATTAAGTATTGGGCTTGTTCTTTTCGGCTGCGGCTTATGGCTTTTGGCTGAAATTTTGGAATTTTGGTTGTTTACGGTACAGATAACGGAGAGACAGATACTCATTTGCGATTTTGGCTGGTACAGATATTGGACTTTTAACGTGTAGATCGTTTAACTTGTAGACCCCGTCTTGAGAAAATACTTCGTTTAAAAGTTAGGTACTGTAGCAAAAGCCAAAAGCCACCGGCTTGTGACGTAAAGAACATACCATTACTCAGTTGGTGGGAGGTGTCGGTGTGCACTTTCACCACCAAAGAGGTGCATTTTTACTTCTTACTCAAAAATTCAAAAGAATACCTAGTTCCTCCAAAGTACTCTCTCGATAACCATCAAACTTCATTGCATGCATGCTCATCCATTTACGTGTTCAAATTAAAATTTTCGCCAGCCAGCCTTGGCCAATTGAAAAAGAAAGCAAAATATAAAAGAAGCAATCATGTAACCATGGGACCTAGTGAGGAAAATGAAACCATTATGATGAAAACCTTCTACTTCGATCAAAGTGAATGGTGCCAGCCGGCATGTATGTAGTCAAGTCAAGAGGTCAACATTATCTCCGAACCTACTCCCCAAGAGGTCAATAACGATCGAAGTTGATTACCCATCCAATTCTCTTATTCTAAATGCACGTTTACGTCTGTCTCTATCTTTGGGCGCGCACAGCATTATTTCAAGTGATAATATCTGCGAATCTTCGCTTCTTTTACTTTCTTACCTTTATGCACACAACGTTGCACATACATGCTTGTCAATGGTAGAACGAAATCAAATGAATCAATGGTGCTCGCATGATTTTCGACTCACTTTTTCAAATCAGGTATTTATATGACTAAATTTATTACATATTGTTCATATATATTTAATATCAGTATTTGTCGATATCGGTTGTTTGATTTTCTCCCTAATTATAAGTCGTTTTACTGATCAATTCTGTTTTTTTTTTGCTTCAGCTTCTAACAGCAAGACCAATTTTTGATTGGTCTCTTTTAGTTGCTACCCCTTTCAATGCAATACTCTACAAAAATAATTATCTTCTACTTCTTTACAATTATTACTTAATGCTAACCGTTGTGACATGAGTACGCATACACGTGCAACCGTTGCTGGTCCCTACGGATGACACCCGTCACCGCGTCACATTCTCTTTAGTGGCCTCGAGTCTATTCCCTATAGCTGCACTATCTCTACTCCAAACACTTTGCTCTACTACTTCTATACGTTCATCTTCCTATTAGTACGTATGCATACATATATAATGTTACTAGTTACGTACCCGTACGTTGCAACGGAATTCATGGAATATATAGAAAATCGTGCTATAGAAGAGAGTTGCTCTAATTGGTTGGAAAGTAAAAAATGATGAGAAATAGAGGATATAGAACGATTAAAGAAAAATAGACGTACAACTATCAATTCATTCTTTTATAATAGTAATGATACATATTTAATGTCCTCTTTCTACGTCGATAGCTTCTCTTCTTGAAACTGAGAAATGATGTCACCGTGCATGGTTTACATTTGAGTACTAGTGTACTACTGCACATTACGCTTCTACACCGTAAGATCTTACCATGCTACGTTCTGGTTGGACCACTCCGATCCTAATTCTGCGTAGAATGATGGTTTGTTGGTATTGTACTAGACTGGACCTTATATAATCTCTAAAATCACGATTTTTGAAGTACAGTCCTATCATAATGGTACGATCCGGGCTTTTGAACCATCTGTCGGCATGTTTAAGCATTTTTTTTTTCAAGTGGTAATATCTGCGAATCTTCCCTGATCTTACTTTCTTACCTTCGTGCACATGACATTGCACATTCTTGAATTTTTTAAATAATCTATTTTTTATCTTGAATTACAGTAATATAACTGTATTTTTTTACACTAATGATCTCCTGTCGCTCAACCGTTGAACGATTTGGACTAGTCACCCAATGGTTAAACAATAAATGTCTAAGTCACTCAACGGTCGCTCAAACTCAACCGGTAGACGACTTGGACACTTTGGCGTATTTGTATGCTTTTCTCTGAAATATTAGAGTAATACGATGTATGTGGGTTGAACGACTAGGGGCTAGTCGCCTAACAGTTGGGCGACAAGTGTCTAAATCACTCAACGGTTGGACGATAAGTGTCCAAGTTGTTCAACAGTTGAGCAACTTAGACATTTGTCGCCTAACCGTTGGACGACTAATCTAAGTCGCTCAACGGTGGATCGATAGAGGGTTATTAGTGTAAAATAAAAAAACAGAGATATATTGTTGTAATTCGGAATAAAAATAGATTATTAAAAAAGCTCCACATTCTTGCATGTCAATGGTCTCTTCTTTTTGACTTCTAAAAATTACTTTTTAGTTTTCGTACAGTAACCAACTTTCAAACGTAATGCCTTTTCAAGGCGGTTTCTATAAATTGATTGTATTAAATATTATAACGACTTCATTTATATTGGTTAAAATTATACGTGAGTTTTTATTACTCAGCATTCTCTCATAAATAAACTAAAAATTATAAACTATAATCATAATCCAAGAACATACACTACATAGTAGAAATGAATAATGACCCTCGTAAGGATATTTTTTCTCGCCCTTTCACTTCTCATAAAAATATGCGTGTACGTACGGTACACTAACCAATGCTTGGCTCATACCCTACCGCAATATGACATAGAATTTTTTTGTATGGCTAATCTTTTTTTATTCGAAATTATAGAAATATACCCGCGGAATTTTTTTTTTACAAAAATAGGCTCCAGTCGCCTAATGGTTGGGCGACTGGAGCCTTTCGCCTAACTAGACTGCGACAGTTAATGAATATACCAACCGTTCGGCGATTAATTGCAGTCGCCCCACCGTTGGGCGACTGCAATCCAGTCGTCGAACCGTTGGGCGATTGCAATCTAGTCGCCAAACAGTTGGGCGACTAGAGGCGATATAAGACCGCTCGGCCGAGCGCCGACCATTGCACTGTTTTCTCGTTCGACCGCACGAAGAGTAGAAGAAGAAGAGAAGAAGAGAGGAAGAGTGAAGAAGAGAAGGGGGAGAGAAGGAGAGGGAGAGGAGGAGAAGAGGAGGGGGAGAGGAGAGGGAGAGCGCGATTTTCAGGTATTTTTTTGTGTTATATTTTTTGTTAGTGTTAGAAAAATAGTTTAGAAATTTAGTTTAGAAAATTTAGTTTAGAAATTTAGTTTAGAAAATGTAGTTTAGAAATTTAGTTTTCAAATTTAGTTTAGAAAATATAGTTTAGAAAATTTAGATTATAAAATTAGTTTAGAAAATATATTTTAGAAATTTAGTTTAGAAAATATAGTTTAGAAAATATAGTTTACAAATTTAGTTTAGAAAATATAGTCTAGAAATTTAGTTTAGCAATTTAGTTTAGAAAATGTAGTTTTGAAATTTAGTTTAGAAATTTAGTTTTCAAATTTTGTTTAGAAACTATAGTTTAGAAATTAAGTTTAGAAAATTTAGTTTATAAATTTTGTATACCATTTTTAATGCATTATTGTAGAAAATATAGTATTTCAAATGTAGATGTAGAAAATTTTTTGTATGTATTATTATAGAAAATGTAGTGTACAAATTTAGATGTAGAAAATTGAGTGTACAAATTTTGTACAGTATTTTTGATGTATTATTATATAAAATTTAGTGTAGAAATTTAGATGTACAAAATTTAATGTTGAAATTATTGTACAAATTTTGCAGGTATGACTCGTGCTGGACGTGACTCCGAGTAGTGATACACGCTGTTGGACGAGCACGTGGACCGCGTGCATCGCACTTCCCGTCGTGCGGCGCCACCGGGGAGCACGGACGAGCCGCCTGAGCTGGGAGTGGTCCGGACACGCACACCTCGCGTGGCCTGGGGACTCGACCCTCGTTGGACTGCCAGGTTTGCACTACGCCAACGTTTAGCCTGACCGTAAGAACGTTCCGTGCTGATCTTCACTTTGTTTACAGGCTGCGGGATGTCGGGCTACTCCCTCTTGCCCGGATGGTGGAGGCCACGGAGGAGGATGGAGCCACCTTGGCCGTGGACGGGGACGAGGCGGGCGGGGAGCGATCACGACGCTTCCCGTTCGACCGTTCCCTGCTGACGGCTTTGGTGGACCGTTGGCGGCCCGAGACGCACACTTTCCACCTCCCATTCGGGGAGATGACGCCGAACCTGCAGGATGTGGCCCTGCTCCTTGGCCTACCGATCGCGGGAGACTGCCTTCCTACCGGAGGCCCCGGCCGACTGGCGCGCTGACCTGCTCGGCAGATTCGACGGGGTCGTTCCACCGGGCGATCACCACCACATCTTCGACGAGTATCAGGCCCGTGGGCCGACGCTGAGGTGGCTCGCACAGTACCGGGTACATAGTATTTAGAATTGATCGTGTATTGGAAGCTCTTATTTGTTGTATTACGTACTAATAACAACTTGTTTGCATTCAGGTGGAGCGCATGGATCCGCAGGCAGACGATCACCAGGTCTCGCGCCACTTGGAGGTGTACGTGCTGTGGCTGTTTGGTTGGGTGCTTTTCACTACCAGCCACGGCAACTCGGTGGATGCGCGCCTTATCGCTTATGCGAGGGCCATCGCTGACGGCGAGCCCCCCAGGTCAGCTGGGGATCGGCCACACTTGCCGCGACATACCGCGCACTGTGCGATGCGTGCACGAGGACCAGGGCGAACTCGGTCCTCATGGGCTGTCCCCTGCTGCTGCAGTTGTGGTCGTTCAAGCGGTTGAGCATCGGACGACCTGTGCTCGACAACATGGGTTCGTACGGACCCGAGATATATCCAGGGGGAGACGTCGACCGGCCGACGATGGGTTCTCTCTGGTGCCGTCGTCGAGTCAGTATTATCACAGTCAACTATTTCTTTCTTATTGATGATCGTCGTACTAAACAACTTGTCTTGCTTGCAGGTACAGTTCGCGCACGTGCAGGTCACGCTGGCGTACCTGCCCTTTGTGGAGCAGTTCGACCGCATCACATCCGATGACGTGCGCTGGGAGCCGTACGCAGATACGGCAGTGCAGGCCCGTGCTCCTGGCGGGCTGTCCGCACTTTGCTTCCGTGACCGGGCTTTCTAGCTCACCCGCCGGAAGCTCGTGTACCATATCTACGTGGAGGACTACGCACCCCAGCGCGTCATGCGACAGTTCGGGCTACGGCAGGCCCTTCCTGTACCAGTCGGACCATCGCTTCCGCGGAACGTGCACGGGTGAGTGATCGTTTGTGCTAAATATGTACATACTTACTACTGCATTCGCAAGTATCTCACATTACGTAATGGTTCTATACGCAGGCACAACGTGAAGGGAGTTAAAAGAGGCACGGATTGGTCGACGAAGATGCAGCCCTGGGTCGAGCAGTGGGAGGGTGCGCTCGACGACCGCGTGGAGGAGGACCAGCCATACGATAACAGGGACTACGCGGAGTACCTGCGCTGGTACCAGGAGCGGACACGTACCAGGCTCGTATATGTCGTAGACCCGCCTGCCACACAGGTCGCCGCTCCGACAGACACGTACCCTGCGCACCTCGCGCGTGATGCTCACATCGCGGTACGTTACATGTAATTTCAAATATTCCCAAATGTCCATTTTGGTATGCATGCAGTTTACATTTCCCAAATGTCGTTTCGATGATCGACCATTTTATGTCTTTGTGTCCAGGCTGACGTCGGTGCTGCCCTATGGAACGACTCCGCCTCACTACTGCAGAGGGTCGCCACTGGTGCGGAGCTGACCCACGAGGAGGGCGTCAGCTTTGTGCGTCGGGTGGAGGCCGGGTGCAGACGTATTGTTAGCTTGCTGTCCTGCACGAGGCTACCGGTGGTCTCCACGCCCAGCGCTCCGACTGCTCGTCCACCAGTGCCACCCCGACCAGCATGGCACTACTCCGGAGGTAGTACGTGGACACGTCCTACACCACCTCACCCAGAGCAGCCAGGGGGTTCAGCCTGGGCACGGCCTCCTACACCACCGAGCTTCACGCCTCCTCCGCACATCCCCGGCTTCCACACGCAGGGGGTGCATGCCCCTCCTCCTACCTCGATGGTGCCAGCTACGGGTACGCATCGTCTGATCTCGTTTTTATCCCAAGACGATATGTAACGAACTAACGATATTACTATTGCAGGTACTTACCAGTAGCACGGCGTCTCCCCGGGCCCGGACGATGTGGACCAGTTTTTTGCGGAGTGGCCCGGGCAGTTCTTCGACGCAGCACCGGAGGTTCTCTCTGGCAGTGCCCTCCCCGGTGCACCGGAGGGCACACAGCCAGAGGTGCAGCTGACTCCACCAGCGCAGGGCGGGATAGACACCCTCCTGCTCGTTTTACTTTTTTGGAGCCTCGTAACCCGTTGCACCGGAGGAGGGCCAAGCGGGGCCGTATGGGAGAACGCGGGCGCGGTGACGGGGCACACCAGGGTGGCAAGTGAGGGATGCTATATTATGTAATGAAAAAATACGTGACATGTTACTCACACTTATATTATGAAGTTTATTTAAATTCAAACATGTCTATCATCTCTTCTTTTCGCATTCAATCATAAACATACCGGTTCTCCGCACACGAATTATCATCGTATGTCACTTAACAGTGTATGTATCGATCGTTCTCCTGTTAATCTTTAATAAAAAAAAGTTTCTAAAAATTTTTACGCACCTACAATATACAATAAACATAAACTTATATTACATCATATTTTTTACCGCTTTAAAACTACAAAATTCACGGGGGACATGCAGTCGCCTAATGGGATGGCGACTGCATACAAGTCGCCTAATGGGATGGCGACTGCATGCAAGTCGCCTAATGGGTTGGCGACTGCATGCAAGTCGCCTAATGGGTTGGCGACTGCATGCAAGTCGCCGTACGGAAGCGCGACTGGATGCAATCGCTCCAGTGTACGACGACAGATATTGTGTCGCCTAATGGTTGGGCAAAAGGCTCTAGTCGCCCAACTATTAAGCGACTGGAGCCTATTTTTGTAAAAAAAAAATCCGCAGGTATATTTCTGTAATTTCGAATAAAAAAATATTATCCGTACATGTGCCTTGTGTACGAAAAGAAAATGAACGAGCTAGCTGTGTAATAGTAGTCTAGTACAGCGGAAGCAAACTGGCAATATAAACAGAAAAAGAAAGAGAAAAATACATAGAACTAGAACTACATTTATACATATTATTCCTCATGAGATTTCCAATTCAATTCAATTATCAATGTGTCTGTTCTTTTAAGTTATGGTTGATGATTTTTTGCTATGCTTTTCGAGCTAGGCAGCGAACGGTGAAAACATGGACACAGATAGCACACAATGTTTTAGGGTCGAGAAACTGTTTAAAGAAACGACTTTCAAAGTCCGTCCCATTTATTTAATTCAAAAGTCATAAAAAAACATGATCAATATTTCTCTGCCCTCCGAGGACTGAGTTTTTAACGACTCACGTTTTCGTCCCGACTCCTAAATATAATGAAGTAAGTACAATTATCGATCGAAGGTCTCCATCAAAAACCGCACCTTGTTTTGACTTGTCTCCATCGAAAACCGCCCCATGTTTTGACCTGTGAACTCGGTTTCTGGTTTCTGACTTATTTTTCACTATTTATAAGTTTCGTTTTTTTTCTGAACTTTTAGCTTTTTATTGAGCTTTTTGCCGGTTCTTTTTTTCCCCATATTTGTTTGTATTATACGTAATGGGCTAACATATTTTTTATATTTTTAAATTTTTTAAATTTAATTATGCTAAATAAGCCTCTGTCAGCTACAGTGCTTTTTCAGCCAGCTACAGTGTTTTCAGCCATAAGTCATGAGCTTTTCAGCCGAACCGATCACCACCTTAAGCATTCAAATTTGTAGCTTGGTCTTCCTACGAATCTCCCATATATTCCACTCCCTCGTGTGATATGAAGATTCTTAATCAATGGATAATTTAGTTGGTCTTCTCCCGGATGATGGGATTGAAACGTGGGAGATTAACAAAGAAGACCGGCTGATTCTAGCAAGACTCAACACCAACCTATCTTGATGGCACAAACCACTCAGATCATATTGAAGCATTAAGCTTCTTCTTGGCAGGTTCCCCTTTGCCATCCCTACTCTGGTCAATACGTCGTTCCCTAACTGCTGCACCTCTTGTGACATATTGCTAATGAAAGATACGGTATTGTTTATCTGGACTTAAGGCCTGTTTGGTTCATGATCAGAAGTTGCCTAGTCATAAGTTAGGTGTGCCATAGTTTTTAGGTAGCTGTTTGGTTCACTGATGCAACTGTGGCATACCACACTTTCTTAGCACCCGACCCCACACGTCATATACTTAGTTTCTTGCCAAACTTTGCCACAAATGTGGCTTCAATTTTGTTAGCCACACTTTCTGTGGCAGCCACACATTGCCTAAGCTTAGGCATGACAAACTTAGGCACCAACCAAACAGGCCTTTAAACTTATGACTTTTGGGTTTTTTTGTATTATTTAAGATTTTTATTGTACATGCTATAAATTTTTTATTATCGTAATTTAATTTAAATTTTTTAAAAATGAAAAAAATAGTCCCTCTCATCACGAACAATACAAAGAAACACGAGAAAAAAAAGAAAAGGCAAAAAAGCCTAAGAAACACTAAAAAATTAGAAATAAGCGAAATTAAGAAGTAAGAAGGTAGAAGCTAAAAGGCAAAAGCTTAAGGCCGAATGAGCAAAGCCGAATCGGTCTTTTTACACCATCCCCATGTCTTTTTCTTCGTATTGTTCCCACAGGAAATTCATCCGTAATTGCGAATACCAGTTAGTCTTGCATGTGCAGAACAGTTGCTAGAAAAAGCATGTATGATGTATCCGATGTTGTGCAAGGTTTCGTTGCCTAATTCTGGAAGACAACTAGCTAGGATGATGGCAATGCCCGGACCGCTTGTGAATTAGACCGTCAAGACTTAGCCAACTGGCAACGAAGTCATTAGCAAAGAACAAACATGTCTCCACTTGGAAGATGTTTATCATCCGCTCGTTCCAAAACGGTCTTTCTCATCCGAGCTGTTCTTCATGATCGCTTGCCACGACGCATGCATGATGTCAAAACAGGGATGCTATGTGGGATGCAATCAACATGATGTCATCGAGACAATCTGTCTAATGGGGTTGATGCGACATGATCTTGTCCATGTCCATCAACACACAAATAAATCTTATTGCCGTAAAAGATAATATATAGGCCTATTTGGCAACGGTTGCGGCTTATGATTTTTGGTTGAAATTTTTGAATTTTGGCTGTTTACGGTACAGATTACGGAGAGACAGATATTCACTTGCGATTTTGGCTGGTACAGATGTTGGGTTTTTAACGTGTAGATCGTTTAACTTGTAGACCCCGTCTTGAGAAAATACTCCGTTTGAAAGTTAGGTACTATAGCAAAAGCCAAAAGCCGCCGGCGTCGGAGGAAAAGAACAGGGCCATAGTGATGCCCATATGCAAATTTTAGGGCAATTAATCATCCATGCAGTATATTTTAGAAATTGGTCATTCGTTTTGTTTTTGTTCGAAGGACCGGTCATTAGATTTGTAAATTTTGGTCAAGCTACCGTGTGTTGCGACAATAGATATGGTTATAAGGTCGCAAAACCAAAATTCAGAAGAACCAGTAAGGCCTTATTTGGGGGCCGAGAGTGTGAAAAATAAATAACAAGCGTCGGTATGCAATTGGTGTGTTCTGTGATGTGTGCTGCAATGTAGAATCTCACCTAACGAAAATGTTCCACATGCTTAATTAATGTCTTAAAAATGGTACTGCTGCCTTTTTTATTGTTGTTTTCACGTCTTTTTCGTCCATTTTATTGATATTTCAAACATGGATAGAAGAATAGAACGGTTCAAAACTTCAAAATAAGGCCAGCTAGCCCTGTACTTCTGCATTATCTGATCATTATCAACACGTACCCCTCAGTACTAGTCTACTAGATTTTAGTGCTGGCTCTAGATCTTTAGTTAATAGAGGATCCAGTCAGTCAAGTCTTGAAAATAGTAGATGCCCTGGTTATTATTTACTTAGCGCTAATCATGGCTATTATGTCATGCGGCAGAGGGGGTGCTCAGCAGGTCACCTGTCGAGATATCATAGCTCCGTTGATATCATTGAGCTTGATAAGTCTATAAAAAAGTTAGATTTATAAAAACAGGTGCTTAAATGTTAAATTTAAAAAAATGACCACAGCCACTGCATGAATTGTTGGAGGGTCCCAACAGGTCCTAACCTCCTGTGGCTGGCCTCTGCATGCAAGTCAAGCACATGTCAACTCCTTCAAGTCATATTCTCTATGGCTACTTTTCCTCTAGAATTCTGACACCTCGTACGAGAAAGGGAAAACGTCTCTTGGTGTGCCTGGTTGCTGGGTCACGCTCCTCTACCTACGTCACCTCGCTGACGTTTTTATGTTAGTTCTAATGCAATTGTAGCTAGCATCGCAAATCGTACGATGCTGCTGGCTCTTGCCGGTTGATCTAGCTTCCATCCGATGTCCTTTCTTTTTTTAGAGATATTCTTCGAATATGCCCTCCACCAGCCTCTTTTTTCTCCTTTCAACTCCAACACAACTTTCAACTGAAAAGAAATTCCAACCGAAATTTGAAAGATTCCAATTTGGACACTTTCAAACCGAGATTCAAATTTTCACCATTGAAGCTTTTCAACCGAATTAGAAAAAAATTCAACTAAACAATCGAAACTTTCAACTCTCAGAACTTTCAACCGAAATTTGAAAACTTTCAAACTAAGATTTCAGAAACTTTCACCTCAAAACTTCAGAAAACTTTCAACGTGAGATTAAAAAAACTTTTACACCGGGTACACTACTACAAAACAAGCTATACTGAACGTCTCATCACAGATGATTCATGTGGAGCCGTCTGCGCTTTGATTATTACAGACGGTTCATAGATAAAATCGTCTCCAAAACTATCACAGGCTTTTAGATTTAAAAGCCGTCTAAGATATACGCATTATCACAGACGGTTTTTAATTAGAACCGTCTATGAAACTATCACAGACGGTTCATATAAAAAACCATCTATGATATGTGCATTATCACAGATAGTTCGTATAACAAACCGTCTCTGATAATGACACGTCACTAATCCGTGGCGTATCCCTCAGAATTTCGATCTCACCCATCCATTCTCTCCACATCGAATGGTAGGCACCGGTTCTTCCCACCGCTCGGCCCTTATTAATTGCTCCCCATCTACCTTGCACTGGCATTCACGCGTGAGTTCATATAGCTTCCTGCATCCTCCCTCAACGATGCCATTTAATTACCTTCCACCGTGAGCTAGTGCCTCCATTGTAACACCACGGTAGACTGCACAACACACTCTTGTCGCAAGTGTTGTAAGAGTGTCTTCTGCAGTCTCACCGTCATGCCATAAAGGTGGTGCTATCACCATCCGATGTATCCAGCATGTTCCTCGACGACACCGACTACTTCCGTGAGCTAGTGCCTCTGTTGTGACACTACGGTTGACTACACAACACACTCTTGTCGTAAGTATCGTAAGAGTATCTTGTGTAGTCTCACTATTGTGTCACAAAGTGGCGCTACCGCCGCCTCTCTATTGCCGGTGATATCCGATCGATATCCAATGCATCCAGCTTGTTCCTCGACGATGCCGACTACCGCCGTGAGTTAGCATCTCCGTTGTGATACCACTGTCGACTGCATAGTACACTCTTGTCGTAAGTGTCGTAAGAGTGTCTTATTCAGTCTCACCGTCGTGCCACAATGGTGGCGTTGCCGCCACCTTTCCATTGCCGGTGATATCCAACAGTCATCCAATGCATCCAGCTTCTACTATCTACTAGGATCTCTGCTTCTTATATATTCTTGTCGTGTTAAAGAGTTAGGTTCGTTATCTTGTTATATTGTAATGGAATGTGCTGTTACATTTGCCACTGTATTTGCTTGTTTTTAAAAGGTATAGGTAATATCATTTCTTGAGGCTAGCCAAAAAAACAGAAAAATTTTAGATATACAATGAACTATCATAGACGATTTTGTTGTATAAACCGTTTATGAAGAACTATCACAGACCGTTCTATATACCAATCGTCTTTGATACTCGTTAATGACAGATGGTTGGTAACTAGAACCGTCTGTGATGTGTGAGTATCACAGACGGTTTTTGGTTCAAACTATCTATAATAGTTTTCTTCATAGACGGTTCTAGTTACAACTGTCTATATTGTCTTTATCACAGACGGCTCACAAACCGTCTGTGATAACATCCGATTATCATTGACATATAAACACAGGTGGTTTAGAAAACCGTCTGTAATGACTATTCCGAACTGTTTGTGATGACCTATTTTGTAGTAGTGGTAACTCGTCGGCGCCGGTCGTCGCCGTCATTGGAGGCAGTCGTGAGCTCCGCTGAAGCAAAAGAAGATGACCTCGCCGGCTAGGGTCTTCGCGACGCCAAAGTTGTAGGAGGCGGCGTCAGGTGTAGACGACAGGGGCAGACGAAATCATGTACGTTCGTCGGAAGACGCAGGAGAACACAAGAAAATATCCCTCCTAAAATTGAAAAGGTAGCATATTTTTTATCAGTTTTGCTATTGCACAGGCGACTGAAATTTTTCTATGTTTCAGTCACCTGAAATTGCACTCTCAATGAACTAAAATTGCAGCCCCCCTCCAAAAAAAACAGCTACAACTTTAGGTGATTCAGAGTGCAACTTCAGGTGACCTGAAATTGCACTCTCAATCAACTAAAATTGCAGCCCCCTCCAAAAAAACATGTGCAATTTCAGGTGATTCAAAGTGCAAGTTTAGATGACTGAAAGATAAAAAAATTTCAGTCGCCTGTGCAATAGTCTATCCCATTTTTTATTTACTTCGGTCTCTTTGGGACATTGAGCTTGATTTCATGGTGGTATTGGGCAAAGCCAAGTTTGCGTTGTCCATTAACAAATGCCACACAATCAGGGTGTTCTACAGCCATATTTGCCTTCAAAATATGGCGTCTTGGCCGCAAGTTGTAACAATATTTGTAGCCTCAACTAGAGTCGGGTGAATGTTTGTACAAAAGACTGCGTCCTGGGAATTTGCTGGTAGCCATATTTTTTTACAGAGAACTAACTTTCTAATAGCCATTTGCGCGCAGTGAATACACAAGCACGATCCCAATTGTAACCTTGAATGTATTCCTGTGTTGACATTTGCTGCCCTGAATATACAACATGTAGTATACTCGTACATTAAAATAACCGGTCTGGAATTGTTTCCACTATTCTCGCGGCCACCGCGCTCGTGAGGGACTCCACAAACTCCGCATCGTTCTTGAGCAAGTTCACCATTTCCTCCGTTAAAAGCTTCTGAAACTCAGGTGTAACCACCTCCCTCGAGATGGCCTCCATACTCAATCCTGACCCTTGGTTCGTTAGATCAAAGGTGATCGTCTGGCCTGACGAGTTGATGGAGATCGAGCACGGCAGCGACTCGGCCCGGCTCGTCGACGGCCCGCTACTGACGAACTCACTGCGCGTAGGTTGAGCATGGTTGTGCTCGCCCTCGTAGGTCGCCACTAGCATTGACACGTCCTCTGCGCTTCTCTGCACCTACGGGACAGGATCCGAATCAAAACTCAGCAAATTAGCACGAATCGATTGTGATTTGTGAAGTACTCCAAACAAAAAATTCAGCAAAACCACACGAACCAAGTGTAAGTCTGAGAGATGTTTCTTTTTCATAATATGTTCGCAGTTACCTTCTTCTTCACGGGGCAAGGAGGAGCAAATGCGCAGCGGAAGTAGGCTCTAGGGTACGGGTTGTCGCGCGTCACCTTCTGCCCGTACTTCCTCCATTGGTAGCCGTCCTTCACAGTCTGCATGCGCTCGCCCGCGGCGAAATATTTTTACACACGCGCAATGAAGAAGAAGTACACATGCATGGCAGGCAACTGGCAGTGCGTTGTGTAAGTGTTCGACTCACGAGGTTGGTGTCCGAGTCCGAGGGATCCGCGCGCACGCAGACCGTCCTGACCTTGGGCCGCGGCTCCGCCGTTGGCTCTCTGGCGGCCTCCTCCCCAGCCGCATTGGCAGGGCCGCTCGGCGCCCTCGCGGTGGCGACGACCGACGCCAGCGGCGTCGCGAGAGCGCGCAGGTGGGGGTGATCGGCGAGTATGGCGTCGAGCGCGCCGGCCAGCCTCCGGTTCTCTTCGCGCACCTGCCTCAGCTTCTCCCTAAGGTCCTCTTCCTGCTCAACGTACATGCATTCAGGACATCTCTCGCAATCAAGTGAATCGGATCAGCAATAGGTGAGAAGATCGATCGTCGACCGACCGGGGACCGCCGGCCGAAGAGAGGCAGGAGACCGGCGCTGTCGGTCGGAGATGGGCCGTCGCCGTCGTCCATAGCCGAAACAGCAGTGTACGGAGAGTAGATATAGCCTATAGGTACATTGCAAACAGTGGTTCTCCGAACGTGAGGAAACGTGAACATTGTGCGAGGATGGCGTGGGTCATGCTATATAGAAAAAGGCCGTGGGCTCGCGAGCTCTCTCGTGTTTGCCTCCTCCGTTGACTGACCGATCCATATACCGAATGAGCTCACCACCATGACATCACCCATGACGTCCTGTACGTCGGTTGTTCACCGAAAAAGTCTTGAGTAGTGCTTGTATGCATCATCCTCTAAATACAAGCTGTATAAATTTTAAAGCAAGTAAATAGATAAATAATCATTATTTATGTTTTAATATTTATGCGATTTTAAAATAGTGATGCATAGGAGCACTTTATAAAAATGTTTTCTGATATAAGAGTCATGACACATCAAACTGGGTTGTCATCTTAGAAAGTATGGCCTTCAAGCTAGCTTAGCTGTAGGGCAACTAAAGATGGCAATGGGTCTATACCCATTGGGTTTCACCACCCCAAACCCACCTCCATTAAGCAAAAACATCCCCGCTGGAGGACCCAATAATACAGGCGGGTACAACATTTCCCCCAAACCCATACCCGCGCGGGTGAAATAAACCCGGCGGGTGATCCATACCCGAGACATGATATACAAGATTAAGGATCAAATCACCTAAACAACAAGGGTTAAAGGAGGCGAGGAAGCTTCACCGACTGTCGTCGTTCGTCGAGCCGGAGAGTGCCGCCATGGGCGTCGGCGGCTTGATAGATGGGCGACGGCGGCTTGGCAGATGGGTGACGGCAGCGGCTTGGAAGAGTGCGGTGGCGGCGGCTTGGCAGAGGGTGGCGAGGATGGCTTGGAGGGCGGCGGCGGCGGCTTGGAGGGCGCCCGAAGCCCTGAACGGCTTGGAGGATGTGAAATGGGGAATTGGGGTCTGGCGGCCGTCTGGGGAATAGGGTTAGGGTTTTAGTTTACATCTATTGGGCTGGGCCAAATATAATTATTTGTTGTGTGGGCTGGGCTACAAATAGATGGCCCATAAATACTCGGGTATCCATGGGGTAATGGGTATGGGTAGTGTTAAACCATACCCACACCCGCGTACCCATTGGGTCCTATTTTTCTCCATTAGTAGACCCATGGGTAGACATTTTAACCCATATATGTACCCTAATGGGGTAATTACCCATCGGGTTTCGGGTTATGGGTACCCATTGCCATCTTTAAGGGCAACCAAGCTGACGAATTAGTAGCTGTTCGGTTGGGCTGAAACAAATTAGTTTATAATTGAAATTGTATGTAGCTGATTCAAATTACACTATAACTGATGGTGATTTATTTGACGTAACTAATTTTTTTTAAAAATAAAAATAGAAAAAAAACAAGTTAGCCCATTATAAATAATATAAATGAATACGAAAAAAAGAACCAGTAAAAAAGATTAAAAAAAACAAAAAACAAGAAAATGACAATTAAAAAATATTGACAATAATTCAAAAGTTAAAAACTCAAACGAAATAAACGGAAACTTAGCCGGGTTGGTTTGCACACGTAGTGGCGACCACTTCATCGCGCAGCATAGTCGCACGGGGTGGATAGGACAGCTTGACCAGACGTTATACGGGATTGCTCCGGAGGAAAAGAGACCCTTTTTTACCAATGCGATGTGGTCAGCTTTCTACATTCCCTCGTGTTGAGATATTCATATTTGTTAAGTATTTTTGCTTGACTGTTGAGAAACTTCTCAGTTCATGCCAACTTTTTTTTGGCTGTTCATGTCAACTTTAGGGTCTGCTTCAAACGCCTTTGGCTTCTAACTCTTTCTGATTTTTAGAGGTTAAAAATCATTTGGAACATATCAGGTTCTAATTTTAGCTTTTTGATTTTGATTTTTTGGTATTATTTGCAGAGATATAATTGTGTTTTATTTTTTCTTATTTTTAAAATCTTTAAATTATATAATTTAAAAAATTAACAGCTGTTATAGCACAATTCCAAGTAATCAACTGTGAACTTCTAATTGGCCCAGGCGATTCTGGCGGCTGCAGCGTACACGTACTTGAAAACGCGAAGATAGTCAAGGATGGAACAAAGCGAACAACCATTAGTAAGGTAAGATAACAAACTTGGCTTCATTCATTTGAAATAAAGAAAATTATCCTTACCTTTCCTCGCCGTTAGCGCCCATTTGTATACTACTCCCTCTGTTATATTTTATTGTTTTTAGATATCATTTTAAATACGTGCAGTCGGTCTTTTGAAACTTTAATAACTAATATACATGAAATTATTTGAATTTGTCATATAAAAATAACATTACTAGATTTGTCAAAAAATACTTTTATAACAATATATTTTAAATAATTTTTACTATCATATAATTAGAAAAAACAATAACAGTCAAATATATGTGTTAGAGATCGTATTGATGTCCTAAGCAATAAGTAAAAAAGAATAAGGCAATATATCTTTTGGAACTAATATGGAAGCAAAGATGAGGAGAAACGATTGGGTCAACGTCGTGTTATAGTTGATGCACGTACTTATTCTCTGGAATAACTGTACATAACCGCTCATTACTCCCGATGATAACCGTCAGACGACGAGTGAGATACCACGTCTCTGATAATAACTCCCTTTGGATGGTTATCATTTGAAACATTAAGATGTCACTTGGTAAGGAGCAACCGCCAAACGCTTTGCATGCTATATAAAGGCTGACATCAGGGAGGACAGGTGGAGGGAGAATGAAAGAAGCACAAGTTATTTTGCATTACTTTCTTTCCCAATTGTAATCAGTTCACTGAGTAATAGCCACACAGAAAGTAGGGTTATTATTCTCCCAAGAAAATGCCAGAACCTGTATAAATTCCTGTGTTTTTCTCTGTGTGATCGTAGCCAGGTAGTTGAGAGATCCCCAGAATCCAAGTAATCATATGTAAGATCGGTATTAGAACACTGATAAGATCGGTATTAGAACACTGCCACGTCCCAAACACAAGTGATATGTACTTGACTCTCATCAATATAATCGATGTAAACATGCACTACTTAACACCCATGTAAATATTTCCACATAGCATGGACTTCTGCCATGACTCACACCTTGCATGGACTAATGCTATGACTAACACTTTTATAGCCCTCCCACCAAGATTAACACAACCGAAACCAACTCAACTCACTCATCTCAGCATTGGCTGGTCTGATGCCAAGTGAACCTCGGTCAAACCCCAATAATAGGGGACCGGTCTGACTGCGGCACCCATGCCAGTCAGACCACCCAAGGACCTCCAGTGGGACCGCCATCCACGGCTGGTCACATCGGACCCAAAAACTCCTAGTAACTTGACGAGCACCTCTCTGAAATAAACACATCGCAAACTAGAAATCTATCACATGACATTTTCGGTTGGACTGCTACCCACAACTGGCCACATCGGACGTGGCTCATCAAACCTTTCTGTTTTGGTTACAGCTCAAGCACCAGTCAGACCGATGTTATACGACTGGTTAGACCACACATACACAATGGTCAGACTACCTCTATAGGCTGGTCAGAACGATCCCAAGCTGACATTAAAAACTAGAGAGTAAATGACACACAATTCCTTATTTCTGCAAGAGGTATCGAAGTAAATCCTAAAAAGATAAAGGCCATTGAGCAAATGCGCCCTCCAACCTCTACTAAAGAAGTCCAAAATCTCATAGTGTGCATGGTGGCTTTAAGTCATTTCATCGCATGGCTGGGAGAAAAAGGACTCTCTTTCTTTAAAATTCTAAAGAAGCACAAGGGTTTCGAATGGTCGAAGAAGACCAACGATGCCCTCGAGGATGTCAAGAGGCATCTTACAGTGCTCCTGTTCTGGTTTCTTTGAAACCAGGAGAGACACTCTTAATATATCTAGCTGCCATGCCACAGGCAATAAGCGTAGTACTGGTCGTAGAACATGAAGGCATCCAACGACCAGTTTATTATGTAAGCGAAGTTTTATACGGGCTTAAGGAGTGATACCCTTAGGTTTAAGAACTTTTATATGCCCTCCTCATGTCTTCAAGGAAACTGATGCATTATTTTCAGGCACATAAAATTATTGTGTCATCTGAGTTTCTCTTAGGAGAGGTCCATCGAAACAGGGAAACAGCGGGGCTTATGGCAAAATGGTCGGTCGAACTTGTGGAGTTCAACCTCCATTTTCTATCTCGAACATCTATTAAATCCCAGATCTTGTCAGACTTTGTTGCTGAATGGACAAATCATGAACCTATTCAGGATCCCCAGTACAATTCCCACGACTAGTGGATGATGTACTTTGATGGGTCACTTACACTTAGTGGCTAGGGCGGTCCTAAAATCTCCTACGGGAGAGACCTTAAAATATGCTATTCAATTAAAATTTCCAACCACTAATAACATGGCTGAATACAAAGGTTTGTTAGCTGGCATACGAGCAGTGAAAGCGCTCGGGATTCAATGACTACTCGTGAGAGGAGAACCTCAACTAGTCGTGAATCAGGTTGAAAAAAAGTTCTAGTACTCTAATTCAACCATGTCTCAATACTTATTGGAAGTTAGAAAGCTTGAGAAGCATTTCTTCGGCTTCATGATGCAATATATCCTTTGAAAAGATAATTTTCTTGCTGACTAATTAGCTCGAAAGGAGTCTTCTTAGAATAGGTCTAGAAGCTGTATCTGGTTGAAACACCAGAAACATCTCCTAATGAAACAACCTCTCTAGAATAAGAGGATATCTAAATGGGACCCATCTATGAGTATCTTTAGAAGGGTACAATACCCGATGATAATCTTGAGGCAGATCGTTTATCCTAAAAGACCAAAATGTATACTTTGGTCGATGAAGTACTCTACAAATGATGTACTATGCAAAAAGAAGGATAACTACTCCTTCACGACAAACATGGGGGCATCTGTGGAGCGTATGCTTCTTACAGAACGCTGGTTGGAAAAGTCTTTCAACAAGGTTTTTACTGACCGACAACCCTTCATGATGCTAGAGAGGTTGTTAAAATGTGTATACAATGCTAGTTTGATAGCAGACAAATACACCAACTGGCTCAAGCTTTACAGACTATACCTTTTTCTTGGCCTTTTGTGCCATATACTAGAACCGCTCCTAAAAGTACCAAGGGGCTTCGAATTTCTTTTTGTAGCTATTGATACGTTCACGAAATAGATTGAAGTTGAACTATAACTGGGATAGCAACGGAAGCCGCTAAAAGGTTTATGATGAGAAGCATAATTACTCGATTTGGGGTGCCAAATCGAATAATTACAGACAATGTTAAGCAATTCTTGAGTGCAAAATTTCAAAAATTTTGTGAAGAATTGGTACCAAGTTGTGTTGTACTTCTGTCGCTCATCCCCAAAACAATGGGGCAGTCGAAAGAGCGAATGGCCAAATAATGCAAGTGATTAAAACTCATATCTTCGACCAGCTTGTAAAGTGCTCAGTGACTTGGGTACAAGAATTACCTTCAGTGTTATGAGCAATTCACATGACTCATAGTCAGGCAACAGGTGAAACTCCCTTTAGTTTTCGGGACTGAAGTCATACTTCCTCGAGAACTAAAGATTAGGTCGACAAGAGTCAAAACTTTTAATGACTCCAACCAAGAACAACTTCGAGCAGATGACATAAACCAACTCCAAGAGAAGATGAATCAAGCCTTGATCTATTCGGTAGTTTACCAACAACCCTGCGCAAATACTACAATCATAAGGTCCAAACTCGCAGCCTTACTATAGGTGACATGGTGTTGAAGAAAATTCAATCCCAGTCTAATCAGAACAAATTTTCCCTAAGTGGGAAGGTTCTTACACAGTGGTCGAAATTATACGACCAGGTTCGATACGACTTGCCATGGAAGATGGCCGAGTCCTCTCAAATTCTTGAAATATCGATGAACTACACAAATTCTATGTGTAACATTTTACTCTCTTAATAACGTTTTAAGTATTTTCAATCTTTATTGTCATACATGCTTTCTTTATAGTTTGTTCGACCACCTTTGGTAAATTCAATTAGTTTAAACAGATCGGAGAAGGATACAATGCCAAGTCGAAGTCTTTCCTATCTGCATGTGGTCTAGCGTCGTACTATTTTCAACTTTTGCTATCAGTACACAACAATTAGTTCCCTAAGAAAAGTCAAATGAATTTAAATTGGATCACTGAGTATTTATCCTGTTCTCATTTACACTCTTGATTTGATTAACTTAGTCGAAGAAAGTTAACGTCACCTAATCGAAGTGTTTTCTCTCTACACGTAGTCCTGCCCACTAGAAAGAACTTCCTAGTATCGACTTGTTCCTAACTTTTGCTACTAGAATATGATAATCTAAGTCGGTAATGATAATAAGATAAACTGCTCTGCTTTCCACAGACCCTATTTTACACTATTTGCTTAGTTTATTCATATAAATTAAGTAAATAGTCGGGGGCTAGGATAAGGTTATTAATATAACTTCCATTCTTAGTCTAATTTTTTCTTTCATTTCGTTATTGTCTTTCACGTTATTGACTACTGAACAAGATAATTTGCAGGATAAGAAAAATTAAAATTTTATTAACTTGTATTAACATGTTTTCTATTACAAACTACTCTGATGAAGGAGATCCAATTTGCATCTCCTTCACAACCTTTTGACTAACCAACTCCACTTCTTTGATAGATGAGTTGCTTCTGCTGCAGAGTAGTTGAAGTCATATTTGACTGGTTGTAAATTGAGGTTTTGGTCAAATGCCTTGAGTTAAGCCAAGGCATAACTCACTGCACCTTTGATTGCCTCTCTTAGTGAGTCAATCTGGTTGGTCTTCAAAGTAGTTACTAGCTTCTCTAAGGCTTCAATTTATTGCCCAATTGCACCAAGCCCACCGAGTAAATTTTTAGGAGTGAAGCGTTATCTTGAAGATTGATCTTCATCGACTTCGTCTCCTCCTGACTACGAGTCGAAGCTTCTTGGAGTTGCTTTATTTTGACTGCTTGCTCTGCAAATAGAGTAAAGCTAGTAAAAAATAGTTCCTAAAATATTACTTCATGGAACTAGTTGTAGGTAAAGATTTCCTTAACTGCTAGTTAAGACTCAAGCTTCTTGACTTCATTGTCATGAGAGGCAACAGTATTTTTTGCACTGCTCTTCTCACAACTTAATCTTCTAGTCTTTTTCTTTGCCAAGATAGGAGAGCTCACCAATCACTAAGGCCTTTTGTTCGACCTAAGTGCGGAGGTTACCCGTTTCGATCTCTTTTTCTATAAAAAAAGAGTTAGAGAAAGAAAAGAAAGTCATTCATATAAATAGTCTTGTTGTAGGGGTGGCCCCCACCTAAACCCAGCAGGCCTGTTAAGAGAATGTAAGGCCCAGAATGGGATATGTATAGTGACATAGGTACCCCTGAGGGAAGTACTCATGTGTAAGGGTATAATTGTAATAGCACTCCCCATGTGGATGTATATATATAGGACATAGGCCATGGGGAAAGACCCTAAGCCATTTTCTACTCACCTAACTCCCCACTACCATACTCTCTCTCTGTTTGGTCTGTAGCCACAACAAGTCTCAAGTTCAAAACTTACTGTTTATTTTATCTCGCAACTTACTAGTTGTAGAGCTTTCTCTCAGAAGCTTTATCCGCAAATCTTCATTTTCCTTCCTTAGCTTCTGCGTCTCGACCTTTGCGATGTCGAGTGCATCAACCAAGGACTTTTCGTCACACTTAGACCCACAAAGGTTAAAGATAGACATGAAGAGCTGGACAAATAGTCGAAGCATGAAACATTGCATGTCACGATGACTTACCATTTCTCCACCTTCTTGTAGAGTTCAGCATTTTGCTGTCGTAACAGCATAAGTTGTCTGTGGTATTCACCCACAGTAACAATATTTTTCAGTGCACTCTGAATAAAGAAGGATAGTGAGGTCGGAAAAACCAATTATGAGAATGGCTGAGTATTAGATACTTACCTTAATGCTCGTTCAAGCAAACCTGGCAAATACCCATTGGGGATCTTTAAGTTCATCAAGCTCTTCAGCCTTGTAGACCACACCTTTTCAAGGCGCTCACCATCAAACACATTCCCCTGTTGGGAATATCCTTGGGGATGAGAAACTCAGTTACGAGATCGATACGAAGAAGATCCCACCACAGAAGCAGGGCAAAAAAACTCAAAGAAGAAATTAAGGTACTCTTCTTCTTCTTCGCTAGTATTGGCAGTCTCGGCTGCTCCTCCTTGCAGATTGGGAGGAACGTCCTCGTTGATTTCCTTCTTGGCACAATGGTCGAAGGCAACTCCAACTTCTTGGTCAGATGCTTTTGCCCTGTCTTTGCTGCCTTCACTTCTACTTCCTCAACCATTTCAATGGTCGTAGTCGTTTCAGCTCCAACGGCTGTTCCCACTACTGGGGTGGCGGTCTATTCTTCAACCATTTTCTCTGTAGTCTCTATGGCTGTGGGAAGAATGGTAGAGGGCTTCTCGATAGAAGCATTCTCAAAAGTTGGAGGAGCTGGGCTATGATCACAAGAAGAAGCACATCGGCATTATAGAAGACAAAAAGGTAAAATGCTACTCGTATGCTTTCGATTACATAGCTTGTTTTCTTAGTTTCGATCGCGAATACAGAAGAAACCATCCCTAGGGAAGATTTCTTTGACATTTTGTCTATGACCACATCTGGTCATTGAGGAATGGATCTCCTATGACCACGTCTGGTCGTAAGCCTCGAGCAAGTGCTACTGCTTCAAGTGCTTCTTGCCCCTCCTAATGATCGAAGCCAGTTTCGACCATCTAAGGAACAACATCCCTTTCGATCGTAGGTGTTGTTGGAGCAACAATATCTTTCACAAAAGATACAAAGCTTTTCCAATTCTCCGTTTTGAGTTCCTTAATAAAGCCATGAGAAGCGCTGACTAAAAAAGTTTTGTTATCATAATAGTAAGGTAGCTTGATCTTGGGGGCTTTGTGCTCCAATACGACTGGCCCCCTTTGCTCTATAGCAATCACATCTACATAGAACTTCTTAATGGGGCTAGACGATGAAGGAGCAACACTTGAGCTTTCGCCTTGCTTGTCGGCAGCCTTCACTAGCTGATGCCTTTTAGCCAAAGGTGCTTTAACTTCCTCTGCCCTTTTATCAATAACCATTAGTTCCTCTTGGTCGTCCTGACGGTTTGCCATGCCTACTTTCTGCATGAAGAAAGAACATTACTTAATTATTCCCTACGACTATGGCATCCTAAAAGATGAACTTGATTTTCGATTACCTTTAGGCGTTCTTTCCTTTCTTTGGTAGATACGTCCACCAGGATATGAGGGGGCACTCCATCGAGTGGTGAACTTTTCTCATAGAGGAGCTTGACTCGAGTGTCAATCTCCCCTAGTGGAAGATCTACTTAGACAGATAAAATGATCAACAATCAAAACTCAAAAATTAACTAAAAGAGGGTTTGATTATTGCTTACCTTCCTCGTAGTCCCTAGTTGCATCCTTAGCCTCGAGTACCTCCACATAGGATGTGCTCGTTTCTTCAGGGGGTAATGTGGCATATGATGAAATCCTTCACTACATACCAGTCAGTAAGCTCCTTATCTCTTAAGTCTTTTATGGTTTCAATGTAGGGGCCTAGCCGATTGAGATCCTTGAGAACCGAATCCCAAGAAGGATTCTTCTCTGTAGCCTTCTCCACGAAAGAAAGGCTATCTTCACTAGTCGTTTTCCAGTAGAACTACTTCTTCTTCCATCCCGGCCATGATGACGGAGCAAACAATTGGATGTATTCATTTGTTTTGCCATTATGGAGCTTCAGACCACAGCTCCCTACAATCCTAGTCTGTCTACTCATTCCATAATAATATTGGAAGAGTTCCAGATTTGAAGGAATCCCCAGATAGGTCTCACATAGGTATACGAACACATTTAACATGGTGATGGAATTGGGAGCTAGAATCACCAACTCCACCCCAAAGTGTTCGAGTACCAATGAGGGAAAGGGATGAGCGGGTAATCGAAGGCCACATTCACTGTAAGCTTGAAATAATAAAATTTGTCCGAATTCCCCCCGATGGCCAAAGCTGTACAGTGGCTTCAATCTACTTCACAAATTTTTTGAAAGGGATCTTCTCAGAAGTGACCAAGGCCTTCATCTTGTCAACATCCATCACCGACACCACCCAAACAGAAGAGGTTCCAGCTATTTTCTCTAGGAGGTTGGTTTGGATTTGGAAGAAATCGGAGGAAGGAGATGACTTGGTTAGCGTGAAAAAACTCAAAGAACAATGGAACTGAAGGGGAAAGTAAGAACTCCTAAGGTTTCCTTGCGGTAAGTTTTTATAGCCACATGATTCAGTTAAAGATCTCGGGAAACTCAATAGTTACCACCTCTTCGGGAACTGCTCAACGAACAGATTGCTGAGTCAATTAGAATTCTTAAATCTATCTGTTTGAAACCATCGTTGTCGTTACAACTCCAGTGAAATTACCTTCTTGACTAAGTCACTTCTGGCCAAGTGAAATCGAAAAGGCTTTACTTTCAATCTTCACCGATCTACGACCTCTTTTCTTAAGTAAGTTATTTTCACTTGAAGTTGGAGGGCTAGATGATGAGGATATAATAATCCTCATTTTACTATTTATCTATAAATAGTATTATTACATCACTTTGTTCCTAAAGTATACCCTTTATATTTATAAGGAAGAGACCACTCCAAGTGGGCATAAGACTTTCTACGACCACTCTATGGTCGAGAGCCTTTTCACGACCGCTTCATGATCATAAGTCTTTCTACGAATATAATATAGTTGTAAGTCATTATACGACCACCCTGTGTCGTGAACTCTTCTACGACTAGCCTCGCTACGACCAACTTGTCTACGACAACCTACTACATCATGAGTCTGTCTGACAAGGTAGTTAGCGTGTGCAGTTGTTATCTGTAATAACCACTCATAACTCCATCCTCATTTTAGCGATAACCGACTTGTGGTGAAGAACTGTCACATCTCTGACAATAACTTCCGTCAGAGAATTATTTGTCTGATACATTAAGACGCCTCTTGGTATGGAGTAACTGCCACCTCTTTGTATGCTAATTAAAGACGCAAGTAGTGGGAGAGTGAGAAGGGGACACAAGGAACAGGTGCAAGTCATTCAGCATTGTTCTTTCTTTCTATTGTAATCAATACACTTAATAATAGCCATACGGGAGTAGGGTTATTATTCTCTCCGAAGAAAACCGAACCTTTATAAATTTCCTGTGTCTTTCTCTATATAGTCAGCTATTTGAGAGATCTCCAAACCAAATAATCATATTGGTATTGGAATACCGACATCTGCCTTAAAAAGACACGCTATTTAAAAACTAGTTATGATAGATAAGTCAAAAGCCAAAAAGGATAAGTTAAAAGAAGAAAGCATTTGTGTCCTCTCAACAATTTGTACGTGGGTGTTTTCGTGCAATTGGAAAGCTAATTGTTGCTACTGATTTTGCAAGTAGACGAAGACCTCGACCGTGCGGCAGCGGAGACGGTCGCCGGAGAAGACGACGGCCAAGAATCGGAAAGTGTTACCCTGCGGAGAGCTCGTACTTTACCCCGTGCTGAGGTAACCGGAGCACCCATCCATCTCGCCCGCCCATCCTCGATCGAACGGACGAGACCCAGCGTTTCGAGATAGAGCGGATCGCGCACCGGTTTCGCCCGCGCGCAAGGCCAGAACCACAGGCCCATCGGCCTTGTCGGCATCCTAGGCCAGTTCTCCAGCTTTGCACACCATCGTCCCAGTGCAAAGCTTGATCTGGTGCACGGACTAGGTCGGTTGCTTGATCTGGTGCCGTACCGTGCTGTTTTAACTGGGCCGGATTCATGGGCCCAATCTCCAGCTTTCCACACCATCGCCGCTGCTGCAAGCCTTTTTTTTTTTCCGCCTATTCAGGTTCCATGACGGTTACCCCGGATTCCATTAATGCATAACGGAATGAAAGTCTTACCCATATTCAGGAGCTTGACTCCATTAGACATGAATAGGAGTATAGTCGTCGAATAGACAAGTCTAAAGCTCTGTTCTTTTGGGCTGTGATTGATAATTTTTAGCTGTAGCCGGTAGATCTATAAATAATGACAGCCGATAGAAATCGATGCCAAAAATTCAGCTGAAAAGCCAAAAAGAACCGTGTTTAGGCCCTGTTTGTTTCCACTTAAGATTATTATAATCTAGCTTATAATCATAAGTGGAAACAAACAGCCTAGATTATAAGGTAACTTATTATAATCTAATAGCACATATTATTATAATCTAATAAGCTCAAAAAAGGAGCTTATTTCAGCTTATAGGTCCACCTTTTATCTTAAGGACCATAAAACTTTAGGAATATTACCCACCTTTGCTATTCATCCATCCCCCAACTCCCTTGCCTCTCTCTCAAGGACATTGTAGTCTTTAAACATTTGAATACAATAATCCATAACTCTGATAATCCAGGCTGCCAAACACTTGACAGTTTATTTTTCACCAGCTTATTATAATCTAGTTTATATAATCCCCCACCTATAAGCTAGATTATAATAATCTTAAGTGGAAACAAACAGGGCCTTATTCACTTAAAATCTTGTTTAGGCCGTTGCTGCAAAGCTGAAGGTGTGCCTCTTCTCCACAGAAAAAAATAATCAAGAGCAGGCCACACTCAACAGCGTCGGCGTGGCAGCTCTACGCGGTTCTCAGGAAGTCCCCGTGGGGCACCGGGCACGCAGCGATGGAGGGACACCAACCACAGTAGATGAGGCAGCACGGCAACCGCTTCACGAAGCCACACCACCGATCCATGCAGAAGCAAAGCAAGCAGTGTCTTTTCAGTAACAGGCAGCCAGGCATCCGGCCGGTTATCAGTATTCACTCATTCAGCGCTTTCTTTCTGAAGTGATCGCTGTTATGTAGCTCTAGTAGTTGCTTTGCTTGCACTCCATTGTGTGGCTCACCCGTACCAGGTGTCTGCACGGGTATGGCGAGCTCAATCTGCGCCGTGTGTCGACAAATGTGCCTTACTCGCTCACTGTTTGTTTCTGTGCCACATGAGCCATGACCAAGGTGTGGTAAAATGCGTTTGAAGTGTATGTTGGTTTCAGCCCAGGTTCAGAGATCACACGCAAATCTGAATTTTCAGATAATGAACAGTAAAAAACAGAGAGAGCACGCAGTGTTCTTCAGAGAATTGCAGAGGCAAGAATTGGGGCAATTTTCTCTCTATTTCTGTTAACCTCAAAAGTGCTAGACATTCTGAATATATGACTAACAAAGTGGGAAACGTGCTAACTCACGATCCACAATAAAAGGAAATAGCAGATTCTGCGCTAACTGCACAGATTACAGGAATACAAAAATATGCATACAAGGAAACTCTGAATACGTTTCTGAAAATGCAATATGCTGTCCTCCGCACGACTTGGTCCAGCATTTCTCCATGTCATCCATGCCTGGAATAACAACTCACATTCTCCCCCTTAGTCCTGGCATAGGTGTAGCTCATGTACGCCGATCATTTGACGCATTTCACCCAGTTTTACTCCTGACAAAGCTTTTGTCAAGCAGTCTGCTCGCTGCTCACTAGAACTGACAAATGCCACATGAATCAATTTGTTCTCCACACATTCTCTGATAAAATGGAATTTTGTATCAATGTGTTTGCTGCGGCCGTGGAACACTGGGTTCTTTATCAGTGCTATGGCTGATTTGTTGTCCACAAACAAGATCACTTGTTTTGCTGCTACTCCTGTCAGCTCACTAACAAGGCTACGCAGCCATACCGCTTGACATGCCGCTGCGGTAGCCGCCATGAATTCAGCCTCACAAGACGAGAGTGCTACGGTTTTCTGCTTCTGGGAGCTCCAAGTCACCAGATTTTCACCAAGGTAGAACACCGTCCCGCTTGTGCTCCTTCTGCCGTCCGGGTCACCTGACATGTCACTGTCTGAATACCCAAACACATTTTCATCACCACTTGCTTTCACATATGTGAGTCCATAGTGTATTGTTCCCCTCACATATCTGAGTATCTGTTTCACTGCTCTTTGATGCAACACAGTTGGTTTTTCCATGTACCTACTTGCCACTCCTACGGCATAAGATAGATCTGGCCGAGTGTGTGTTAGGTACCTGAGACACCCGACAATGCCTCTATACTCCTTTGCATCAACAGGGGTTCCTTCAGGGTCTTTGTGCAGCCTGGTTTTAGGTTCCATAGGAAATTTGGTTGCATTGCAATCTGCCATACCAAATTGAAGTAGCAATTTCTTGGCATAAGCCGTCTGTTTGAGCTCAATTCTGCCACTTTGCTGCTTCACTTCAATTCCCAAATAGTAGGATAGAAGTCCCAAGTCACTCATTTCAAATTCACCCATCATTTGTGTCTTGAACTTCAGAATTTCAGCTGTGCTACTGCCGGTCACTATTAAGTCATCAACATATACCTCGATGATGACCCTGGCTGCACCTTCTCCTTTAGTGTAGACAGCTTGTTCCTGAGCACATTTCTTGAACCCCAGCTCCTTCAAGCTTCTGTCCAAGCGTATGTTCCATGCTCGAGGGGCTTGCCTCAAACCATAAAGGGCTTTAGACAACTTGTACATCTTCTGCAGTTGATCCTTCACCTCAAATCCTTCTGGTTGAGTCACATACACCCCCTCCTCTAGCTCTCCATTGAGGAATGCCGATTTCACATCTAAATGATGCACTTCCCAACCTCGATTTGCAGCAAGAGCAAGAATCACCCTGATTGTGTCAAGTCTAGCCACCGGTGCAAAAACCTCCTCAAAATCAATGCCATGTTTTTGCACATATCCTTTGGCAACCAACCTTGCCTTGTGCTTGACTACTTCACCATTTGAATCCCTTTTCAATTTGTATACCCACTTTAGACCTATTGGCCTGTGTCCAGTAGGAAGCTCTGTCAATGACCAAGTTCCATTCTTCTCTATTGACTCCAATTCCTTCTTCATTGCTTCAATCCAGCAATTATCAATTGATGCCTCTTGGAAATTGGAAGGTTCCTCGGACAATGCAAGCATCAACAACCCCTCTTCTTCCTCATCTGGAGCATCTGCCTCTTGTGAGTCTGCATATATCTCTGCAATTGACCTGTATTTCACTGGTCTAGCAGATGACTCGGGTGATGACATTCCCAGTACAGGGTCGGCTGAGTCTCTACTGACCTGGGCTGTGAAAGGACTTGGCATCTCTGCAGTAGGTGACAATTCCCCAGGGCTAGCTTCTGCTGCAATGGGTGAAACATCTCCGGGTGTTTCTTCAGTGTTGGGGACTCCTTCTGACGACTCAACCGTGTTTTCAGTTACAGTTTGACAATTGTCCGAAAACAAGATATCAAGAATTACCAGTTGGTCTTCCCCTTTGTCACTCTCTCCAGTCCACTTCCATTTAAGGTCCTCCTGGAATAAAACATCTCTACTGACATGTAATTTTCCATTCTGTGGGTTGTACAACCGATGGGCTTTGCAGTTTTCTTCCACTCCCAAATACACCATGGGAGTACTCCGGTCTTCCAGCTTCTTGAGATGTGGAAGAGTATTCTTCACGTATGCAGTGCATCCAAACACCTTCAAATGAGCAAGGTGTGGCTTCCTGCCCTCCCAAGCTTCAAAAGGTGTGCGGTCTCCAAGCACTTTTGTCGGCAACCGATTTAACAAGTACACGGCATGCCTGACTGCCTCCCCCCAGAACTTGGTCGGCATTTTCATGCTTTTGAGCAAGGCTCTAGCCATTGCCATTACTGTGCGGTTGCGGCGCTCGGCCACTCCGTTCTGCTGAGGAGTGTAAGGGGCTATAAGATGCCTCTCAATTCCAGCCTCCTCGCAATACCGAGTAAACTCTCCAGACAAAAATTCCCCTCCACGATCTGTCCGAAGGGTCTTGATCGAGCTGCCTGTCTTGTTCTCTATCAGACTTCTGAATTTCTTGAAGATTTGGAGAGCTTCACTCTTAGCTGTAATTGTATACACCCACATCCATCGAGTGTGATCATCAATGATCAACAGGAAGTACTTGCTTCCAGCAAGAGTACAAGGAGTAATCGGACCACAGATATCTGCATGCAGCAACTCGAGTGGTCTCTCAGCTCTGAAATTTGCCGACTTGGGGAATGGCAACCTTGCCTGTTTAGCAATCACACATGCCTCACAAAGCTTATTTGGCTGAGATACTTGTGGGACGCCCACTGCCAGCTGTCTCTCTCCCAGAAGCTTCAAGTCATGAAAGTTCACATGCCCAAGTCTTGCGTGCCATAGCCAAGAGGGGTCATCAAGGCTTGTCAGTAAGCACACAGGTTTTTCAGTTCTCAGGCATATCTTGTACAGTCGGTTCTTGGTTCTCTTCACCTGCATCAAGAGCTTGTTGTCCCTGCCATAGACTTTCATTACATCTCCAGTCATATGCACTTCATTTCCTTTTTCAGTTAATTGACCAACACTTATAATGTTGCTGCACAATTTGGGTATGTAATATACCTCCTGAAGAAGTTTTTGGTCGCCATTCTTGCAAGTGAAGGCAATTGAACCTTTTCCCATGATCTGAACAGTGGAACCATCCCCAAACCTCACTCTCCCGGTGATATTGGAATCCAACTCCTGGAATTTCTCACGGCCCAGTCATATGGTTACTGGCGCCGTTGTCTAAATACCACATATTCTTACTTTCTTCGCCCCTGTCACCTTGAAACATCTCTGGCTTCAGTTTTTCTTCATTGAGCAGTACAGTTGCCTGTCTCCCTTGCTCAAAGTGTGCCTCCTCTTGAGACACTGACAGCATAAGCGCCGGTTCTTCATCTACAGCACAAAGGTTAGCCTCTTCTTCTTTCTTCTTGCTCTTGCACTCAGATGCGTAGTGTCCCATGTTGCTGCAATTGTAACACTTTATATTGCTCTTGTCCTGAGTCCCTCGGCCACCACTGCTAGTGCCTGAATTCTTCTCTTGATTGGAACTCCACCGACCGCGTCTGCCTCTACCACGGCCTCGTCCACGCCAATTGGACTGGTTCCCTCCGCCTCCGGATGACGTACCGCCACCGGTTCCCTTTTGCCGTGCCTGCCATTCGGCATGTGTCAGCAAAAGTTGTCCGTCAGCACTTTTGAGGTTGCTCTGCAACCGTGCTGATCTCTCTTCATAAGCCTTCAGTCTCCCGATTGCCTCCTCAAATGACATGGTTGCCAGATCATAAAATTGTTCAATTCCGGCAACCACATTGATAAATTTCTCAGGGACAGAGTCAAGCAGCTTTTTGACAAGAGTGGCATCCTCAAGTGCAGTACCAAGAAGTGAATATCTACTGGAGATTGCACTGAGCTTACCAGCAAATTCGTCGATCGTTTCGGTCTCCTTCATCCGAAGCACATCGAGTTCACCCTTCAGAGTCTGCAGGCGCGTTTGTTTCACCCTTTCTGCTCCCAGATACCTCAGTTTGAGGGCATCCCAGATCTCCTTGGAGGTCTTCTTCTTTGCGATCTGGAGTAGTACATCCTCAGGAACACTCTGCAGGATGTAAGCCCGCGCCGTCTTGTCCTTTCTTGCGTTCACCTGCGCTCCTTCCTCCGGCTCCACAGACTCCCAGACTCCCTGGGCGTCGAGTATGGCCTCCATCCGAATTGCCCATACCGGGTAATTGGTCGGAGTCAGCATTGGCAGCTGGAACGACACCGTGCCGCCCTCTCTCGCCGCTTGCTGTGCCGCCATTTCTTGATGTGGAGCAGTGATCTCAACCCTGATGCTCTGATACCAAATGTTGGTTTCAGCCCAGGTTCAGAGATCACACGCAAATCTGAATTTTCAGATAATGAACAGTAAAAAACAGAGAGAGCACGCAGTGTTCTTCAGAGAACTGCAGAGGCAAGAATTGGGGCAATTTTCTCTCTATTTCTGTTAACCTCAAAAGTGCTAGACATTCTGAATATATGACTAACAAAGTGGGAAACGTGCTAACTCACGATCCACAATAAAAGGAAATAGCAGATTCTGCGCTAACTGCACAGATTACAGGAATACAAAAATATGCATACAAGGAAACTCTGAATACGTTTCTGAAAATGCAATATGCTGTCCTCCGCACGACTTGGTCCAGCATTTCTCCATGTCATCCATGCCTGGAATAACAACTCACAGTGTACGGAGAGCCTGGTTTTCACACATAGCCACAGGGTAGCTGGGGATATATACAGGATGAGTTCCGATGCTGAGAGCGTGAGACGGCGAGAATGCGCAGATCCTGATTCAGGTTTGGATCTTGACAGAAGAGGGCGAAAGAAACATCCTCTCGATCGAGTGGTTTTGGCTTTCTGCTGGCGCGGGAGAGCAGCGGTGAAGCCACCACCTCGCCACCCTGGGCTGCTGTCCGGCTCGCCGAAGAACATCCGTTAAGGAGCAGTGGAGCTTCACTGCCGTCAGAGGAGTTGAAGATGGTGCTCTTGGGCAAACGCTCACCATAGTTTGGCTTATCTAGGCTCTCAAAAAATTGGGTATTGATAAACATCATCCGGATATTTTCATTTTAACTATCATTCAGATTTATGACCATTGGATTAGAGATCCAACGGTTATGAATTCTCCCCGCCCCCTTAAAAAAACAATCTCCCCCCTCCAAAAATAAGAAGCCGTTGGATCTCTAATCCAACGGTTCGAAATTTGGATGATTGTTAGGAATAAAATATCCGGGTGATACATATACACACTCAAAATTTTCTGGCTCCATCACTTGAGAGCAACGTTCAGACGGAAAGAAAATCCTATAAACCTGGGCCAGACGCCCACGTATTATCATACGCAGCAAGCCGAATGGAATCCGACTGCAGAAGGAAAATAATGAAAACGAGTGCCTAACCATTTCCACTGGTCAATAATCATCCATTCCCTCGCCCAGTTCCTGCTCACGTCACCGTTTATATAACTTCGTTAACAGTTCAGGATCCAGATATTTTTCGCAGCATCTGTGCATCTTATTCTGGATGGAAGCATCAGCAATTGCATGCCACTTGTGTAACAGAAGTGTCGACCTCTTGCTGTGGGAAGCTGAGTGCTGGTTGGCTTATTTTAAACATAAGTTAACTTCCAAATTCAATTGAAAGCTACAGACCTCGAGATAATAATGTGAATAAAATGTTTCTAAAAGGAAATATAAGCCAATAACTGAACCATATAGTTCATCACATAATTTGATATGAAGAAACCAAACACATTTAGCTACGGCTCTTAATGTACTAATTTACACACTCCGCAATACGGTGCATAAACCTCTTGTGTAAGATAGGATAGAAAGAAAACCTCTTGTATAAGACAGAATATAAAGATGTTCTCAGCTTCTACCAAATACCGGCAATATTCTAATTACACAAAGTAGCTAGATTACTAATTGTGCAATAGATAATCACACACTGTATAAAGTTTAGCCCACAGGACAGCAGCTAGTGTATACCTTCTAACAAGGAAACAATCCACAAAGGTACTGTTTAACTAGAAAATCAATTGCAACAATTGGGTGAGAAGCTACATGCGTGATCAAATTTAATTGCCGGTACTAAACATCACATGACAGCGAATTAACCACTAGAAATTAACAAACCACAATTAGTATACCTTCACAAATAAAGAGAGGGATCATAATTTCTTACAAATCAATGGTACTCGAAACCGTCGAGAAGCGTGGTGAAACGAGACAAGTCACTGTCCCAGAGAAGCGTGCTTAATTTTTTAGCCCTTTTACAGTACTTTAAAATAAAAATGAGCCGTCCAAATCTTTACGATCCAATAGTTCAGATTATTTAGGATTTAATCATACTACCATATATACTGCTAACAGTAGAATCTATAAAAAGGTAAAATTGTACTCGAAACCCCTTTTTTTTTCCATACTGATACCGTCCTGCAACAGGCTCTTGGTATATCTCGAATCCGTGCCCTGTAATTGTAAATACTCTCTTAAGACCAGAAATGTATATAAAATTAGGATACGGATTTGGGACGTGTAGCAACACTCATTTGGAGATAGCAGTTGGCACCACAGCCCGGGCTGATCTTATCTCCAGGAGCGATGGCATTACATGCGCTCGATCCTATAATTTTTTTTCCTGCCCTGTACTTTTGCTGAATATAGAAGCAGATGTCAGCTTAGCCGCCGCACTAACGCACTGAAGTCTACGACAATTCCAATATCTCCGGCCCTATGGGCAGAGGATATCAGGATAACCGGATAAGCACGCCCTGACGAGACCTTCGTTTCTTTCCCTAAAACAACCATGCCGATCGAATCCACGAAAGCGAGCCTTCCTGCCGTGTCTGATGATTATTCAGCAACAGTACAGCAAAGGGCCAAAGGCAGAAGCCACCACCTGATCTCGAGTTGATTATCGATTGCTGCAATCTCGCCAAAGATTTGCATCTCTTTTTTGCGACCTTGCGAAATTCAGCGGTTCTGCTTTTTTTACTGACGAGTGGTTTAGCAGTGTTTCAGGGGAATCGCACACATGAAAGCTTGGCGTCCCGGCTTATTCGGGGATGCGCTAACGGCCATACACACATGAACGTTAACTGTTAACCGCATTAGGGTTGATTTAGGCATCTCTCTCCATCTGAAAAGGAGATACAGTCTCTAGATACACAGTTTCTCTCCTGCAAGAAAGGCCAACCTATCGTCAAAAAAAAGAAAAAAAGAAGAAAGAAAGAAAGAAAGGCCAACCTCCACGGCTCCTGCTGATGCTGCTCTTCGGTAGGTCAGAACTAAGAAGCTCTCAAGAGTTGTGCACAGTTTTTGCTCGGATTGTCCTCCCGTTATCATCTGTCGATAGCTGCAGCAGGCAGCAGCGCGCCATTAATTTGCGCTTACACGATGCGATACTGCAATTCATTAGGAAGACGTACAAATCGACAGTGCGTTTGGCCAATCTTGGGTGCAGATTAAAGTTAGCACTTATCCGAACGATAGGAATGGAAGACTTGAGTGACTAACGACACGAGTCTGAAGTATCTGGTGGAAGTTCTGTGCAGATTCATCACTATCCCAATCACATGCATGAAAATGACAGAACAGAGTGGAAACTTTAAGTGAGAAGGCACTTTACCTATTGGCTCCAACCGTTTTCTGTAGTAAATAAATTTTATATAATATCTAATTTTTAAATAAAATATTTTTTTAAGATAAGATCTACTATTCGATTGTAGTACGTACTCTAGTGACTTTATTAATATCGGCCAAAATCGCATACGAGTCTCTCTCCGTATAACTTCTCTAAAATTGTTACTATTTATAAGACAAAACCAAAAACCATATAAAAGCTATTATAAACGCTCTCAATTAGGCTGAATTTGTTCTCCAATTGTTTCTCCCCTCGTCCTCTTTCAGCAAGGAAACCCCTCGGAATGTCTCTGCTCTCCCTGTCTCCATCCTGCGCGTGGGGGTGTTTCATGACGGCTCTAGTCTAGTGGTCACACGCTGACTCGACGAACTGTTCTTGCCACGGGAGCTGAACAAGTTAGTATTACGAGGTGCCAATCAAATCTATCGTTAATTTGCAGAGGTTACGGGATAATTAATGTCTGATATAACACGTATGCGTACTTCGATGTTTTTTTTTGGATAAAGATGCGTACTCTGACGTGGTTTCTCAATTTCCTTTTCACTTGTCATGATGCTTAAATCAGTATGATAAAAGATGTCAAAAGCCTTAGGGTCTGTTTATTTCAACTGTGGTTTTTGGTCTTTTGTTTTTAATTTTTGTTTGAAATGGCACTATAACGGCTGCAAAAAACCATAGCTAAAATTTGAGATATTTAATTCGGTTATTGGCTTTTGGCTTTTTGTTAAGCTGATTTTTAAAAGATTGTATTAGACACTTCAAGAGGTTGTACATAATGAAATTATTGATGAACACTGGAGCCATGTTCATATATAGAGGGACTTACAAAAAAAATGCATGTGGTACATGAACATTTATATATACATAGAAGCATAATCAATCGTACGTCAAACCACCAATGACAGTGCTATCGCCTCACGTACCACGGACATTCAGTGGCCGGTGAAATGAATATCTGAAACATAACAGTAGCCGAGTAACTGAAACAAGTAACACCAACTGGAGACTCAACGATAGCATACGAGATAATTCCGAGCAAACTTTTAATAGTCCAAAACAATAGTGCATAACATTACAGTGCATGACACAAGAATGAAATGTGTGGTTTAAGTAGTACGAGAAACAACTCAAATTAATGTCAAAAATCAAATGTGAAATATGGAATGGTAGAGGAAATATTTACCACACAAATATGGATGGCATTTCTCAAGGCATGTTCTTCAGACGGTCCTATGTCCTCCTGATCCACTAGAGCCGTCCCTCATCTGTTTTCGTGGTGAGGAAGCTATCATGACATTTTTTCTTTATGAAGAGTTGGCTGATACAGTAAGGCTCATCGGTGTCCTCTCTAGCCTTGGCCTCCTTGACCATTGCCATCAGTCGAGACATCTCCTCTCTCGTCGGGTCACGCATAGAGGAAGTCGTGTGCACACCAAACGCATGAGTTGCTGTTGTGTGCATCTTCTTGTACAGGTCGACAAGGCGCTTTAGCTTGGTGTCGCAGTCAATAGCCATCACCTTCTTGCTGTCGCTGCATGGAGACGACAATAGCCACGACCGCTTGCATCAGGACTAGCCTACACTGCCACTGTGCAAGCCGGACCCAAGGACGTCATCCTCGTTCTCCGACAATAATGTGTTTGCTCCAGGCATGAACGCGTACTTGCTCGTGCATGTCGCGGTGCCGAACACAACTTCCATGAACTTTTCGTTTTCGAGGTGAACTTCTGGCAAAGATTGCCATAACCCTTCGTGTTGAGACACCCAAAAAGGCCGATTGTATGCGGCGATCTCATCCACACATATCTCCAAGAAAACGCGCATGTAGTCCGCACCTCACATAGCTAGACCTTGTCCATCTGCGCCGATGTAGAAGAAGCAATTCTGACCAAGAAATCGAGACCACATGCCATGTTCAACAAATCCGAGCAACAAAAAAGATTCTCAACAAATTAGACTGAGAAATAGCATTGTTGACAGTAGCAAGCAACAAATCGGAAGCAATAACCCATACCAATAGTAACAAGCAACAAATCAGAGAACATAAACAATATGTACATCAAATCAAAATCAAGAATTCGAAAGCACCATCGATGCACCTTAGTGTAGCAACCGAAGGTGGGGACAGCGGGAGCGACGGAGCTTGAGGCCTTGTAAGAGGAGCAACGGCCGAAACAACAACGGAGGTGGAGACAACAGGACCTATGGCTTGAGCGACGGGGGAGTCGAAGGCAGGGACAATGTGAGTGACGGCAGAGTGTGCCATGCAAGCTGTGGACGAGAGCTACCTCACCGGATCCATGCAAAGATGGCCAGGCCAGAGAGGGGACAGCGGGACTGACGGCGGAACGAGTTGGGGCCGGGAGCAATAGTCAATGCAGGCAAGCGTGAGAGACAGGAGTAGGGAAAGGTGACGAGAGAAAACATGAGCAAGCGAAGTGTTTATGCTCCCCTCGGCCTTATCCATTTGCTCGGGGGCTGCTAGCTTCGATCACACAATAGCGGCTTCTTAGCAACTATGGCACAAGCCGATGCATTCTAACCTACGACTAGCTTCGCAAAGCCGAAAGATGACATGAGTTGGAAAGAGGACTTAACATTACAGAGCTATCCGATTTGCATGGATGGCAGTGGCACTTACCAGTGGGCCCAAGTCTACCTGGAGGAGTGGCCTCGGCTGTTCTGAACTTGTTTGGGCAAAATATTTTTCTTTAATATGTAATTTGCATTGTCTAATATAAACGACAAAATCAGACACTCAAATCAAACTATGTTATATTTCACACTCTATAAGCAGTCTTCCTTTTTTGGACACATTTTCCCCCATGAGCGTACAAGACTACATTGTTTTTTCGACAATAACACAAAAGTACACTGTACACCTTGTTGCATTGTATGGCACAATCAGAGGGGGTGAATGGTTGTCTCCACTTTTTGCCACCTAAAATCACAACACACGCAGAGAAACAAAAACAATGCAATCAGAATTACCGAATGTCAATACGACCGTAGTTGCCAGTTTGTACGTGGTCGAAGAAACTATGCTGAAACAATGACTGCAGTTGCTTGCTTGAACGTGGTCATAACCCTCTGTCGCCCGACTGTTCGGTACGACCACTCAATAAGACCACTTGCCCCAAACGTCGCTTTGATCGCTCATTACGACAGCTCGCGTATAACTGCTCGCTTACGATTGCTTGTCCCGAACACTTGCTTATGACCGCTTGCTCACAAGTGCTCGGATCGATCGCCCACTCATTCTGATCGCTCGGTACAATCTCAGATTGACCACCTGATTGTTCCAATCGCTCGGTACGACAATGGATCGATAGTGATTGTTCCGATCGCTCGACACAACCACGACATAAGTAGTCGTGACCTCCTTTCGCCTGACGTCCCCAGCCGTTCGACCACTGCCTGGACGAGATGCGTTGAAGACAAAAACAGAGAACGGAAAACAGAGAGGAAGGAGTGAAGCTCCAGAAGTGGTCGGAGATGAAGGAAACTGATCTATTATTTCATCATCGAGATCTTAGCTACAAAGCGTCTCACGGCACCTCTAAAAACCTTCTCATGAAAGCCCTAAAACCTCGTCCTCTAGCATACAGCCACCTCTGCTTTTATAGGCCAGTGCACAAGACGTGTTCAACCTGAACATCTCAAAACCGTGTCCTTAACCACCTAGACACGAGATCTTATCTCTTTCTCAAATCAAAGGACCCAAAACCCTTACTAATATGAGTTTTAACCAACTCGCACAGATCATGGACTCTATCCACAACTCCATACGACACACACGACAAAGCCTCTAGGATATCCCCTCCTGTATCTTCATCGTGCACCATCACCGCGTGCTCTCACGTGAGCCCAATCACCTCGCGTGACCACCTGACTGTCTGGACCTCAGATTACCCCCTCCTAGTCCCAGCCTTTCTCGTCACCGACCGTAATCATCTTCACGCCTCCACGTAGTATCCACATTTGACCTCCATGTGCTTCAGCATAAGGTCAACCACCTCGTGTGACATCCTGACCGCCTGGACCTTAGATTACCCCCTCCTAGTCCTGGTCCTCCTTGTCACCGACCATGGCTGCCTCCATGCCCACCTGCACATGCAAAGACTAAAGAAACCATCTCCTTACAACACACATTAGCAAAACACATCCTTGTCTATCCCCAGACAAGAACCACACCCTATACGACCATCACCTAGCATGTTTACGACCAAACAGAGTCTATCGCTACCTGGAACAGACCCTCAGACCACTCGCACTGCTATTGATGACTATTGAGTACCTACTACCGAGTATCGCCTGCCACAACACGTACTCGAAACCTACAAGTACAGACAACATTCCAAGACCTGACCACTTGCCGTGGTCGTGAAACCACTTCTACCGAGTACCGAGTCCTTCGATTACGAGTACCTTATGCAACGACCATCCATCAACGACCACAAACCACTGGTCCAACCCGAATACTTGACGTACTCGAAAGTCACATGAATGAAGCACTCGTATTGACCATGAAAGTCTACGGGTATCGACCAAGAAACCTACGGCAACCGATCGCTAAGCCTCCGATTACCGAAGACAGAACAGCAGACTGGGAAGTCTACAGGTATCGATAAGACTGCCAAAGCTATGACCATCGAGTACTGTAGCTACGACCATGAAGACAGTCTGCAAATCCTACGACCATGAAAATAGTCTGCAAAACTTACAACCATCGACCGCAAAGCTCTCGACTAACGAATAGTAAAGTTTACGACTATCGAGTACTGTAACTACGACCATGAAAGAGTATTGTAGCTACAATTACGTGCTGTGGTCGTAAAACCAAAGTCGTACTGCCGTGGTCGAAAGGTCGAAGTCGTGCTGTCGTGGTCGAAGCCAGACATGGTCGTAGCATGCCGTGATCGTAAGCTGAACGTGGTCGTAACATGCCGTGGTCGTAAGCTGAACGTGGTCGTAGCATGTCGTGGTTGTAAGCTGAACGTGGTTGACAGCTGCTATGGTCGTAGCCATGTTCAAGCCGTGGTCGTAAGATTGTCTGTGTTCTGATACCGTGGTCGTAGGAGTGTCTGAAGACTGTAATCACTCGTAACTGAGCAAAAACAATCGAAAGCAAAATCTAAGGCAAAGACATTAACAGTAAACGACCAAATATTTTACAAAAGCAAAATCTAAGATAAACAAAATGTCAATTATTTATCATATCTTAATCTAAGACCATCTACATGGTCTAACACACCTATTAGGTTCCCTTTTTTTAAAAAGTGCAAGAATCACGGATCTTTTTTAAGACTCAATTATTAGGAATGAAAATGCCGATTAATTATGAAGTCACATCGTGTGTTAATCAAATCGAAAACAAGGCAGGGCAATGAACTCAATTTGAACAGGCCCACCATACCGAAAGCAGTCTTATGAGTCCAAAAGATTACTAGGGGGGGAAGGGAGTAGCATGATTCAATTTTGTATCAAGTACTTATACATGGTCGTACCATATCATATCGTGTGGAACAAAAACTAAATTGATCATAAACAAAACTTTGTATTTACACATCTCCACACATCTAGGGGCAAAATTTTGCAAGTCCTAAACAAAATCACTAGCTTTTATGTCACATGCACAGAGAAAGCGAACGCGAGAACGGCTCTGGTCACGCGCACCCGACGACGGCGCCCGGCGCGGCGGGCCCGTCGCCCTGCCACGCCCAGACAATGTCCGCGAGGTCGGGGCGCACGTCCTCGGCGCAGAACTTGTTGAACTCGAGCGCGTCGCCGGCGTCGTGCGCGAACTCGACCACGGTCACGTCCGCGGCCACCTCGAGCACCTCGGCGGTGACCGTGAGCCCCCCGTTTGTTCCATCGGCCTTCGCCTCCATCCTGATCCTCCATCCCTTGCCTTTGGTGATCTTGTACCCGAGCGCCCGACCTACGGCTTCCAGCTTCTGGACCACGGTGGCCGCCGGCGCGTGGGATGTGAACACCGTCGCGGCCTTCTGCTCGCTCTCGAACAGCCCCGACAGGTCGAACCCGGAGGACATGGACGATATGAGCTGGAACGCGTTGCACGTCCGCGGCGAGATGGCGCGGGAGTTGTCCTCGCAGCCGCCGATGAGGACACCGCCGTCATCGTCCTCCCATTTCTTGGGCGAGACAGGGAAGGGGACGGGCGGCACGAAGCCCTTCCTGAACCACGGCGTGCGCATGATCTCCGCGATGGAGATGCGCTTGGTGGGGTCGACGACGAGAAGGCGGGCGATGAGGCGGCGCGCGTCGCCGGAGACCCACGGAGGCACCTGATACTCGGCCTTGAAGATCTTCTGGTACATCTTGACGTAGTTCTCGTGCTGGAACGGGAGGAAGCCGCAGAGGAGCACGTAGAGCACGACGCCGCACGACCACAGGTCGGCCCGGGCGCCGTCGTAGCCGCGCTTCCTCAGCACCTCCGGCGCGACGTACGCGGGGGTGCCGCACTGCGTGTGGAGCAGGCCGTCGTGCCGCAGCTGCTCGGGCAGCGCGGCGAGGCCGAAGTCGGTGACCTTGAGGCGCCCCTCCTCGTCGAGCAGGAGGTTCTCGGGCTTGAGGTCCCGGTGCGCTGTTGGAAATTGTTGCAACCTACCAGGACCCTTTACGACTTGTTAGAGTCGTTTACGACCAGATAGAAATTGAATACGACCAGTCCTGATCGCTTCAAACTCTATCGATCGATTTTCCTCCGTAGTCGTAAAAACACTGTAGCAATTACGACCACTCCTTCTTATCGAGCGCTGTCTTCCTCCAGCCGCTCTCGAAGAATACCGTGATCGTAAATCTTTACGAACACACAGTGATGCTGGCGATCACCGTTCACCGTAGTCGAAACACCCTTTCGACTACGTTCACTTCCTTCGAACGTGATCGGAGTTGCTTCCGATCACATACAAACCTTCTTTGCGTAGTCGCTGCTCCTTACGACCACCTTCACCGTGGTCGTAGCCTTCTCAACGTAGTCGGAACAACACTGTTCCTTGCCGTGATCGTAGCACCCGTCGATCACGCCTGCTGGAAACTTTTCCGTGGTCGTGACTCCTCCCGATCACGCTTGCGGTGATCGTGAGTCCTTCCGACCACGTATTGCACAAACACACGACAACACAAAGCTTTGTGTCTTTCCCTCTTTTTGTATTTTCTCAATTGCTTGGTACATCTTTGGTTACATGTCTACCCCTTCTTTTATACCCAACTCTACGACTCCTACTCGGATTCCGATTAGGAATACAAAACCTATTCCGACTCCGACTTCTAATTCCTACTTCAACTCAACTTCGATTACAAACCCGACTCCGATACGACTTCTAAAACAAGATTATTTCCAACATTCTCTCCCTAATCTTGTTTTAGTAGCTTCCATCATGTTGATCTTCTCCTGTTTCTTCCTTGGATGTTTTTCTCCACCAGCTGCTTGTTTCACTGTTGCGTGGTCTTGCTTTCAACCACCGTTCTTCACGTCGTGCTTTCTCCCGCCTACTCGGCATCCAAACTTCAGGCTTTTGGCTGCTTCGACCATCCGGGTCGATCCTGGGACCTGTTTGCTGTGGTCGAACGATTTCTCGACCACGTCCAGTCTTCATTTGCCGACCGTGCTCGATCATCTTTTGCCGTGGTCGTGGTGACTCCCGACCACGTTCGATCGTCTTTTGCCGTGGTCGAATTTCTTCTCGACTACAGCCAAAACCTTCTGCCAACTTTCTCGTTACGACTTCCTGCTGTTTTTCGACCACCAGGAGATGAAGTCTTTCAGGCTCTGGTTCCTTTAGATCATTCTTCATGCCATCTGGTCTCCAAATTTTCAGCGGTATTTTGTACAACCGATTTGCTGATTTTTGTGCTCTCATCAACAACTGCTCTCTGCTGTCAAAAACCCTCAGATAAACTCCTTTTAATTCAACTCGGCACCCTTCTTCAGTCAGTTGGCCCAAGCTTATCACGTTGCTGCAAAGACTTGGTATATAATATACATCTGACAACGGTCTTTGACTTCCATCCTTGCACTTTAATAGGATTGTTCCTTTTCCTTTGATTTGAACTGTTGAGCCGTCTCCAAACTTTACTTTACCGAGCACTCTCTCGTCTAGTTCATGAAACAACGAGTGTGTGCCCGTCATGTGGTTGCTTGCTCCGTTGTCGAGATACCAATCTGTTGATTGGTCTTGAGTCTTCTCTCCCTTCTCCATCAAACTAGGAAATACTCTCCCTTCATGTAGCATCACCATTGTCGGTTCAGCTACAGTACATTGCGACAGCAGCAGAGTCGGTTCCATCTGAACCAGATTGACTTCATCCTCTCTCTTCTTGTTTCTGCAATTCGCTGAAAAATGCCCATACTTTTTGCAGTTGTGGCATTGTATGTGGCTTCGACATTCAGCAGCGTAGTGACCGAATTTCTTGCACTTGTGGCATTGTATACTCGATTTGCCGGTTTCAGAGTTACGCCCACGATTACTCCCGTCGTTGCGTCCTCCACCTCTCTTCACATCGTCGTTGTGACTTTCATGGCTCTTATTCTCGTTCAGTGCTTCCCACTGAGCACGAGATAGCAGCAGCTGATTACCTCCTTCCTTGTCCTGATGCCGTCTCTTCTGACTTTCTTCGAAGATTCGTAAACGACCGACTGCCTCAGTCAGCGACATCTTCGTCATGTCTCCAAATTGCTCGATTGTGCTTATGATTTGGAGAAAACTGTCAGGGACTGCACTGAACAACCTTTCAATGACTGTTGAATCTGGCAAATCAACTCCCAGAGCTCGAATTTCGCCGGCCAAACTCGTGAGTTTTTGCGAGAACTCACCGACGCCTTCAGTCTCTCCTATGACTAAGCGATCGAATTGCCTCTTCAACACTTGTGCTCTTGCCTTCTTGACACGTTCTTCTCCAATGCGCATCTCCTTGATAGCTTCCCACGCTTCTTTTGCAGTTTCCTTCTCTGCAACAGTCATTAAGACCTCGTCGGGGATAGCCTGAGATATGACAGCCAGAGCGCCCTGGTCCTGAGTCTCTTCGACCGGTGCATCTCCTTCAATAGCCGTCCATACTCCCAGAGCGCGCATGACGATCTTCATCTTCACGGCCCACAGGCCGTAGTTCGTGTCGGTCAGCATGGGGAATTGGATTGGTACCGTACCTCCTCTCATCGGTGCTCGTAGTGGTGCCGGTGTTTTCTTTTCGCCGGAGCCTTCTCCTCCCGCAGCTTTCTTCTCAGCTGACTTGTCCTCCATTGCCACCTTGCTCTGATACCAAATGTTGGAAATTGTTGCAACCTACCAGGACCCTTTACGACTTGTTAGAGTCGTTTACGACCAGATAGAAATTGAATACGACCAGTCCTGATCGCTTCAAACTCTATCGATCGATTTTCCTCCGTAGTCGTAAAAACACTGTAGCAATTACGACCACTCCTTCTTATCGAGCGCTGTCTTCCTCCAGCCGCTCTCGAAGAATACCGTGATCGTAAATCTTTACGAACACACAGTGATGCTGGCGATCACCGTTCACCGTAGTCGAAACACCCTTTCGACTACGTTCACTTCCTTCGAACGTGATCGGAGTTGCTTCCGATCACATACAAACCTTCTTTGCGTAGTCGCTGCTCCTTACGACCACCTTCACCGTGGTCGTAGCCTTCTCAACGTAGTCGGAACAACACTGTTCCTTGCCGTGATCGTAGCACCCGTCGATCACGCCTGCTGGAAACTTTTCCGTGGTCGTGACTCCTCCCGATCACGCTTGCGGTGATCGTGAGTCCTTCCGACCACGTATTGCACAAACACACGACAACACAAAGCTTTGTGTCTTTCCCTCTTTTTGTATTTTCTCAATTGCTTGGTACATCTTTGGTTACATGTCTACCCCTTCTTTTATACCCAACTCTACGACTCCTACTCGGATTCCGATTAGGAATACAAAACCTATTCCGACTCCGACTTCTAATTCCTACTTCAACTCAACTTCGATTACAAACCCGACTCCGATACGACTTCTAAAACAAGATTATTTCCAACATGCGCGACGCCGCGGCTGTGGCAGAACCCGACGGCGGCGACCAGCTGCTGGAAGTACCTCCGCGCCTGGTCCTCGGTGAGCCTCCCGCGGGCCACCTTGGCGAAGAGCTCCCCGCCGCGCGCGTACTCCATGACGACGAAGACCCGCGCGCGGCTGGCGAGCACCTCCCTGATCCCGACGACGTTGGGGTGGCGCACCATCCGCATGATGGAGATCTCCCGGCGCAGCTGCTCCACCATCCCCTCCGTGCGCTGCATCTGCGCCTTGTCGATCACCTTGATCGCCACGCTCTCCCCGGCGCGCAGGTCGCGGCCGTAGTACACCTTGGCGAACGTGCCCTGCCCCAGCACCCGCCCCAGCTCGTACTTGCCCAGCACCAGCTTCCTCGCCTCCTCCCCTTCCCGCCCTCTCGCCATTGCCGGTAGAATCGCCACAACGTTTAGTCTTCCGGTGTTTGCTACCTCTGCTACTGGTTTGCCAGCTTAACTATGTGGGTGTCAGGCTCGCGGTGGCTTCTGGTTACGAGTAGTTTAAGTGGCGCCCGGCACGTAGGAACGTGGCGCGGTGATGGGGCGGGCACATGGTTTTGACGGGGGAACGCACGTTGGTTTGAGGCGGCCGCGGCACACGGAATCGGCACCCGCTTCGCCGGGGTTTTTTGGGCTTACGATTTCGCGCGGGCCAGCGGGCGGTGGGGCAGGCCGCGTGGGGCAAGAGGGGACGAAGGTTGGGTGTTGAGCTGGGAGTTGGGGAGTGGCGGGGGGAGAGCGCGGAGGGCCCATGAGGATCGAGGCGGCATCGTCCGCCACTCGTGGCTTGTTGCCGTCGTGGTTGGAGCGTGGAAGGAAGGGGCTAGATTCGGGTGTATCAGGTCAGTTCAGTAACAGCTACGACTTATGTTTTTTGGCTAAAATTTTTAAACTTTAGCTGTTTAAGGTATAGATTACGGAGAGTGACATTCATTTGCGATTTTAGATGGTATATATGTTAGGCTTTTGACATGTACATCGTTTAACTTGTAGACACTGTCTTGAGAAAAATTATCTATTTAAAAGTTATGTACTATAGCAAAAATTAAAGGCCGCTAATTTCGGTGAAAAAGAACATGCCCTTTGACGGGTAATTTGGCCGTGTTGCTCTGCCCGTTCCGCGTTCAACGCGCGGCCATGCATGACAAACCTGGACCGTTCCGTTCTCTTTGCCGTCGTGTCACCCTACTCCCAAACCCACGGATGCGGCTTCCTCTGTTTTCCTGCTCCCTTCCCTGTCTTTGCTATGTGGCGTCTTTCGATTGGCTCTTGCCTTTTGGTGCACCTCCCTTTCCCCTCTCACTGAACGGCATTGCTTTCATGTTGCTTTTCCTTCCCAGATTGTTCCTTCGGACAAACGCATAGGTCACATGGCATCCAGTTCCCCCAATCTTGACCTCAGAGTGGCAGCATAGCTCGTCATGCTCGCACCGGTGGTGAAGCTGACGGCGGTGCTCGCTCTCCGGACCTCAGCAACTTCTCGCAGCAACAACTAGCTTTGGTGGTTGGACCGCAGCAACTGCTCTTACGTTTCCTTTGTCTGGTTTCTTCCTTCCCCTTTGCATTTGTTTAACTTCTAGGTGGCCGGGACAAAACCTTTACGGGAAACAAATTAGTTTTGAGAGCCTTGCTAATAGCAGTTGAATAGAACAAAATCATTAGAGGGAGTTTACATAAGAACTAATTATTCCGTGTAGCAAGGCTCTCAAAGCTTATTAGTTTTGTTTAGCAAGTTGTGTAATGAGGTAGGATTAGAACTGGGATTTGAGTTCCAGCTCTTTATTCCGTGTTTTGTACACCGTGTGGTGGTTTGTAGTCTAAGTACTATGGATGTGTTGAAATTGACTGTACTCATTCACTTGTGAATGATGGAGGCCGGAATGTTATATTCCTTAATCTTAAAAAAAATAAGAACTAATTAGTCAATGTAGATCCGATCCCTAATGTGCAGCATGCTTTAGTACGTACAAATCTATCTACATGATAGTTTGAGAAGCTTGTTTTTTTAGAAGCTTCAATTTTTTCATGATTCTGATTTGTTCGTGGTAGTATTTCCCATGAAAAAAGGGGGGAAATGATAAACATATTCTAATCAGACTAAACTAAAATTGCAAAAACAAAAAATATCTGACAATGTGTTTTACGTTTGCTAGTTGTACGTGATGTTGTTCCCATGTTACCAGGAGAACTCTTGCAGGAGTCAGCTAACTTTGTGGATGATGCTATTGCAGCAGATGTATCCTTCATGAACATGCTGTCGGTTCCTTCATTCAATTGTGCTTCCATGGAAATGTAACAAGCCATGGGCTTCCATGGAAATGTAACAAGCCATGGAGTTGCGAACCAACGAGATTCGGCAAAGATGCGATTGGGGGTGTTCATATTGGCTACAGCGTATGAATTTTGGTTATGATTGATGTTTTTGGTTGAAAGTAAATAATAGTAGCTGAAAGAAGTGATTTTAGAAGGAGACAAGTGGTGGAGAAAATGAGGGAAATATGCGTGCGCGAGATAGGAGTGGGGTGCGTGATACGCCTATGACCCTTTACCTTATCTCTAGAGCAAGATGAGAGCAAGAGGAGTGATGAAATCATTTCAGGAAGTATGGTGTTCATATTGGTTTATGATTTCACCAGAAACATAAATTAATATGAACATGTCCAATGTAAATGGATATATCTGTTGTAGCTATTCTTGGTGGATTTTGGTGATGCATTGTGTAGAAATAAATAATAAAATCATGTGTTATGTGTATTTTAGCGCGTCAGAATTGCTTCCTGTAGGACCGAAATGGCGACAGAGGGGGGGTGAATGTCGCTCGCTTCAAAAACGGCCCCGAAAATTTGCACACTGATTTTTCAAAAAGATGCAAAACAAAGCAACTCACAGAAAATTAAAATTAATTTTGCTGAAATCTGGAACGCATGCGATACTAAAAAATTCAGCATAAATCAGAGATTAACCAGTAACAATTTTAGCTGACAATAATGCCGTTTGATCTGCATGCAAAATAGATGAAAACATCAAAAAGAATAAAAAGGGAATGCACTAAATGGAGTGAGCACGCTGCAACAGAGAATGACTTGAACTTTGACACTTGCTAGCAATGAACACCAACCTGAAAACAGTTACAGCTGCAAAGGCTAAACCAAAAAGTCTTCCTGGCCAAGTAGCTATAGCACCCGAGAGCAAAAAGAACACTTGATTCACTTCAATCAGACAGCAGGAAGAGACTTGAACTGAGAATTAAGCTGCCGAAAGACCTCAAATTCTGCACTGTATGCAGCCGCCGAACACCAAGATTTCTAATAGCTACTCAAAACTTCTTACTGCTGCCGAGTAAACCCATGTACTGCAAGATGGCAGCAAGCAGTAACAAGAGCAAAACCGCAGACTGAAACAACAAGAAAACCACTAAATACTGCAGTCAATCAAGACCACATGCTGCATACCTTGCCGCACAAGAGACTGAAAAATCAAGTCAAGAAGGGAACTCTCAGGTTGCTGCCGAGAGCAAGACAAATACAGACAGAAGGACATGCTGTCGTCACAGACCAGAGAAACTAAAGTTCAGAGAAAAGGCCAACTCAAGCTGCTAACAGGAAATCAAAGAAATTGAAAGAAGGAAGAAATTCTCCTCAGACCACAAGACTAAGAACTTGTTCCAAATAGTCCTAGGACCTCTGGATTGCAGAGATTTCAATCAAACAACAAGAATTTCAGAATTTTCCCAAAACTGAAACTTTTTAGAGAGAGGCACAAAAACCCAAATTACTCCCCAACCTTTGATCCTTTGGCCATGAAACTTTGAGGATATGTTAGCAATAACCATGGGATAATCCAGATCAAATTTCATGCCATTTCTCCAAAGGAATCAAGATTTCACCAAAACCCTAGAAAAGGAAATACAAGAACAGAGGAGCTCCAAAAAGGAAAACTGAAATTAAGCTTGGTTTGCTTTGAAGATTAACTAGCCAAATAACTTTTGAGCATCTCCCATATCATAGCAACCCATTTTAGGCCTTCCCAACAACAAACAACAAGAAAACGAAAATATCACAAATCCACCAAAAAGAGCATCGAAGGAACAGAAACAAGAACAGGGAACGAGTCCCCATACGCATGGACATTAGAACAAGATGGAAGATTACATGACTCTACACTCAATCCTCTCCTCTCCCCATCTCAAGAACAACACACCCATACATGCTTGAGAGGAGGATGAACAACAACACAGAGAGCTCACATGGAAACTATCGAAGGGGACACAGAGGGAACACAACCCTGCCTCCTCTAACCACTCTCAACAACTAAAGCCTAAAGCTAAAGCAAACTCTAAAGCCTATTTTGACTAAAGTAATCCTAAAATATCTTGAAGTGCTCAAGTGGGCATGCAGCCCCTCCAACCTATTTATAGCCCACGGCTAACGGGTCTCCACCCCGTTACGCCCGCTAAATCCAACGGAGCCCGCTCCCGCTTGTGCAGCCTTGCGAAATTTCCGTTTCGCCCCTCCTGCACCTTCCGGGAAGCTTCCGCGTTCCTTGTCTCGCACGCCTCGCAACCACCTCGAGTCCACGTCGTCTTCGACACATCCCGACCGTTCTGACCTCAGCGCCACCTGTGCCTAGTCCGGTCCACCGTGTCTCGCCACGACTCCGCCCGATGTCCTGCAGCCACATACACAAGAAACACATCAAATAGCACCGCTCGATACATGAAAGCGTAAATGGTATAAACACGCCATACTTACACACACTGAAGTCCAAACCTGTCGAATCATCGGAATAAGTATCCTAATCCCATACAACAAAGTCTGACCAAGTCCGACCGAGCCCGTTGCACCATGCAACGTCAAGGTCCAAACCACCCAAACCAAACTCGACTTACCTAAAGCGATGTCAATTGTTCATCATAAACACGGGATGACTTCCATATGGTCTCTTAATCTCCCCCTTGATGAGTATATTGACAAACCCAGAAAAAGCATGAAGTTGAGTTTGATTTGCAAAGTCCAACTTGGTCCAAAGAAGGAAAATGAGGCTAATGACCATGTCGATAGAAGGAACACAAGAGCAACAACTGAAAGAGCAAATTGGTCTCCAAAGCTCTAAACTGTTCCCAAAAGACTTTTTCTTCTCTATTCTCTCCCCTTTTGGCAATAAACACATCAAGATGCAAAAGAGAAGAATATGACATGACAATGGATGAAAATGGCTGAAGTTTGTTTATTTTAAGCATTTAGAGCTATGAGAATTATCCATAATGACCATAATGAACTACACCAAGCCATAACTCAATAAAATGCTATCTATATCATGACAGAATATGTATATCCTAGCTAAACCACATAGATGACGATCTGAAATGTAATGCATTTTATGAGCATGTCAAGTCATCAATAAGCAGAGTCTAACTAGAGATATCCAAGGATGATGCAGGCCATGTCAATAAGCTAAGCGGAACAAGGAAGCTAATATTGAGTCCAAATAGAGTGCTATAAGCTCAAGATTAAAACATTGGTTAAGTACATGTTTCTTTTTATAGCTTAAGCAAATTGAACACATAAAACATTATTTTTTTTAAAGCTCATGGTCGTTTCCAACCCAATTTTTTTTGTTATGTGCTAGATCTCAAGCCTTATGCGACTACTCCAAGCGAGAAGCTTAAGAAGATAGTCTAGGTCATCCAAAACTCCCATGAGTTCATACCTAGTGCAATGGCAAGCCGTCTCATGAGAAAGAATTGGTGAAATCAGTTTTTTCACACAAAATAGATCTTTTTTGCTTTTTAAACAAGTTGTACTAACACATGCTACATCAAGAGGCTAACAAAGCTCAATCTAAGACTCAATAGAGATTCAACGCTCAACTAAGCCTATTTGACATGACATGAATCATAAAAGGATAGCTAAAGAAAGACTAGACTCAAATGCGAGCATGACAAGTTTTAATTTAAGTTGAGCAATTTTAATTAACTTATCATGGCAAGTGCTAGTCTACACATATGAAGTCATGATAAATCTAGCATATAAGCACAAGTCATGGCAAGGTGTAAAGTATTGTAAACATGTCATAACAGGATAATAATCAAGGCTCAACGTAGTTATATTACAATGCGAAAATGCTAAGATGCAAGAAGATCCAGCTCCCCCTCAACATGAGATGCAACTTTTAGTTCAAGTTGAGTTAAGTCAACATTAGGCTCCAGAAGCTCCCAAAAGAACTCCTCCTGAACCAAAGCAATGAAATTAAGAAGCTGGCAAGAAAAGCAGAACATGCAATCCTTAAATCATAGATAAGATATAGAAGATGCTATAGCTTAGACTGATCCTCATCTACCCCATATAACTCCAGAACTATCAGCTGACCGTAAAACACACACTAGGGAGCAAACACGTACCCTGTCTACCCGAGGGTGGCCCAACCCTCGCTAGAGCCTACAAGAAGTGAGTGAGCTCAACCTAGTGAGATAAGAAACAGCTAACAAGCAGCATCCTAGAATCATAAGATGAGAGATCTAATCAGTTGGACTAGAGAAACACTCTAACCTATGCGGGAAGGACTAAACCCAAATGTACCCCGAATGTAATGCAGCAGAAATGAGACAGAAGCATAATCAATATAGTAAAGCAGTAAAGCCCAAAGCTCCCCCTCACTACAGTCCATAAGGACAAACCACCCCAAGCTCTCCCCGCAGAACTGAAAACCTAGAGCTATTCAAAGGCTTGGTAAAGATGTCAGCCAACTTGTGGTCACTCTCCACGAACTGGAGCACTATGTCACCCTTCTCCACATGGTCTCGAAGGAAGTGATAGCGAATATCGATATGCTTGGTCCGAGAGTGCTGCACTTGGTTTTTAGCAATGTTAATCGCAGAAGTGTTATCACAAAAGAGTGGAACACTATCTATGACCAACCCAAAGTCCCGCAGGGTCGAAGCCATCCAAAGCACTTGGCTACAGCAGCTGGCTGCAGCAACGTACTCGGCCTCTACGATAGACTGTGCAACTCCGGACTACTTCCTCGAAGACTAGAAAACGAGAGAAGTGCTAATGAATTGGCAGGTGCCAGAGGTGCTCTTCCTATCTATCCTACAGCCGGCAAAGTCTGCATCCGAGAAGGCTCTCAAGGAAAGACAGGATGAGGAAGAGTATCAGATACCATAGTCAATGGTAGCTCGAAGGTACCGAAAGATGCGCTTCACCGCTTAGCGGTGAGATATGCGAGGAGAAGCCTGAAAACGAGCACACAGACACACAGAGAAGTGTATGTCTGGTCTCGAGGCAGTGAGGTAAAGAAGGGAGCCGATCATACTTCTGTATAGGCTGTAGAAGCCATGGTAGACGACACAGACTTACCATCACTCATGTCGAAACGCCTCAGGAGGTCACGAGTGTACTTTCCCTGATGAAGAAATGTACCCTCCCGAGTCTACTTGATTTGGAAACCAAGGAAGAAGGTCAACTCGCCCATCATACTCATCTCAAACTCGGTGCTCATGACATCCGAGAACTGTGAAACCAGAGTATGGGAAGAGCCGCCAAAGATGATGTCATCGACATAGATCTGGACGAGCAGAAGGTCATTGCCATGACGGCGGATGAACAAGGTCTTGTCAACTTTACCCATCTCAAAACCATGACTTAACAAGTAGGACTTAAGCCTCTCATACCAAGCTCTAGGGGTTTGTTTAAGTCCATACAAAGTTTTGGAAAGCTTGAAGACATGGTTTGGGTATTTGGGGTTTTCGAAACCAGGAGGCTGTCGGACGTAAACCTCTTCCTCAATAAAGCCATTGAGAAAGGCACTCTTGACGTCCATCTGGTAAAGCTTGAAACCCTTAGAAACTGCAAAGGCAAGCAGAATTCTCATGGCCTCAAGTCGAGCTACAGGGGCAAAGGTCTCCTCGAAGTCTAGACCCTCAACCTGGGAAAACCCCTGAGCTACCAGTCTAGCCTTGTTTCGAATGACTACCCCATCCTCACTCTGCTTGTTTTTGAACACCCACTTGGTTCCAATGACATTGTGACCTCGCGGGGGCTCAACAAGCGACCAGACCTTGTTTCTCTCGAAATTCTCTAACTCCTCATGCATGGCATTAACCCAAGACTCATCGGAAAGAGAATGAGAAACATCTTTGGGCTCAAAGGAGGCAATGAAAGCAGAATGGAGACAGAATTAAGAAAGACCAGACTTAGAGCGTGTGACACGCTCGAAGATATCTCCAATAATCTGCTCTGAAGGATGCCTTTTCTAGATATGTCGGGGAGGTCCTGGATGAGGAGAAGAAGTGGCCTCTACCTCGTGTGCAGACGAGGCAGGGACAGAGCCACTAGCTTCGGAGGAAGCAGTAGGCAAGGGCTGATCACCTCGAGGTGCCGTGGAAGAAGGCATCTCAAGGGGAGGATGAGGAGCTGGATCAGGTAAACAACCATCGTCTCCATCGTCCTCATCATCCACAAAGATGGTCTCGAACTGCTCTAAAGAACCTGAGATATTGGGCCTAGTCCCCGGATTGGCCTCGTCGAAGTTCACCTCACAGGTTTCTTCCAATTTACTAGACTCGCAGTTCCAGACCCTATAAGCCTGTGAAGAGGGCGAGTAACCTAGAAAGATACCATCACAAGAACGTGACTCGAACTTGTCTAGGTTCCCGGACTTTAGAATAAAGCACTTGTAACCAAAAATACGAAAGTGGGAGACGCTGGGCTTTCGCCCGTATTTCAACTCACAAGAAGTGCGGTGCAAGTGTGCCCTAAGAAAAACTCGATTTGAGACATGGCACGCGGTGGCTATGGCCTCAGCCCAAAACTTCCGCGGTGTAGAATACTCATCAAGCATCATCCTGGCCATCTCGACCAAGGTACGGTTCTTTCTCTCCACAACGCCATTTTGCTGTGGGACGTGCGGAGAGGAGAACTGATGCTCTACACCGTACCTGTCTCACCACAGAAATTCTCAAAGTAGGAATTCTTGAACTCCGTGCCAATGTCACTGCGGATCGCTCGTAAGGCACCAGGAAGCTCAACAAAAAGCCTATTGAAAAGACCTCAAAAATATGTAAATGTCTCATCCTTCGAGGCTAAGAAAAACACCCAAGAAAACCTCGAATAGTCATCGACCACGACAAGAACATACCACTTCCCTCCGGCTGACTGCACTCGAGCTGGTCCGACTGTGTCCATGTGGAGCAGCTGTCCCGGTGCATCGGTCATGGTCACTGTGACCGGAGGGTGAGAAGCGGCAACCATCTTGCCATGCTGGCATGGAGCACAAACAAGGTCTTTGACCATTTTGAGCTTCGGCAGACCACGAATGAGGTCGTGGCCGCTAACTCGGGTCAAATGGTCAAATCCGATATGACCAAGTCTCCTATATCAGAAAGAGAGGTCGCGGGACTTAGAAGCAACTAAGCACCTGAGAGGATCACCAGAAGACTCAGAAAAATCAGCACGAAAGATCCTCCCAAAACGAGAAATCCCGCAAACCAGACTACCCGAAGAATCAAGAATTTTGCAATTGTTTTTCTTGAAGCTCACCTCAAAACCGTCATCGGTAAGCTGTGAAACGGAAAGTAAATTGTACTGCAGCTTACTAACCAAGGCAACATCCTTAAGAATAAAAGAAGTATTCACACGCACTGTACCTTTGGCGATGACGCGCCCAGACGAAGTGTCTCCGAAGGTGATCGTCTCATCACCTGGAGCGCGGGCTAGGGAGGAGAACCAATGGGAGTCTCCGGTCATATGACGAGAACAACCGGAGTTGACAAGCCAAACCTTCTCCTTCCCTACCCGGCGAACCTGAGTCAACAAGAGAGTAAAGTCTCAGTACTGGGGTAAATCAGAAGTGATTTTGACACCCAATACTGAACAACACGTCGAGTAGCAGAAGTAGCCACACACGACTGACCTCTAGCTACCCTACGCTCTCTGTCACTCAACACGCCAGAAGGTCTACGTGTAGACCCGAAGCTGCTACTGGGTCCGACGGCTACGGAGGAGCGAGTCGGAGCACCAGTAACACGCTGATCACGCCGCGGGTAGCTATCTCGATGGGGGAAACGAGATATACCCTCAGGACGGCGGAAGACACGACCCGAGACAGCATGAGGACGAAAAATAGAAAACTCAGAAAAACCAAGTCCTCTATGCTGCCCAAACTCCGCAACTGGAGCTAACCTAGACCTCGTGTTGATCTTAGGTGCACTCAAGGTCTGGGGCTGACCCTGAATACCCCTAAGAGCTGCAACACGGTCTCTCTGCGCGATCCTGGCGCGCCTGAAGCATCGATCGACTGTGTGTCCATCCTTCTAACAGAAGATGCAGTGGTACTTCACCTTCTGAGAGGTAGAAGTAGCACGGGGAGGCTTCGCCTTCTCAGAGACCAAAGCAGCAGGTGGAACCACCTTGCTGTCAGAGATCCCCTGGACATAGCCCGCTGACTTAAATTGGACTTTCTCGGTCCTGGGCTCAGTCTCGATCATACCTGGTGCTATGGGTCTAAGCACGGCAGGTAGATGCTTCCTCATATCTTCATAGAAATCATATCCTAGACCCTGATTGAACTTACAAATCTTGGATTGGTCTAGAATAAGATGGAGCTTCTTCTTCCCGCCTACAAATCTCTCGAGAGTGTTCATAAGATACTGACACTCCCAAAAGAGAAAGGTACAAGAAGAGCAGGGAGAAGAGGGAACAGCAGGAGGTACGGGAACAGATGAAGAACCAACAGCAGAGGAAAGAATGGTTTGTGCACGCACAGCCGACTCTGAATGGACAGTCCTACTGCTAGCAGGTTGGTTCACGTCGCTAAGCGTCTCAACCTTACCCTTGGGCTCCATCCCCTTCTCAGCAATCACATTACAATCTGATGGTTGCTTCTCTAGCAAGTCCTTAGTTAGCTTCACATATTTCTCATCCAATACAATCAAGTCAACTTTTAGTTTTTCACAATTTTTGCATGGTGAGCTAACAGGGTCCTTAGAAGCATAATTAGCCAGTTTCTTATTATGTTCAATCATTTCTTGAAACTGCTTGGAAACAGATTCAAGTTCAGCAGTTAATTTAGGACAGTTTGAACATGAAGCAGCTGGCTCAAGCAACCAAGAATACAACTCAGATATTTTATGATCTGCCCGTTTTAGATTCATCTTCAAGTTATTGCAGTTTTCACAAGACTCGGGCAGATCTAACAGCATGATCTAAAGGCATTGTCCTTATCCTCACATGAGGTGCAAGCATTAGTCTCAACGGGAGTAGATGAAGTAGAAGCAATCCTACTCATTTCTAGTTCAGCCAACAGACTAAGATTCTCCACCTTAACACTAGCAAGCTCGAAGGACAAACTATCATGCGAGATCCTTAATTTCTCCATATCACCCAGCAAGGCAGAGCATGTATCACAGTCGTCACTAGAGGGACCAGATGTAAGAGCAATAATCTCTAGTGACAATCTGTCTACTTCCTTCTCTAACTCAGTACACCTAGCCCTAGTTCTAGCATGAAATCCACCTAGCTTAAGAAAAACATGATTGAGCTGGTCGTAGGTGGGGCATACCTCGTCCGAGTTAGAGTACAGCTCGCTGTCGCTGAGTTCGCCCTCGAGGGCCATGAAGCACATGCCAGAGAAGTCGTCGCCGCTCTTGGGATCTTGGTCACCCGTCCCGTCGTCGTCGCTCCATCCCTCCACCTCGCTGAGGTCGAGGTCGTCGAAGGCGGTGAGGACGCGGTGAAACAACTTCTTGGCCTTCCCGAAGTCGCGAAACTTCTTCTTGCCCAGCGTCTGAGCTGGAGTCTTCTTGTTACGGTTCTTGTCGGTGTAGTCGTTCTTGCCCGAACCGCCGTAGTCGTTCTTGCCATTCTCCAGCTTGGGGCAGTTTGCCCGAATGTGGTTGGGGCCACCACACTCAAAGCAAATGACTGGTCCGCCTCTCTTTCTGTCCCTCCTCCTCTTGTAAGCATGGGAAAACTTCCGAGCTAGGAGGGCCAGTTGCTCATCCTCGAGCTGCTCTAACTGATCATCAGTTACGTCACATAGAGCAGCAAAGGAGAACCCACAAAGCGAATCAGCAGAAAGACCAGAAGCCGAACTGGGATCGGTGACTAGAGCCATCGACTGCGACTTCGACTTACGAGAGACAATGTCGATCTCGTGCGTCTTGAGACACGAGTACAGCGCGTCAAGCGTCAAAGTCGAGAGGTCGGTGGTGTCCTTGATGGTAGTCACCTTCATCTCCCAAACACGAAGGTCGAGTGCAGCAAGCATTTGACGAGCGTTGTCCGAGTCGGAGTATGTGAGACCGACGGCTCGGAGATTGCTCAAGATCTTGTGGAAACGCACAAAGCACTCATCAAGGGACTCACCGGCGAGCATTTCAAACTTGTTGTAATCTCGCTTGAACTGGTCCTGTCTCACTGTCTTAATCTGGGTGGTGCCCTCATGGTATGCATCGAGGGTCTCCCAGATATCGAAGGCGAACGAAAGATGAGAGATGCGGTCAAACTCGCTACGACTCAGGCCCTGGATAATGATGTTCCTTGCCCTAGCGTTCGCCTCAACATCAGCCATGTTCCCGGCATTGATGTTCTCATCGGCAGGAACAACGAATTGGACCTTGACCTTGCGCCAGATGGCGTACCCCTGAGCCTGGATGTATGTCTCCATTCGGCTCTTCCAGAAGGGGTAATCGATGCCATCGAAAACGGGCGGCTTGGTCGAGTACTTGTTCGTCGCCATGGCTCTTGAGACCGGTTAAGATCTATGGATTAGAGCTAACCGGCTCTGATACCAATTGTAGGACCGAAATGGCGACAGAGGGAGGGTGAATGTCGCTCGCTTCAAAAACGCCCCCGAAAATTTGCACACTGATTTTTCAAAAAGATGCAAAACAAAGCAACTCACAGAAAATTAAAATTAATTTTGCTGAAATCTGGAACGCATGCGATACTAAAAAATTCAGCATAAATCAGAGATTAACCAGTAACAATTTCAGCTGCAAATAATGCCGTTTGATCTGCATGCAAAATGGATGAAAACATCAAAAAGAATAAAAAGGGAATGCACTAAATGGAGTGAGCACGCTGCAACAGAGAATGACTTGAACTTTGACACTTGCTAGCAATGAACACCAACCTGAAAACAGTTACAGCTGCAAAGGCTAAAACAAAAAGTCTTCCTGGCCAAGTAGCTATAGCACCCGAGAGCAAAAAGAACACTTGATTCACTTCAATCAGACAGCAGGAAGAGACTTGAACAGAGAATTAAGCTGCCGAAAGACCTCAAATTCTGCACTGTATGCAGCTGCCGAACACCAAGATTTCTAATAGCTACTGAAAACTTCTTACTGCTGCCGAGTAAACCCATGTACTGCAAGATGGCAACAAGCAGTAACAAGAGGAAAACTGCAGACCGAAACAACAAGAAAACCACTAAATACTGCAGTCAATCAAGACCACATGCTGCATACCTTGCCGCACAAGAGACTGACAAATCAAGTCAAGAAGGGAACTCTCAGGTTGCTGCCGAGAGCAAGACAAATACAGACAGAAGGACATGCTGTCGGCACAGACCAGAGAAACTGAAGTTCAGAGAAAAGGCCAACTCAAGCTGCTAACAGGAAATCAAAGAAATTGAAAGAAGGAAGAAATTCTCCTCAGACCACAAGACTAAGAACTTGTTCCAAATAGTCCTAGGACCTCTGGATTGCAGAGATTTCAATCAAACAACAAGAATTTCAGAATTTTCCCAAAACTGAAACTTTTCAGAGAGAGGCACAAAAACCCAAATTACTCCCCAACCTTTGATCCTTTGGCCATGAAACTTTGAGAATATGTTAGCAATAGCCATGGGATAATCCAGATCAAATTTCATGCCATTTCTCCAAAGGAATCAAGATTTCACCAAAACCCTAGAAAAGGAAATACAAGAACAGAGGAGCTCCAAAAAGGAAAACTGAAATTAAACTTGGTTTGCTTTGAAGATTAACTAGCCAAATAACTTTTGAGCATCTCCCATATCATAGCAACCCATTTTAGGCCTTCCCAACAACAAACAACAAGAAAACGAAAATATCACAAATCCACCAAAAAGAGCATCGAAGGAACAGAAACAAGAACATGGAGAAACTTCAGATTTTCCATTGCAAATCACAAAAAGAATTACAACGAGTCCCCATACGCATGGACATTAGAACAAGATGGAAGATTACATGACTCTACACTCAATCCTCTCCTCTCCCCATCTCAAGAACAACACACCCATACATGCTTGAGAGGAGGATGAACACCAACACAGAGAGCTCACATGGAAACCATCGAAGGGGACACAGAGGGAACACAACCCTGCCTCCTCTAACCACTCTCAACAACTAAAGCCTAAAGCCAAAGTAAACTCTAAAGCCTATTTTGATTAAAGGAAACCCTAAAATCTCTTGAAGTGCTCAAGTGGGCATGCAGCCCCTCCAACCTATTTATAGCCCACGGCTAACGGGTCTCCACCCCGTTAAGCCCGCTAAATCCAACGGAGCCCGCTCCCGCTTGTGCAGCCTTGCGAAATTCCCGTTTCGCCCCTCCTGCACCTTCCGGGATGCTTCCGCGCTCCTTGTCTCGCACACCTCGCAACCACCTCGAGTCCACGTCGTCTTCGACACATCCCGACCGTTCTGACCTCAGCGCCACCTGCGCCTAGTCCAGTCCACCGTGTCTCGCCACGACTCCGCCCGATGTCCTGCAGCCACACAGACAAGAAACACATCAAATAGCACCGCTCGATACATGAAAGCGTAAATGGTATAAACACGCCATACTTACGCACACTAAAGTCCAAACCTGTATAATCATCGGAATAAGTATCCTAATCCCATACGACAAAGTTTGACCAAGTCCAACCGAGCCCGTTGCACCATGCAACGTCAAGGTCCAAACTACCCAAACCAAACTCGACTTACCTAAAGCGATGTCAATTACTCATCATAAACACGGGATGACCTCCACATGGTCTCTCACTTCCTCCATTTGTTTGGCTCGCTTGAAATAACGTTGTTTCCTTCGGCAAAGAAGTATGGGAATGTGATTCCGTTTCACACAGGAGGGACAGCTCAACTAGCAGGGCTAAAAACACCAAAGCCAATTAGAAGGCGCCAAGTAGCAGAGAACATAAAGGTGAGGAAAATAGGAACAGGAAGCCACATTCCAAGCCCACATATGTCATGGAAATACGTCATGTTCTTTTTTAGCTTTTGACTTTTGTTTTTGATTTTTCTATAGTAACTAACTTTGAAATGGAGTGTTTTTTAAAGATAGGGTCTATTAATTAATTATAGTACATACTGTACCGACTTCAGTTATATCGGCAAAAACCGTATGTGAGTTTCTGTTACTCTGTAATCTCTTGCACAAACAGCCCAAAAACCACAAGCCGTAGCCAACAGTCATAAACCTTAGTAAAAAAGAACATGCCACTAGTCTTACCAAACAAAGGCTCCGTTCACAACCACCTATGATTACGCTTATATTTATGTTGCTATAGGATCTAGCTTTTAATCTTGCGTCTTTTCAAAGTAAGGTCTACAAGTAGATTATATTATAAATTGTATCGAATTCAGCTATACTGATCAAAATCGCATGTAACTATTTTCTCTGTGTACTGCCTCTCGCGAACAGTCCATAATTCAAAAATTTCAGTCAAAAGTCATAAGCTAAAGAACCCACAAAAAAAGGAGTCTCCTTAATTTCCTGTTTACAATGTTTGGATATAAAAATAAAATGTTGATATATATACACTAGAATAGATACTCCTGAAAATCTCGTGAGGCAGAAAGATGTGTTCTCAATCCCCATTTGACAATTTTGGATTCAAAATGTTGATCCATACGCTAAAATAGTTCTCTGGAAAAATGCCTCCAAGCTAAGTCACCTTGAAGCTATGTGCTGTTAGGCAGCCATCAAGCATGCATGTGACTATGCTGTTCTTTTTGGATTGTCTTCTACTTTTGGTTTCTCCAAAAGTTAAAAAAATCAAACATAAAAACAAGGCGGCCTTTTGAAGTGGATTTTTCAAACAGCTTCGTGAACCTAAAACCGTATGTGTCATTCGCTTTGGCGTCTCCGCCGTCCGCTGCCTTGTCAAAAAGCATAGGCAAAAATTATCAGTCACAACAAAAAACCATTAGCCGCAATTCAAAAGAACACCCCATTTGTATGCAACTGAGATATCCTAAAAAATGAATAATTTGAACCTTGTTCCTTGTGTAACAAGGAGGGCTAGAGAGGATTGAAGCACTTTCAAACAACCAAAGGATCTTCACAATTGATGTACTTCTTGACAATCCCATTCTCATCACGAAAATATACATTACCCACACTACCATCCTCACCTCGATGAACTGTTCATACATATAACCCTATAGCGATGTCTTGTTTTTAATTTTGACCCTTACCACTTTTTTGCAAAAGTATATCCCTCTGCAAGCTCAAAAGGTGCAACGGGAGACACATGTCACTGCCTCATCGCCCTAGCTCGGCAGGAAACTAGGCGCGTGGCATGGCACACTAGCACGGGAGGCATGGTGTAGGCGTAGTTAGCGGTGTCCTGCTGAGCAAGAAAAACTCAGTACCTTGCTGTTGAGCAAATGAGGCTTGGCACCTTGCTGCCAAGCAAGGCAAGCTTGGCAGGAGCCTGTCGAGCTCCACCAGCTCGGCAGCAAGGCTGCCTGTAGCACATAAGGCATCTTGAATGGATAGCGTAGGGTACTATATATGAGATATTTCTTCATTTGTTTATGTAATGATGATGATCCAAAGCTTCAAGTAGTAGTAGAATATATTTATGCCCTATGCAAGACATGTAGCAGCACAAGCATGCATGCACATAGCACTGGAGTGGATTCTCCAGTGCTGGCATCATCTCCAGTGCATGCATAGGGTACTATATATTTATGATCATGCATCTACTCCAACAATACAAGCATGTTAATACCACCAACAAGCTCATAACTAATGTTTTGCAGCATAAACCCTATAGGGTAATTCCAATTTGACACAACATAGCATAATTAGAACATGTGAGTAAGAGATCACATCCTCCATCTTTTAATTCTCACGTATGAACAAAGTCATTCAAATGCATGACAACGTGTAGCCTGATATAGCACCTATGGCGAAAATGTGGAACCATATGGCACCCACATGGAGTAGTAATCATCAGGCTGGCATGGGCGTGGCCGATTGTCATGGTAGTGGTAGGCGCAATTACAACTTGGGTTGGCTCAGCAGTAATACAGGTGGTAGTCTCTACCGAGGTGCATGACGTTGTTGCTCTCCCTGATTCTCTGCCTGCGGAGCTCATCGTTTTGGGCCCTCTTGGTTTGGAGCTCGCCATGCAACTCTTCTAGGTGGATGTGCAGTTTTTGGATGTAAACTTAAGCAGGTATTAGATACGATGGATCTACCCACTCGATGAACTTGCAATCCACTGTCTGCAAGCAAGATGAGGTTACTACAAATGTTCCATGCGTGCAAGTATATGTGGGTAATGAAGCACTTACCATGAACAAAGGGCAGTGAAAGAATTGATGTCTTGGGTGTACATGATCATCATAAACCTGCACCACCATATCAAGGTTATGCTTGTATTGCGGCCAATACTCAGGGATGTGTGGGTAGTCACAGAGGGGATTTCTAGGGATGTACGACTCCCTGGTTTCAAGCGGTTGATCAGGGCTTGTGGGATTAGGATCCAAGGGACCATAGATACTCGTGTCTTCGAGGTAAGGGTCATGGCCTTGAAACCCAGCCTGTGCCCACCGTCCCCTCTCACGCCTTGAGGTTCCTAGCATCTCTGCCATACTTCTGTTCACGTAGTATGATTCCCTAAAAGCCATAAAAGGATGTTTGAGTGTCTGTGCTCTTAGTGTCCATGCGAAATTTGCATTAAAACTTACGGAGAAGAACCTGCCAACATTGCAGGAAATGTCGGTTTTATAGAGAATGAACGAGTACATAGGTGCTAGAGATCGACAAGTCTATGGGGTAGCCAATGAACTGGGCCTATTTGGGTAGTTTGTCATGGAGTGGCTTTGTGTCTTACATAGCCCGCACTTGTGTGGTCTTCGCCACTGGCCATATTGACTATCATCTATGTCATTGCGGATGCAGTGCGATTGACGCCTGCCACGTTGGGCCTGCTTTAATGCGTCATTCGGCACCTACTTCATTTTTCCCCTGCCAAAGGTCCCCGTAATGTATGTCCACCCGTAGGAGTTGAACACAGTGCTCCAAGTCTCACACAAATGGTGGATATTGTAGTACTCTAAAATATACTGTGCAAAGGATTGTCGCTAGGGGTGGCAAAGAAGCTCGTTAGTGTAGCTTGTTAGCTCGGTTCAAAATTACTTCAATTATACTCGTTAATTGGTTGAACATTGAAATGAGTTGATTTCAAATGAATTTGGATTTTGGTCTAGCTCTGATTGGCTCATTAGCTCACTTCTAAAAATACTTCCAAACTATACATAAAATGATATTAAATCAAACCGTGCCAATTTCAAAAAAAACTCGACAAGACAAGAACTTAGCTTGATATCCACCCTAACTGTTGCCATGCAGCACACAAGGTGTATACGTGGGAGCAAGATTTGTGAAAGAGCATCAGCTTGTTGCATGGACAGGTCACGACATCGCCGATGGTGCATGCATGCTTGCCATCGCCTCTTGTGTGGCCCATGACATAGTTCTCCCTCAAATGGACCTCGAACCTCTTCTTGACGCTGTCCATGGTACGAGTGACATGTGAACGAGTCTTCTCCATCTTTTGCTCCATGTAAGCCCACATGACTTCTAAGAGTTGCCTCCTTTCATCTAAGTGCTTCTTCACATTCATGTTCCTGTTAACGAAATAGCCGACGGTGTGGTTCCAACTCTCATCGATGATTGCGATGATCGGGAGGGAGCGCACACCCTTTAACACACCATTGTAGACCTCAGACATATTGGTCATCATAATTATGTACCTCCACCAACTGTGTCGTAAAGTAGGGACCATTTTCTCCATGTCCGGAGCATGCAAGTTGATTTATTGTGTGGACTCGCCCATTGCTATTGCCGATTCCACTCTCTGCGACCCCTTGACATACTTGGAGCTCTCTTCATCAAGCTCATGCCATATTGCATTAAACCATGCCTCTAATTCTACATGCACAGTTTTTTGAATTTCTTCATCAACTCCTTGTTGCGAAAATAGGTGTGAAAGTTCGTTGCCAGATGCCTCATGCACCAGTGTGACCACGTTGTTCAACTGAAAGGGTAGTTCAGCCCCTTGCTGCATGGTAGTCAGTGTCGATAGCAGCCCGACATTATGGTCTATGATAAGGCAAACGTTGGCTGGTCTTGGAAAACTACTTGCTTCACATTAGCTAGAAACCATAACCAGCTCGAGGTGTTCTTGTTCTCCATAATTGCATATACCATGGGAGTACCTGATTGTTTGTGTCAGCAACCACCGCTGTTATGACTGTGCCCTTGTACCGGCTAGAGAGGGACAAGCCATCCATCGTGAGCATTGGACGACAGTACATGAACCCCTTGATCGCTTGTCAAAGTGCCCAGAACACCCAATCAAGGATGAAATAATTGGGGGCCCTTCGTAGGGTGCACCCTCTCCATCTTATTTACATATATCCTAAGATTGGTTTGGGCAATTTGATGCAGCATTCATGGCACGAAGTCATCTGCCTCCTCGTATGTATCGTACATTCCATGTATGGCATTCCTCCTTGCCTGCCACACTTTACTGTAGCTCATCGGGAAACCAACCAGGTTCACAGCATCGGCCATCAATAGCTTCGGCACAACTGTGACGTTTGTAACTACAAGGTGACTTAGGCTGGCAATGAGTGATGAGGTCACATTGCCATGCTCATGCAGTGGATCCGCAAGCTCATAAGTGTGGTCCTTGACCACCATTATTTGGAAGTCTGTTGCTTCGCCTTTGAATCTCTGTGCTCGAACCTTCCCAGGGTAAGTGCCATCTAGACACTTCACCACATATGTATCGGGGTTTGACTTATACACCTAATATATGTGGCTTATGCGGACGCCATAATTTGCAATGACTTGCTGCACAACACCCTTGTTGGGGAAGCGTTGCCCTTCGACGAGAGTGTCTTCATCAAATGATAATCCAAATCCACCTTCAGACGACACAACTAGGGAGGACAAGGCAACAGAATCCAATCTTGAGGAGACGTACTCAACATCGGTGCACACAATGCTGCCAAGTGCACTACCTCCACCTTTGTCTACACTAGCCTCGTCTCCACTGTTGGTTGTATCGGTATCATCTTCCTCGCTGGAATGGCTCCTGTCCGACACCCCTTTCAAATATTCATGGCAGTCAATACATGCTGCCCACCATTCCTCTGCACCTTCTGTTGGCTGAAAGTTATGAGCCAATCTGGACAACTGTCCATCATCCCGGTTGATACCATGTTCTGCCTCACAATCAGCACCAGTAGATCCCATTTCACCACCACCATTCCCACCAATACGATGGTTGACATCACCACTCTCATGCCCTCGCCCCTGCTCGATGCCTCGGTCATCTCCACAAATTGCACATACACCATTGTCTTTCGATATATTGCTGTAGCCAAATTGCTAGTGATATCCATGTATTGCCACCAGGCGGTGTTGCCAACCACCTTCTTCAATTCCCACAAAAAGTTCCATGAATCTCCAACCGCCGTGGCTGTCACCACCTCGATAACGAGTTTCTTACTGGCAACCTCCCGATCAAATACACTCCGTACGCACCTCCTAATCTTAGGGAGACCCATCTTCTTAAGCCCTGGAGTCTGGATTATGGTCCTTTTATAATTTGAAAGTCCACCCTATACAACTCATCTCATATGACTCCCTCCCATAAAACATGAACAAGTGTTATATATCCGACATTAGATTCCTACCACCAATACAAACAATTGCACTTATTTCAGATAATGCTACATACCAATGAACTTTAGCTACCTTTATTACTAACAGTGCACAAATATTAACAGTACGGAAATAACAATATCATACAGATGATAACAGTGCACAAATAATAACACTACGTAAATAATAGCATGACATAAATTATAACAGCGTACGAATGATATCAGTGGAGAAATAATAATAGTGCACATACAAGAACATTCGGGTATTAACATATAATTGTTAACACCACCACTAATCCATCACTAACATGGGTATCCATCACTAATATGGGTAATTAAAAATAAGGTCCGCACGAACTACATAGATACGCCATCTACACATTGTTATAGATCACATTCTACACAATCAAACTGCTATTAAAGCTAACAAGATCTTAATGAAATATACATCTTCATGAAGGTCTTTATCGGAACTACACTAATTTCACATGCGAAATCCCCTAGATCGCAGCAAAACCACCTCCAAAAACTAATTAAAACTCTCTTCTACTCAGCTGCTCGCTTCAGATGCACTAACACAGAGGGAGATGAGGCCTTTTGTATGTACGGGAAGGCATTGCCGATCGATAGATGTCGAGACCCGAATTTGCAAATCCGGACTCTCTGTGTATACTGCACTAGTCCAGGATCACGCTAGTGCACACAGTCAAACATAGAGGTAAACATCACCACAATCTCGATATTAAATAAGGGGAAACTCAAATTATTCATTAATAACCAAAAGTGAGACCTTATGATCAAGCTTACAATCTCAATAGCCTTAGGGCTTAACAAAAATTAGCAGCGGAAAATCCAAAATGAAACGTAGTGGCCAATCGACATGCCCACGGGCAATCGAGTGGGGAACGAAGCCTAGAACGCGTAGTCGTCGAAGTACTCGCCTCCTGGAACCTCCTGCTGGTAGTACTCCTCATCCTCAACTGAGCAACATAGGCATAAAGCCGTGAGTACATTGGTACTCAGCAAGCCGTTTGTAACAAATGATGCAATATAGAATGCAAGGCTTACCAATGGAAGGCTGAAAGGGTTAATTTGCATAAAACAACATTTGAAATTACCATAAATAGATTGAAGGCGAATTGAAGTAAAACAATAATAAACAATAATCAAAGGAATCGAAGTAACCACTTATGAATCTCCCATCCATAAGCTAAACCAACCACTCATGGATCTCCCAACCAACAGTGAATTAACCATCCACTGTCCAAAACTTTTTAGAAATAACTATACCTCGTGTGAAATCACCGAGCATTGTCCATGACCGAGGACGCGGCTATTCGAATAGTTTTACACTCTGCAGAGGTTGCACAACTGTACCCACACGATGTGATTAGCCTCGCGCTAAGAAAATCACAACAAGGCCTTTACAATGTTCAATTCCAACCCAATCCCGACCGCTAGGGTTTCGCATCACACCCCCCCTTGCGCCCCGTGGAATGTATACGACACCCACTGACATCCCAATGGCGGAACCAGAATTGAAACATCACAAATTAATCAGCCAGGTCTGTCCCATACCAGACATGTGGTTTGCACGGTAAGACTCAGATCAATGGCGCACAAAGTTAAGTCCTTAAGTGTTCTCGAGCGAGACTACCACATCCCTCGAACTGCTCCAACACTTCCCCCCTTTACTGCACGATCATTCGCCCGAGTGAAAACCAATTTTGTATAACCATCGCCAATGACGCACCAACGTCACGGCACAAATTTTTATAACAGTGGCACCAACCACGATTCAATATCTCATTAGGTCAAATTAATTAATCACATATGATGATGAAACCTTTCGCAAAATAAGCAAGGCTAAGCATTCTAATCGTACCAACCCAATGTGACAAATAACATAGCATCACTAATTAAATTCCCAACCTAAGGTGACAATGGCATCAAGGTATTCCAAAATATCAAGGAGGGAATTCACCAATTGGGACGATAACTACCAATACAAGGGTTTGAATAAAAATAGCAATGCAAGATAATTTAAAACAAAATAATTAAATAATAGATTGCAAACTGGGTTCAACATGATCAAAGGACACGACTTGCCTTGGCCTTGCTCAGCTGACGGCTCTTGATCTTCAAATCTGACGGCGGCTCCCTCGAACGCGTGATCTAACGAGAGAGAAAACGAAACAAAGAGACAAAATAAATTCAAATAAAAATTCAAAGGAACTCCAAAAAATTCTCAAACCTGAACCAAAAGGTAGATCTCAATTTTAGATGAATTTAGGAAAAAAAAATCGGGTCAATCGGAGCTAGGACGAGGGAGAACGGGGCTCTGGAAAAATAAATCTACAGAAAATCGGGAAATTGGAAAAGTGCACTATGCTGTAGACCGGGCGCATGGTGAGATGGGTCTACGGTGGGCTCGGCTCACGAAACAGTGCGGGCGGCGGCTGACGCGGGCGGCAGAGGCTGACGTGGCGCTGACGTGGCGGCGACACATGACTGCCACGTCAGATAGGGCTGACGTGGACGGTGATGTGGCTAGGGCTGACGCGGCGCATGCGGGGCGGCGGCGGCGGTCGATCGGACGGCTCTAGGGCGTCCACGCGGCGCGATCTGGGCCTTTGGCTCAGATCTGGATGGGCGGCGGGGATGAGGCGGCGCGGAAGGCGGGAGTCGGCCGATGGCCGACGCGTGGCGGGCGCGGGGACCAAGGGGTCGCGGGGCGCGTGCGCGGGCGCGGGCGTCCGCTGGCGGCGTGGTGCGCGGCCGGCGACCGAGGAGGCGCGGACATCCGGGCGGCGGCGGCGGCGGCCTGGGCCGACGGCGGAGTGCGGGCAGCGGCGGCGACGGCGAGGGCGGCGCACGGCGGCGGCGGCTAGGGTTAGGCCGGCGGGGCTCACCGGCTACGGCGGCGACGGCGGCGGAGACGGCGGCGTCGGCGACGGCCTGGCTGACGACGAAGGCGACGGCGGCGGAGACGGCGCACGGCAAGCGACGACGGCGGCGCACGGGCGAGAGACGGCGGCGGCGCGGCGAGGTACGCGAACCGAGGCGGCCGCGTGCAATAAATACCCGGTGGCGAGGGCTGACGTGGCATGGACGCCGAGTCCCGGCCGGATACGCCTCTGACAGGTGGGCCCCACCTGTCAGCGACACGGGAGAGGGAGCGGCCGAGATGACGCGCTGGCGAGAGGAGCGCCTGGATGGCTGACACGTGTCGGCCATCGGGCGGCTCAAGGCGGGCGCGGGCGCGCGCGGATGCGCGCCGCGTGGCGCGGGCGAGGCGCAGCTGGGCCGGCGGGTGAGCGGCTGGGCCGGTCGGCTGGGCCAGGCCGGTTCGGTGGGCTTCGGCCCACCGGCCGGTTTGGCTTTTCTTTTTCTTTTCTTTTTCCAGAAATTCCAATAATTCTTTTTGAGCTCTAGAAAATAGCAAATAAATCCGAAAAAAAATCACCAAAAATTCCAGAAAATTCCTTGAGACTCAGGGAACTCAAATAAAATAAACTTGGCAAATGTTAATGTTTAATTTAATCATATTAAATCTAAATATATTCTGAAAATTCCTTTTAAGCTTTAATTAATTCCAGAAAATTCAAATGGTGAATTTTATTTTAAAAGCTTCAAAAAGGCTCTGAAAATCAGGATGTTACAATAGATCAACGCGAGCATGTGGGGCAATAGTCACGTCCAGCTAAGAGCCAGGGAAATTACCGCCGAGCGCGTCGTGTCACATTGCAGCATCGAAGGAATGCACACTTTCTCGCTCGGCAGCGTAATTAACACATGAATAAACTAACTCTAACATCGCATTGTGTCATTAATACCATTCCCTTGCATAATTTGCCGCTGCCCGTGAGGAATCGGATTCCCTCTAACGCACGATTGTCCACTGTCTTCCATGATGCCGATAGCCCGCAGCCACACATACCGAGCCTGGGCGACTTGGTAGCAACCTGTTGTGCAAGGGCACCTCGGTAGGTGTTGCCGAGCTACCTAGGCTCGACAGCACCTGCTAGTCGTGCCTGTGCCATGCCTCCCATGCCAGCATGCCGTGTCGCACGCCTGGCCTTCTACCGAGCTAGGGCGACTCAGCAGGTGACATATATCACCTATCACACCTTCTGAGCTCATGGAGGGGTCTATTTTTTTGTGAAAAGGTGGTAAGGGACCAAAATTGAAAAAAATCATTACAGGGTCACACACACACACACATATTATATATTACTATTATAAAAGGAGTTAGTGGTTGTAGGTCTATTCTCCTCCAACCACTCTATTCACTCAACTTCTCATCATTCTCCATTTTTAACCGATCAAAACAACTCTCTTCTATAGCATGATTCTCTATATATTCAATGAGTTCCGTTGCAACGCACGAGTACATAACTAGTATGTATGTATGTGTGTGTATATATATATGACACTGAAATGGGGCACCATGGTGTCTGGGCACTAAGCGTCTCTGTCTTTGTATTGCTTTTAGATGCGTGTAAGTGTAATGATATATAATATATCAAGCAAACTCGATAACATTCATTAATTCAAAAAGGCATCAATTTGGAAAGGAAGTTATTGATTTATTATGCTGAATTAATCATAGAGGGAAAGTCTTAATTATGGATGAAAAATCTAAATCATAAAGCCTATATATATCTAAACAATTCCACATCTACTATTTGTACTTGTTCTGTTGTTCACTGCAATTAACACATCTTTAACTATCACTATTTCACTATTACGTTCTATTTTTATGCTATCTGTTACAGTAGACTTTAGAAAGAGACTATCTAAATCACATGATTACGATTATGGTGCAAAATATTTACTTAAATCATATACGTGTTGGCAACACATGTCATAACATGGTTGTATAACCCCAAGGAAACAAAGACGTAGCTTTCGGCCGGCCCAAATAATTGAGCAAGTACACAGCGGCCTCTCCTCCGCGCGACGACGCAACGTTCCGCCGTGACATCGCCGTTGGAAAAGACGAGCATTATTGCAGCGAGAGGACACGCATTATTTTTGTGTCCCTGACGGGGACGTAGGTTTCTTTGACGGCGACGGTTGTTACGGCCGGGGCCATGCTCCGTGTTAGCACTGGTTAGAAAATAGATAAAATAAAATATAAAAAATAATCAAGAATACAAGAAAAAGATTTTAATGTAAAAAACCTTTTGAATGATAAACCATAGATATACAATTAGTGAAATCATTATACAGGCAGAATTTACAAGCACGAAAAATTTCGACATGTGTCAACCATACGTCTACAAGGATTCTACAAGGATACATATATTAGTTAGTGATCACACTCCTAATGAAGAAAAGAACAAAGTACTAGTCGGCAACGAAACAGAGATCTATCAAAAATTAGAATAATAATCTTCTTGAAGACAAAAATAGCACCTCGCTCGAACAGTCTAAAAAAATAAGAGCTGTAGTGGCCTTGTTCTTCCACGAATCCTAGCCGTTTGATTGGTGTAACCAATACCACAGTTTATTCCGTGATCCTCCGAGCGCGCGCGCTCTCTCTCTCTCTCTCTCTCTCTCTGCTGTTAATTCATTAAGGCCCTGTTTGGAATGCGGGAATTTTTCCCGATTCCTGCGGGAATTGAACTGTTTCCTGCAAAATTCCTGCAAAATTCCTGTGAAATTCCTCTGTTCCAAACAGGCCCTAAAGAGGAGGAATCCTTTGAGCTCTGACTTCTGGATTTGGGTGGTGTGGTGTGAGCTTTTGGAAAGCAACTGATGGTTGCATTATTGCAATTTTCCTGTGCTTTGTCCTTTAGAATTTGGCCCACAGAAACTGAATCTCGAACTAGCCAGCTCAATACCACTGGCTAGAAAATAGATAAGATAAAATATACAAAATAATCAAAAATACGAAACAGAGATTTTAACGTGAAAACCTTTCGGATGAAAATTACAGATACACAATCAACGAAATCATTATATAAGGAGAAGTTAAAAGCCCGAAAAATTTCAGCATATATCAACCATGCATCTACAGAGTACATATATTCGCTAGGGATCGGAATCCCTTACGAAGAAAACAATAGAGTACTAATCGGCAACAAAATATAGATTTATCGGAAACTGGAACAATAATCTTCTCGAAGACAAGAACAGCACTCCGCTCGGAGAGTTTTAGAAAATAACAGTGAAGAGTTATAGTGGAAGTGGCTTGAGTAGTTACGTCTGACTTCAGTTGGTGCACTCACGGAGTACCATATTTGATACAGATCAGTACAAAATCTATTACAGACTCGAAGATAATTATAATCATAACCTCCGTTCAATTCATATTGTTTTCTACTTGAACTCTTATCATAAATACAATAGTTACTATGCTGACCAGATGACCGGGCTGCACCCTAGTGTCTCCTTGGTGCCACTTGGTGACGCCTGGTTCTTTCACGAATCGGTTTGGTTGGTGTAACCAATACCATAGTACTCCGTGATCCTCCGAGCACACACACACACACAGCATTTTGTAGGAATAGCAGAAGCTCTGCTGTTAATCCATTAAAGAGGAGGGATCCTCTGAGCTCGGACTTTCGGATTTGGGTTGTGTGGTGTGAGCTTTCGGAAAGCAACTGGTGGTTGCATTATTGCAACTTTCCTGTGCGTTGTCCTTTGGGGTTTGGCCCACAGAAACTGAATCTCGAACTAGCCAGCTCAAAAGCTGTCGCTCCAATAGAATTCTAACCAGTTGATTGTACCGTTGCTCGAGGCTCTAACTTCAGATTGAAATGGAGGCAATCCTCTCTAGCTTGAGCTGTTGTGCTGAATCTTGACAATCTTCTGCGTGGCTGCCTAAAGCAACAACCAACTTCTGCGTTCGAGCCGTACGTTCGGACTACATTCACATGCTTTTGTTATAAAGCGAGAACTAACTGATGTCTGACCTGTGGAAGATTTTGGCAATCTTTTTTTAGAATGCAGTGCAACATAAGAGTTAGCACGCAAACTTCAATGGCACATGCCCACCTGCCCCAAAGAATTTAAGCTTCTAACTTTAGATATTGGCTTTTGTCAAAAATTACATTATAATAGCTGTTAACTTTTCTGAGTCATTTAATTAAAAGAAAATGAAAAAAACCATTGTATCGTCATGAATAATATAAAGAAATAAGGAAAAAAAGAAAAGCAAAAAAAATCAAAATAAGCCGAAATTAGAATCCAATGCATTTTAAATGGCTTCTAATTTAAATAAACCAAAAAACAAAAAAAATCAGAAACTGAAGCCGTTTGAAACAGAGGTGCAGCTAAAGTTTGGCTTAAATCTGTATGTAGTTACACATGAAAAGCCAAAAAAATAACAGAGATGATCGAGAACGCAAGACAGATTGTAACATGAAAAGCCTTATGAGAAAAAAATCATAGATACATAATCGACTATGATCACTATACAAGAAGAGTTATAAAGCAGTAGATTTTATAATAAGTAATCAACTTAGTCCAATGTATCTATAAGATGTTGGATATTTGATCTCAGGCCAAACGGCAGAGACAAGGGAGACGTGGGGAAACCCACGTCCCTGTTTTTTGGGCGCCCTGATCGGGGGTCCCTAACCAACTCATGGTTACGGTCCCCCGTTGCAACAGCGTATAAAGATGGATGGGTACCGGCCTCTCCCTGTCGACGTTCGTTCGCGTGAGAGTCACAAACCCCAAACAAAACCCTAAGGATCCGATCTCCTACACGCTGCTAGCAACGGGAAGGCCGTCGCCGCCGCCTCTGCAGGACCTCGCCGGCGACTACCCGGACTCCGACGCCTCCCGATCTGCACCGACTCGTCCCCACGCCTGCATCACGCAGGCACGAGGTCTTCGCTCTAATGGCGTTCATCGGCGACCGTAAGTCTCCCGATCTAATGAACTCTAGGTGTTCTAATGCAAGACTAGTGGTTGAATGTTAATGTGCATAATGTTTAAGGCCTCACATTTGGTATCAGAGCGGCACTAGTCTTCCTAGAATCCTAGTGTATGTCCTGTTTCGGATTAGGATGTTCTTGGGCTCGGGTAGCATTTAGAAGGAGGTGATTCAAACAACTCATGCAAAACCCTAAAGGGATCCCCATGAATCTGCCTACCCGAACTCTCAAAACTCAAATCAATAGACCCCTTTTTCCATCGGGTGGCGAGAACAATGAACAAAAAAAAAGGGGGGGAACCGGGGCTCACGGGTGCAGCCGCGCCTCATGTGGGAGCCGCCGGCGTGGGGAGGGCCGCCGCCGCTGCCGCAGTGCGCCGCGCCTCCGCGCGGCCGCCGCCTTGCACCGCAGGGGCCACGCCGCTTCGCCGCCTCGGGTGGCCGCGCCCTGCTCCCCGTGCCGATGCGCGCCCGGCCGCCGTGCCGCTGCTGCTGTCGCCGTGAGCCGCGTGCGCCGACGCCGTCCAGGAGCCGCCGCTCCATGCGCCACGCGTCCGCCGCCGCGGCGTCGGCAGGCCGCCCCGAGTCCGCCGCCTTGCTCCTGCGGGAGCCGCCGCCTATTGCCGTTTTTTTCGGGTGGAGAGAACTGAAATGAGGGTTAGGGTTAAGTTTTGGGGTGTTATCCCCTCCGCGCGCCCTCTCCACCGTTGATTTTGATCGGGCGGCTCAGATGCTTTCCGGGAGGGCTGATGGGCTAATGGGCCATTTCGGCTGCTGGGGTCTTCGGCCCAGCAGTGCATTTTTTTATTTCATGTATATCTCATGTATTTCAGCATTTGTTTCATGCATATATTTAGGTATATACATGAAATTTATGATGTATTCTTCAGGCTGTTGAGGTTTTTCAGTATATATATATTTCATGTATTTATGGTACATCTCATGTTTAATTAATGATGTCTCTTATGAAATTATTAACGGAAAATGTTGCCAAGCTGCTGAAAAATATAATGCACTTTTCCGCTGCGTAATGTTCTGCCCCTAATTGAATGGAACCAACGGGAAATTCAATTGGAGGGTTGTATTTAATTTTACATGCTATTACATTTTGACCAACGTTAATTGTAATTGCATGTACTCAATTATGTTTATTTTATTCATGCTATTACTCTTTGACCAACGTTAATTGTAATTGCATGCAATAATTTATGTTAAATTTTTCGCTTCTGCCCAACGGTGATGCGAAAAATTCTTATGAGCATGTTGTTAATCATACCAACGTAAGATTAATTTTCATGCAAATTAATTATGCGTTTTTCCTAATGTAAATTTTAAAATTTTTTTAGCTGCTTCTGTTTCCGCTCATGTAAATGCTATTGAGCCACTTAATGGTAGTAACTTCCAGACATGGAAGTTCACACTTATGACGACTTTTCAGCTCTTGGATCTGGACTACGCGTTCAGATTCGACGAGCCTGTCGCTCCTACTGAAGGGGAGGACAATTATGATGACAAAATAAAGGAATATAAAGCTAATGCTGAGAAGTGGGAGCGGTCCAACCGTGTTTCACTTGCTGTGATGAAAAACTCCATCAGTGAGGCCATAAGGGGAGCAATCCCTGAAAAGGAAAGGGTAAAGGACTATTTTTCCTCCATCGAGGATCATTTTAAGGGGTCCTCTAAAGTTTATGCTACCACACTGATGCACAGGCTCATGAACACTAAGTACAATGGTACTGGAAATGTTCGTGAGCACATTATGACAATAATCAATATTGCTGCCAGACTTAAGACAATGGACATGGCTATTTCTGATGGTTTTGTTGTCCATTACATTATGATGTCTCTTCCCGAGCAATTTGAAGCTTTCAAGGTGAACTACAACACCATTAAGGACAAGTGGACCATGAGCGAGTTGATCGCTAATGTTTCACAGGAGGAAGAGAGGCTCAAGGCTGAGGGGGCTACTGATTTTGTGAATCAAGTCGGCTCTTCAAATAAGGCTGGTCCCTCTAGAAATAGAGGTGGCTACAAAGGAAAGGGAAAGAAGGAGCAAACATACTCCCCTTATCAGAAGCCACAGCACCCACAGCATCCTAAGGCGCCTAAAAACGCTTCAGGACCTGGGAGCTCAAATGAACAGAAGAAAAGTGGTGAATGTTATTTTTGTCAGTCGAAGGACCATTTCAAAGATGATTGTCCTGGATGGCTGAAATGGCTCGCCAAGAAAGGTACTTATGAAATCACTTTTGTTGATGAAGCATTTTATGCTGATTTTCCTATAAATTCTTGGTGGATTGATTCTGGTGCCACTGTGCACGTTACGAATTCCTTGCAGGGATTCCATATGTTGAGAAGTCTCAGAGGGGAAAGAAGCCTTAGAGTGACTAATGGGATGGAAGCCGAAATTCAAGCTATTGGATCGGTTTCTTTAGTTTTGAATAATGGTTTTGTAATGAAACTTAATGATGTTCTTTATGTTCCCTCGATGAGAAGAAACTTGATTTCCATTTCATTATTAGATAATGATGGATATTCTTGTAATTTTGGACACGGAATGTGTTTGATTTATTTTAATAATGATAATGTTGGTCATGCCATCCGACACGACAAGCTTTATATGTTATCCCTGCAAGACTCTCCTATATCCATGAATGTATGTGATGTGAATAAAAAGCGCAAGCGAATTGATGAGACTTCGTCGAAATTGTGGCACTGTCGTTTGGGCCACATTTCGAGGGGGAGAATTGAACGTCTCATTAAAGAAGAAATTCTCCACCCTTTAGACTTTAATGATTCGGATAATCATTGCCTCGATTGTATCAAAGGCAAGTATGTAAAGCAAATAAAGAAAGGTGCTACTCGAAGCACAGGGATTTTGGAATTAATTCATACCGACATATGTGGTCCTTTTCCTGTGACATCAGTGGATGGTTATGATTCTTTTATTACGTTCACTGATGATTACTCACGTTATGGTTATATCTATCCTATTAAAGAAAGATCGGAGGCACTTGATAAATTTAAGATATTTAAAGCTGAAGTTGAAAATCAGCACAGTCTAAAGATTAAAGTAGTGCGCTCGGATCGTGGGGGAGAGTATTATGGGCGACACGCAACTTATGGGCAGATTCCTGGTCCTTTTGCCAGGTTTCTACAAGAAAATGGTATAGTCGCCCAGTATTCAATGCCTGGTGATCCCCAGCAAAATGGAGTTGCGGAAAGAAGAAACCGCACACTTATGGACATGGTTCGAAGTATGTTGGGCTACTCCACTTTGCCTGTAAAGTTATGGATGGAAACATTAAAGACCGCTGCACATATACTCAATCGGGTTCCTAGTAAATCGGTGCCTAAAACACCTTATGAATTATGGACTGGGAGAAAACCTAGTTTGAACTACCTCCATGTGTGGGGTTGTGCAGCTGAAGCTAAAATATTTAACCCACATATTGGGAAATTAGATCCCAAGACTGTGAGTTGCCATTTTATTGGCTACCCTGACAGGTCTAAAGGGTACCGATTCTATTGTCCAGATCGTACCACAAAATTTGTAGAAACAAGACACGCTGTGTTCTTGGAAAATGATGGCATCAGTGGGGACTTGGAGCCCAGGAAAATTGATCTTGAGGAGAAACGGATTTATGTTGCTTCTCCGCTAATCCGACAGACTGATTTTCCTGTGCCCCAAGTGGTTGTGCCCATAGTTGATCATGTAGTTGCAACTCCTGTTGCATCTCCAGTTAATTCTGTGGCTACTCCTTCTGTTGAGGGCTCTGAAAATACAAGTGCAATACCTAATGCTGAGCCTTCACAGCCCTCTGTGACAATTAATGAACAACCTGATGAGCCTACTAATGAACCTGTCAGGAGATCACAACGAGTGAGGAGATCTGCTATCCCAAGTGATTATGAGGTTTACTTGAATGAGAATGATCTTGGGAAGGCAGATGATCCTAGCTCTTATAAGGAAGCAATGAAGAATAAGGATTCATCTAAATGGCTAGATGCCATGAAAGATGAGATTGAGTCTATGAGCGCTAATGACGTATGGGACTTAGTGGAAATTCCTAATGGAGCCAAAACAGTAGGCTGTAAATGGGTCTACAAGACCAAGCGTGACTCCAAAGGGAATATCGAAAGGTTTAAGGCGAGACTTGTAGCAAAAGGGTTTACACAAAGAGAAGGCATTGACTATAATGAAACCTTTTCTCCTGTCTCAACTAAAGATTCATTTAGAATCATAATGGCGCTCACAGCACATTTCGATTTAGAGTTGCACCAAATGGACGTTAAGACTGCATTCCTGAATGGAGACTTGTATGAAGACGTTTACATGACACAACCGGAAGGTTTTGTTGTGGAAGGCGAGGAACATTTAGGATGCAAGCTAAAGAAATCCATATATGGCCTGAAGCAAGCCTCTAGGCAATGGTACCTTAAGTTTGATGAAGTCATAAGGAATTTTGGTTTTAAGGAGAATGATGTTGATAATTGTACTTATGTTAAGTTCAGGGGGAGTAATTACACCTTCTTAATTCTTTATGTGGACGATATATTATTGGCCAGCAGCAGTGTGGACATGCTGCGGGAAACTAAAAGATTTCTCTCGTCCAATTTTGATATGAAGGATCTCGATGAAGCATCTTATGTTCTTGGTATTGAAATTCACCGAGATAGGTCCAAAGGAACATTAGGTTTGTCACAAAAGGCATACATTGACAGAGTACTAAAGAGATACAATATGCATAAATGCTCTGCCTTGCCTGCTCCTATTATTAAGGGCGATAAGTTTGGGAAATTTCAATGCCCAAAGAATGACTTTGAATCTGATCAGATGAAGGCTATACCTTACGCTTCTGCTGTCGGAAGTATTATGTATGCTCAAGTATGTACGCGCCCTGATTTAGCTTTTGTTACCGGGATGCTTGGCAGATATCAGTCAAATCCAGGACCGGACCACTGGAAAGCCGTTAAGAAAGTCCTACGCTATATGCAAGGCACTAAAGGTCACATGCTCACATACAGAAAATGCGATAACCTTGAGGTTGTCGGCTATTCTGATGCTGATTTTGCGGGGTGTAAAGACACTAACAAGTCCACATCAGGTTACATTTTCACCCTCGCAGGAGCAGCAATATCATGGAAAAGTGTAAAGCAAACACTTACTGCATCGTCGACAATGCAGGCTGAATTTGTGGCATGTTATGAGGCTACCGGGCAGGCTGTATGGCTTAAGAACTTTATCCCGGGATTGAGAGTGGTAGACAGCATTTCTAAACCACTCATTTTGTACTGCGACAATCAACCCGCAGTTTTCTATTCGAGTAACAACAAGTCGAGTGCAGCTGCCAAGCACATTGACATAAAGTATCATGTTGTGAAAGATAGAATCCAGGATCAAACAATTAAGGTTGAGCATATTGGAACTAAATTTATGCTTGCGGATCCGCTCACAAAAGGCTTACCACCCAATATTTTTCGTGATCATGTTGCCGGCATGGGTTTATTGGAGAGCCTGTGATCCTGGAATAAGAGGACCATATAAAGTAACCAACTCCCATGAAGTATTATGTTATCCGATTGATATAGAATGGAGCACTATAAGTACTGTTGTCCAGCGGTATTTAATTGACTGTTGTGACGCATTATTTTGGTGTGAACTTTTATTGAGAGAGGGTTTATGATGTTTAGCCTTACGATCAAGGGGGAGAATGTTGGATATTTGATCTCAGGCCAAACGGCAGAGACAAGGGAGACGTGGGGAAACCCACGTCCCTGTTTTTTGGGCGCCCTGATCGGGGGTCCCTAACCAACTCATGGTTACGGTCCCCCGTTGCAACAGCGTATAAAGATGGATGGGTACCGGCCTCTCCCTGTCGACGTTCGTTCGCGTGAGAGTCACAAACCCCAAACAAAACCCTAAGGATCCGATCTCCTACACGCTGCTAGCAACGGGAAGGCCGTCGCCGCCGCCTCTGCAGGACCTCGCCGGCGACTACCCGGACTCCGACGCCTCCCGATCTGCACCGACTCGTCCCCACGCCTGCATCACGCAGGCACGAGGTCTTCGCTCTAATGGCGTTCATCGGCGACCGTAAGTCTCCCGATCTAATGAACTCTAGGTGTTCTAATGCAAGACTAGTGGTTGAATGTTAATGTGCATAATGTTTAAGGCCTCACATAAGAGTATATACAAGGGAAACAAAAGTGACTTGGAGTCGAAGATTGACACAAACAAATTCGAAAAGATGGCTAACCCATAGCAAGGTGGGCTCCGCCAGTCGCACCCCTCGGACCTGTTGGTAGGGCGGCCTATGGGACAGTTTTTGTCCTGCTCCGGGCCGATATCATCGTCAAATAGAATTTAGATCACATAATCATGTAGTATAGATCTAATGCAATATTTTATTTGCAGCGAGATCATACGACAGTTCTTTTCAGATGTAACTTTATCATCATGCACAATCTCATTTTTCTAAGTGGAAAAGAAACCTTCATCGTCATGCTTTCTTGCGACACGACATGATTACCAAACTAGAGTCTTCCAAAAATTCAAAAGCAAATCAACACATTTGCTGAGTATCTTTTTAACTCCACATCTGCTAAGGTTGCTTCAATCCTACAAAATTACAAAACAATCCCAGATAAAGAAGCAACAGGGACAGCAGCTCTGCCATGGCCTAAACCATATGTCAACTACAAATTCCATGGAACGAAGCAAAGGTCATAACAGAATGTCTGGGCATATGATTTTAACCGTGACTAATTAATTGACTATGTCAGACGCACAACTGTTAAAAAGGATAGAGGTATTACAATTTACACATTCTCCTCTCGATTTATCAACATCTAAAGCTACCAATTTCGTTGTAACGCGACAAATAGGATGGCAACTGGACATGCCCCCGTCGCGGTCAGTCGTGAGGTGCTGGAATTATGTAGGACCAATGGCAACCGAGGGAAAGGATGAATATTGCCTCATAATATTTTTCTCTAAGTATTCTCAAATCATTCATTCCAGTAGCTATAAAATTACGAAGATCAAAATTAAAACCAAATCCAAAACAACAATTTCAAAATCCAAAAAGAGGAGAACTTCAGGACTGGAGCGGTATAACCGGATGCAAGGTGCGGTATGACTGGCGGCTACACAACGATTAGACCAACGGTGCCCTGGTGGTCTAACCAGCGTGATTGGACCGGTGGCAAGAGAGCGGTCTGACCAGGCCTAGGAGTAGTATGACCGCTCTCTTGTTTTCAGAATAGAAAATCAACATGAATCCAAACCACTTTTTATGCAACTTCAAAAATCCATAGCTAAATAAGATGAAACTTTGCACAAACCTTGCTAAGGGTCTCAGAAACATATTACATTCAAGAATCGCTTAAATTCTTGTCAAAGTTTAGATCTTTCTTGATAATACACAAAGTTGCACCAAAATCGAGTAAAAACCAAAAACTTAGAATATGACTTGCTCGTAGGTAGATGATGACTTTAGATGTATTTCCATGTAACACGGTAAGTAAGAACTCCCAAATATTCAAAGCAAAAAAAAAAAAGATCAAGAAACTTTAAGATCCGGCCAAAATCTTGCAACTTCGAAATCCTTCAAAACCTAATGCTTAGATAGATGTCATTTAATCTCCATGAATCATCGCCATCACTAACATATTGTTGGCACATAGCAAGATAAAGAAGGGGAAAGAAGTGATTGAAATTAACAAGAATAAGAGCGAATCAACCAAAATAAGGAGACACCATGAGAGATGAACAAAATTGATATATTGCTACTTAAAGATGAAGGTTTTACAATCACTCCATCTGTAGAACAAGAGAACACATCATGCCACTCACTCTTCTAAGTTCTAACCCTAGAACATAAGGTTGCAATGAGATACGGAATATGGTTGGATGGATCACTTATAGGTCTCTATCCTAACCTATTAAATAGATGAGGCAACCAGTCTACTCTAACTTTAATGGATACTATCCACTAGCACATTTAGAAAAAATCTGTTAATCTTACATAACACGGGTTTTATTCACACACTTAACTCATGTACGCTTTTCAAAGCACATGATCTAGCCTGAATATGCTAAATCATTAGCCTTTGATCTACTTGATTTTCTCAGCATCTATTTAATCTAAACCACTTCCCAAAAACTGCTCAAGCTCTGTGATTTTGATCCAACTCAGTTTTTGGTATTTAGCAAATTACAAAATACCCTTGCATTCACTTGATCTTTATCTTCTATTGCAAGCAATCACTATACTCGCCACATATAGATGCAGTAATGGCTTGTTACACATCGACAAGTCTTCACAACTTGATCCACATTAGCTAAAACATGCATCATGCAATATTAATGCACTGACCAAACATAATTCAAATTATCTCATGACCAAATTCCTAAAATCACAAAATCAAATTTCTAGGACCAGTCTCACTGCCAACCAGATGCTGATCAGACCAGTCACACTCAGCGCAAAACAAGCCACACTGAAAAATTGCAACTGGCAACTAAACATCGGTACTACTAGTCGGCAGTCTGACTGCCACGGTCATACCACCCGACGCGGTCTAATCGGCAATACACCGATGATCTAATCGATAATAAGTCAGCGGTCAGACAGGTTAGTCTGAGAAAGACCTAATAAAATATAAAATTTACAAAATTTAAATTTTCTCTCTATAAATTTAACAATAATTCATCGTAATATTACCATGGGCCTTGAGCCTTCATCCTAAGATAGCGAATTTTTGCAACACCTGCCCACGGCCATTGATTCGCGGGGCTGCAGTTACAAGGAAGCAAATGGTCACCATACACTTTGCCACATAAGAGCATCTGTAGTGTATATATAACCCAAGGGGCCTTAAGGTGAGTCCTATCTAAATCTTAAGGCTGACTCCATAGTGTATATAACCCAAGAGGCCTTAAGACGGTCCCACTTGACAGATAAAGAAAAATTGTATTTTAATGCTTGTGGTCAGGTCTTTAGCTTGAGGACCAGTCTTAAGCCTTTTTTGCTTATAGCCTGCTTAAGGTCATCCCTGTAATGTATAAGGTTGACCTTAAGGTGGCTTAAGACCCTCTATTTTCATACACTACAGATGCCCTAAGGCCAAGCAAGGCCATATGCTAGTTACTTAACCAAGATGCAGTGAGCTTGCACACATTCTCACTGAGAGCAAGGCTAATAATATAGCCTTCAGCTGGCTGTTTGGATATTTACAGCCTACTTATCAGCCCATTTATATAGTAGTTTACAGCCAGCTGAAGGCTGTATGACCCACCCCTTTCTCTCACAAAGTTTCTTAGTTCTTGTGCTTCAGCTGGCTGTAAACTTACAGCCCACCTCTCTTCTCTCTCCTCCTCTCTCTCCTCCACCTCAGCATACAGCCTACTAACAGCCTCTTATTATACTTGCTCTGAGATGATGTAGACTGCCTTGCTTTGGGCTGTTAAAGTGCAAGTGCTCTTAGCTCTTAAGTTTAAACTAAAGCTATCTCCGGTGGAATGTAGCCCATAGTGTAACCAGGAATTGGAAGAAGGTAGCGCAAACTTGTAATCTCTATGTGCATAGACCTTTGAGTTGGGACGAAACAATAGAATATTATAGTAGTCGGCACAAGCTTCTTTTCTAGTTCATTGTTCATCATCCGCCTCTGAATGTGCCATGAGTTCCTTTAGAAGCTTAAGTAACCTCTTTATACCAACAAGCTGAACCTTCTATTTTTTTTAATACAAGCTGAACCTTCTATCTAGCTTCGCAGATGAACCCAATTCATAAGGACTTGTTTGGACGTGGAAGATTAAAGCTATTTTTTACCTTTTAAAAAACTAAATTCCACCCCGATCCCTGCATTGGAATATGGCCGAAGACCTTTTACTATATAAACTAAGCTCCTCTGAACAGGAGTGCTAATGTAGCTGATCATCTTTGTGCAAAGCAACCCTCCTAGTAGGCAACGGTGTAGATGGCTGAATCTAACACCGGAGTTTCTTGTATGATTGCCTTCTCGGATATTGTAATCCTGCTACTGATTAATAAAACTTTTGTTCCTGTTTCTAAAAACAAAAACTGGACCAATGACTAGATTAATCTCAGTACATGAATGCCCTTCAAGAGGAGCTCTGAAGAGTGAAGCATTAGGACACTGCTAACGACCAAGCGACCAACTGCGTCAGGATAACCGGGCCCGTTAAAGGTTGCCATCTCATCAGCTGCTGCATCGTCAGCTTGTCACCTGCGGTTGTCTACACGCAATTTGCAAATTAGTCGTATAGAATCATTTTCCTATTAAAAGCTTTTTCTCTACTCTCGAGAGCATATATTTTTATCTTCTAATATACTATTTAAACAAATATGTTATACCTTTTTATCACTTGGATATACTTAAATACTAATTATAAGATATTTCAATATGACATGGTTGAAAAGATTTCATCGGAGCCCTTTATTACTTTTGATATATACCATTTCCATATGTAAAAGGATTATGTACATAAATTATGCTATAAGAGTGGATTTCGATGAAATTTTTTACAGAACTCATTTTAGAGTATCTTATAATTTTTTATTAGAGTATGCTTAAAAAGATAAAGATGTATAACTTATTCATTTAAACAATATATGACTCCTAATTCTGTTCGCTAGGGAGTATGGAATGATTGTCGGGTGCACATGGTGTGCCTGTCACCATGGTGGGTTGCCCCTCGGTTTACCCTCTTATTTCTACTTCCTATTGCTCTATGTTTTCGCAGTTTGGATTGTGATACCTTTGTGACTTGATGGATGATTGTGATATGGGGTTCACTGGTGGATGCTAAAATGGTGCTATGAGATGCTAGGTTAGTGAGACTTAGTGAATATGTGTGCTATCTATGTGATCCTGGAAAGCAGCAAAATTGTCGAGTAGGGTTGGTGTGGCCTACCTCAGTCAGATGGCCGTCGGGTTGATTTTGGGGGATGGTTGAGGATCGACCATGGTGGTCGCTTTCCCTTGTCGGCTGTGTAGGTTCTTGCTTGGGGGAGCTTTGGCCTTTTTCCTCATAGGGTTTCATGTCCTGCTGCCTAGCTCCTTGCTCCTGGTCGGCTTGCCTTGATCTTTGCCTTGCGGTGGCCGATGAAATGTGGCTGTGTGGGGGTGGATTTGGAGGGAGAAAGGAAAGAGAAGAACTGGGGTTTCGCTGGTGTCGTGCTCAATGTTCTTCTCTCTTCTAGGCCAGTTTGGCGTGGCCTTATCTCTTTGTTATGCTGTGTGGTTCAGAAACGCCTTATTGTCCTTACTGTGCCGTGTGGGCTGTATAGGGATATTTGGGGTGGTTGACTTGTTTCCATAATCTTCTAAACACATTCCAAGTTTGTTTAACACCAAGTGACGACTCTATGGTAGTAAGAGGTGCCGACTGGCCCCCTGGATGGCCTGGGATCCTCGGTAAGCAGAATTCCTAGCTCGAAGTTAAATCCTTGGGTTCTGACGGCAATTCATATTTTATTCTCTTCTTTTGTTCGGTCTTTTTCAGTATTTCAATATTTATTTACTCGCTATTAATACTGCAGTTTGAGTCTGGCAAAACTAGTGCATCGCAATAAATATATGAGATATGCTCGGTGTAAATTAAATCCTATACATCCTGATTGATTGCTATTGTGCTATAATTATTTATGTTTTGAGATGGTCATTTTATCAAGATCTAGAATTGTAATTCACTGTAATTTATATTGTCGTTGTTAATGTAAAGAGAGTTGTAATGCTTTTGTTTAATTTGAGGCCAATTTTAATTGTCACTCAATGGATGTAATTTATTCGCTATGCATGGACTTAATTAATTACCTATTGTACTATGAACTGGTATATACATCTTTTAATTGAGTCGAATGCTTTTACTTGCCACTCAATTAAATTTTATTTCACTCTGGTCTATAAAAATTGTTTTCATCCTCGTCGATGAAATTGTGAAAGTAACATATTTGTTTATCGCTCGCTGATTTCAATTTAGATGGATACATAGAAAAGTTTAAATTCCCTCGTATTTTAGATCATTAGTTACATAATTAACCCACTTAGCTTTGTAACTCGCGGCTTAAAAGTTAATCAAAAATGCGGTGTGTTACAGTATATAGCAAAAACAAATGGCTGCAATAAAATTTTTTCAACCAAGTCGTATTGAAGTATCTTAGAATTAGTATTTTAGTATACCAAAAATGATAAAAATGTATAGCATATTTGTTTAAGTGGTATATAGAAAGTGGGAGTATGTGCTCCCTAGATACACACATATACATATGTATATATTTGTATGTATATACGTATATATACATTGGTATACATACGTACGTACACACACACACACACACACACACACACACACACACACACACACACACATATATATATATATATATATATGTAGAGGAAATTGAAGAAGATGAAAGATTTCCTCTGAAAAGTGTGAAGCCAACAAGCAGCACGCCGATTTTTATAAGGGTTTTTTCAACTACAAAAACAACAGTTGCTAGATTTGAAGCCCAATGAACAGAAAACCTTTCAGTTTTTCTCAGTTGGTTTTCTCAACCTTAACTGAATAAAAACATCCTCTTTACTCTTGTTAAAAGAATATTCTCTGACTTGAATTCCAATCGGAGAAAATTCAAGTTATAAATTCACTTAAAGTTCGGGAGCTAGCTGACGAGGATTAAATTATCCACTAAATACGGCTTTAATACTCAATTAAGGCCTCAAGACCCATGTGATCGTAACCTTCCAAATAAAATCACCCGAGCAACCATAGTCAAAGATTTGCTATACGTTTTACCCGATCAGCAGACTACTCGAAGATTCTATGAAGTGGTATAAGGGTCCATCGTAAGGGAATTCCTCCCGTACGGCGAATGACGCACGTGCATTATTTGCTCCAAATAGCCCAACAATTCGGCCTACATCTCTGACAACAACCACCATATAGTAGTCTCCATGATTATCTTTCACTGACAATAACCGAAGATCGGTTTTTATCATATCTCTCTATCTGACAACAACCACCCCCTTGGCCAGACGAGACGATTCAACAAGGCATCTTCTCATGTAGATAACTGACACCCCTCCAGCACTATTGAAGGGTTGAGGAGAGAAGACGCAAACAACGCTAACAATTGGAATCACAGCCAGAACTAGAAGAACACTGGACAAGACAGTCAAGATCTCCCAATCAGTGGGAAGATTGTAGAGATTAGGGATAGTTATGTCCCTCTGTAATCTCTTAGCAAGAGCTGTTGTAACCAGTTTATGTAATAAAGATTATCCCCATTCTTTTACTGAATCATTCCGAGAAATCCAACATTCTTTCTCACATTTTTTAAAAATCGGCGACTCGATCATCGATAGAAATCAATCACATAATTAGACAATGCAAAAGTAGATAAACAAATATGCACAAGATATATAAAGAGTAATCCAGCGATAATCTTTATTATAATAATTTTTCTGACATCATAGACCAATCTCTCTTCTTATACTAGCTGAGTGCCCGTGCGTTGCTACGAAATAAAAAAACATATTCCATGGGGAGATGGGGGAGAAGGTGGGAGGAAGATTCGGTGGGAGGAGGCAACGCACGGTTCCGTGAGACCGGGTGGGAGGGGGCCACATGTCAGTCAGCAGATCTTTTTTGTGAGAACGGGTGGAAGAGGACGGATCAGTCACCAACTCTTTTTTTTAAGAAGTAAAAATTTATAGTGTAAAGCTATACGCCCACGTCTCTTTTTTTGGAAGAGAAAAAGAAACCGACGAGATCCACCTAGAGCGGACCGCACCCCCGAGGGAGTCGGTTTCACAGCACGGACATCCAATTACTTGGACCCGCGAACAATGCCGTACACTCTCGTGATCTCAGCCAGAATTCGAGACCCCACACGCACCTACGCTGATGCGTGACGACCATTTCATTTGAAAACGGAAAAAACGAAAAGGACGACTTGGATCCGCTAATAATGGACCTGGAATTGGCCCAGCAATAACTCCGGCCCGCGCCCACCGGCCACCCTGACCAGTGGGCCCGGCGCGTCATCCCCGTGTCAGTGTACGTGTACCAGTATACCACCCGCCAAATCCGTCGCCCCGTTTCCCTTTCACCGCACACGGTCTACGCACCCCCATCACGCTCGTGCCATGGCCTTCCGGGCCCCGCACGCCAGCACGTCCGGATCCCGGCCGTCCGATCGCGATCGACGGTCGAACGCGCCCCGGATCCTGAGGCGCCGCGATATCACCCCGCGCCCGCCTCGTGGGAGCGAGCTCCGGGAAAGCTTTTTTGCTCGGAACCACGTCCTCTGCGTGAGGCTTTCGTCTCTCTTCTCCTCTACTCCTAGCTGCTTTGCTGGTGCCTTGGGAATGCGGAGCAATGTGGAGGGGCACGCCCACTGACCTCGCCGGCAACCGCACCCTGCGCGGCGGCCGCAATTGCCACCGCAAGCACGTCGAGGACGGGTAGATACATCGTTTCGTCGACTCTCGCGGGCCGGTTCGGTTCAGGTTTCCAAGAAAGGAAGGAGCAAGGTAGTAAGGAGGCGGCAATGGAGGATGCGGTGGAGGGGAAGAACGTGCTGCAGGGGAGGTACGAGCTGGGGCGGGTGCTGGGGCACGGCAACTTCGGGCGGGTGCACGCGGCGCGGGATCTGCGCACGGGGCGGGGCGTGGCGGTGAAGGTGGTGGCCAAGGACAAGGTGGAGCGCGCGGGCATGGTGGAGCAGATCAAGCGAGAGATCGCGGTGATGAAGATGGTGTCCCACCCCAACATCGTCGAGCTGCACGAGGTGATGGCCACGAGGTCCAAGATCTACCTGGCCCTCGAGCTCGTCCGCGGCGGCGAGCTCTTCGCCCGGATCGCGCGCGCTGGGCGCGTCCGGGAGGACGTCGCGCGGCGGTACTTCTGCCAGCTCGTCTCCGCGGTTGACTTCTGCCACGGCCGAGGGGTGTACCACAGGGACCTCAAGCCCGAGAACCTGCTCCTCGACGAGGCCGGCAACCTCAAGGTCGCCGACTTCGGGCTCAGCGCGCTTGCCGGCCACGCGCGCCCCGACGGGCTCCTCCACACCGCGTGCGGCACGCCGGCCTACGTGGCCCCCGAGGTGCTCGGCGGCAAAGGCTACGACGGCGCCAAGGCCGACCTCTGGTCCTGCGGCGTCATCCTCTACGTGCTCCTCGTCGGAGCACTGCCGTTCCAGGACGACAACCTCATGTCCATGTACCGCAAGATGCAGCGCGGCGAATTCCGCTGTCCGCAGTGGATCTCGACGGACGCTCGTAAGCTGATCGGCAGGCTGCTCGACCCCGATCCGAGCACCCGCATCACCGTCGCCAGCCTCGTCGAGAAGCCATGGTTCCAGAAAACGTCTCCCGTTCCGAGCCCCATCGCGGAGCAAACGCCATTAGTGGACGCGCGCGGCAACGGCGACGATAAGGACGAGGCCCCCGAGGCGCTGAACGCCTTCCACCTGATCTCCCTGTCGGAGGGCTTCGACCTGTCGCCGCTGTTCGAGCAGGAGCCGTCGTCGGGGCACGGGAGGCGCGCCGGCGACATGCGGTTCGCGACGCGTGAGCCGGCGAGCGGCGTGATCTCTCGGCTGGAGGGTCTGGCGACCGGCGGGGCCATGCGCGTGACGAAGAGCGGCGCGCGCGGGGTGCGGCTGGAGGGCGCGGAGCGCGGGCGCAAGGGGCGGCTAGCTGTGGCGGCGGAGATCTTCAGCGTGGCGCCGTCGGTGCTGGTGGTCGACGTGAAGATGTACGGCGGCGACACGACGGAGTATCGGTCCTTCTGCAGCGAGGAGCTCCGGCCGGCGCTCAAGGACATCGTCTGGGCCGCCTCCGGCGACCCCCCTGCCGCCACCTGATGTCTGTCGCTGTCGCTGGCGCCACCATTATTGTCCGTCCGCCGTCGCTGTTGCTATCTGTATGTAGGAGGTGCATTATTGTTTGGTGTCGAGGTGATGTTTGCTGCTTGTTTGTTTGCAACTCGAAGTTGGTCGTTGCTGCTGGTGTGGTCGTGGTAGTAGGTCGGCGCGAAGTGGCGTCTGCGTTTTGGAATTTTTGCATTTGTTTGCAAGCCTGCGTTTAGGGGTGAAAAATGGTAACGGATAATTCATTTTATCCGATATCCGTATCTAGTAAAATCCGTATTTGAAAATGTTTGTATTCGTAATCAAGAATATTCGTATCCGTATTTGAGAATATTCATATCTGTATTCGTATTCGAGACTATTCGATTTGTGTTCGATCTGTTTGTAGAACCCATGAAAAATCCATATGAATTTTATGATTCAAAATTTGAATTTAGGCAGTTTAAAACCGGTAACCTGTCAAAAACCGGTGAAAAATCGGCAAAACCGCTAGGAATCTGTTTTATCCGATATTCGTATCCGAGAAAATCTGTATTCGAGAATATTCGTATATATATTTAAGAATATTTAAATTCGTATTCGTATTCGTATTCATATTCATTTTAAAAATATGAATTTATATTCGTATTCAAGATTATTCGATCGTATCCGATCTGTTTTCACCCCTGCCTGCGCTGCAGCTAGCTGAGCTCCGGCGCTGATGGTGAGACAGAGACCACTCGTAGTAGCTGCTACCCATAATTCCATACACTGGATACTGGATAGTATTATATATTCAGATTGCTCAAAGAAACTTAGGCACCAGTATTTCTCCAAATGTTGCGATATTCCTGCCATGTGGCAGATTAGACTACAGGCTTCAACTAGTGTTCTTTAAGATCCTACATCCCAGCTATATAACATTCTGAATGTGTAGGATGATCAGATTGTCTGATCGACCATGTGAGTACATTCAGATTAAGATTATGATGAACTATTACAAAGTTTATGGAGTGGTCAATTGGCTTTACAAAGATTATTCTCTATCAGGATTGGTTGGGCAGAAATTGAGGTTTTGGGATTTGAGTCATGGATTTATATAGGTTGACCTGAGTCATTGAGTTAAGGTTGCATGATGCATGTCTTAGCTAATGTAGGTCAAATTGTGAAGAACTTGTGCCTAGAAACGAATTCTTTGTCTTTGGATATGCAGGATCGCTTGAAATCAACTGTGATCAACGGTGGTGATCGAGGCTAGGCTCATGGAGGAGTTGAGGCCTAGAACGATCAAGGATGTCGGGTGAGACAGTGAGCTCAAGCATGGTAAGAGAATGGCGGGAATGTTGAAGACGAGTTCGAACAGTGGGATGACACCAGGTGGCTTACGCGGGCCAAGTGAGCCGTCGTTCGGTGGAACTGGGACGGAAGAGACTTGGCGGCACGTGGCAAGCTAATGGTGTACTTACATGTGGCAAGCATGGCGATTGCCTGCAAAGGAAGGTGATGACTGAGTCAACAAGGGGTATTTCAGCATTTCGACCAAAATACTGAAAACCATCTTGGATCAAAACCGCGACGCATGGGCGATGTATTGGAGAGCGGTTTAGGTCAAGACGGAGCTAATGGATCAAGGTTAAGGATTTAGCGGATGCACACTTATGCGCTTTGAAAAGCGTATATAAGTTGACTTAAGAGAGTAAAACCCTGTGTGCGCGGTTAATGGGTTCCCCATTGTAATAGTGCATAGGATCCAATTTAGAGAGTAGGCGGCTGGTTGCTCACCTATAAAAGGGGTGGGGATGGAGACATGTAGGGTTAACCAACCCACCCCTCTCATGTGCTTTCTTATTTAGGGTTAAGGTTTTGAGAGTGGAGCACATGGTGTGCTCCTTGTCCTCCAATGTGGAGTGGTTGTAAACTCAACCCTCTCATGTGAGCAATACATCAATCTTTGCATACTTTCATGGATCCATCTTGATTTGACTGTTTTGTTCTTGATTTGCTCTTGGTTTGGTCTAAAAGTTTGATATCTTGATCCAAGGGTTTTTGAGTCAGTTTTTTTGGTGTTTTAACTTGTGACATGTGGGAATATATCTAAACTCATCTTAGTCATCAATCATCCACGAGCTAGTTTTATTCACCAATTTTGATTTTGACTCGGTTTTAATGTAGCTTTCCAATAAACTGAAAATTTTTCATCTTTGGCCATGATTTTAATGATCGTTTGTTGGAATATGTTCACAATACCCAAGAGATGATCTCTTCAAAGTTTCACATCATTTGAGTCTATGGATTGAAAGATCCATGATTTTTCGCTTTTGTTTCTGAACTGAAATAGCTGGCGCTGGTGTTGTTCACTGTCTAGAACGACGATCAGCTGGCGCTAGCATTGTTTGCTGTCTACAACCACGTTGGTTTCAACCACGGTCAAATTCCAGACAGCATCGCATCATTGTCGACCGTGTTCAATCTTCCAAGCGCTTTGCGTTTTTCCATTTTGTTTTGATTCTGAACTGAAACAGTCGGTGTAGACAGTCTGGAACATCGATCGATTTTACGACTATGTTGGTTTCGGCCACGGTCAAATTCTAGATCTAATCACATTGCTTTTGACCATGTTCAGTCTTTTGATCGCTTTGTGTTTTTCCGATGACGTAGGATCTTTGACTGCAACTGAAACAATCGGCACTACTCTGTGTCTAGAACATCGACCAGTTTTACGACCACATTGGTTTCGACCATGGTCAAGTTCTAGATCGCATCACACTGTTCTCAACCACTTACGACCACGCTGGTAGATCGACCACTTGTTGGCTTGTGACCACCTTGGTTACAACCACGTTGGTTGTTCCGACTGGTTCCAACTACGTTGGTTGTTCGACCACTTGTTAGCTATGACCATGTTGGTTATGACCACATTGATCATTTTGGTTACCGGCTGATTCCGACCACATTGGTTGTTTGACCACTCGTTGGCTTACGACTACGTTGGTTGTTCGAACACTGGTTGGCGTCCGACCACATTGATCACTTTAGTTGCTAACTGGTTATGAACACATTGGTTGTTTGACCACTGGTTGGCGTCCGACCACATTGTGTACAACCATGTTAGTTTTGACTACATCCATTTTCGGTCTCGTTGGTTTTGGTCTCAGTGGTTATCAACTACGGTGATTCTCATTCAGTAGTCATTTTCCAAGCGCATTGTACTTCTGTCTGGTAGTGGAGTTTACAACCATGTTGTCAGCTCGACAACGTTGTTGAATTCACGACCACGTTGTCAGCTTTCGACCACACTGTCAGTTTTTGACCACTGTATTTTTCCTATTGTGTTCACTCTGTTTCTTAGTTTTCGAGTGGGATTTCAACCCTTATCTTCATAGCTCTGTAGCTATCGGAAAAAAGGTGAAGTGAATACTTGGGGGAGTATTTGAAAGGTACCATTCCCCCCCCCCCCCTTTATTGCCTGTCTGGCCCTACATTATCAATGCTCTTTAGTCCATCACCTTATGGAAATATCTGAAACTAATGGAACACTGCATAGTTTTACCCTAATCATGCAGATTTTAGGCATCAAAGAGATGATATCTTAGGTCGAATTAAACTAGCCTATTTAAACACTTCATAGGTTCATGTCACTGAGAGTAAATCCAACACAACTGCAGTAGGTGCGGACCCACTCATCGAGCGAGGTTAGGTGGCCTCTCGAGCTCTGTCGCCAGCCTGAGTGCCCTCCCCCCTTCAGAGCTGGCACGGCGGCACCACTGCACACCATGGCATGTTTCGTTTCTCAGGATGAACCGAGTCAACCGATGAAGTCACAATGTGTTGCGCTACATTACTACAAAAAAAGATTATACTAGATGCCTCATCACAGACGATTTTACAAGCATGACCCGTATACTGACTGTGATACCCTACTATCATAGGCTGTTATTGTTAATAATTGTCTATGATATTGTGATATTTCATAGATAGTTATTAATATGAATCGTTTGTGATAATTATAGACATCACAGATAGTTTTTAATTAAAACCGTATGTGATAGTTCACAGACAGTCATTAATATAAATCATCTGTGGTAGTTGTGTACCATGGACGGCATGTGGTTGGAACCGTCTGTGACATGCTTCCTCTCCCCGATGCGCCCCGTTGATCATTTTGGCTCCCAGATGTGTCTCTTCGTCTCGCAAGCCGGATTTATTCCTTATTGTATAAAAATGATCGTCCACCACTGGAGATTAATCCTGTACGAGCACCCCACAGGTTGGCTATCTTCCTTGTCTTTTTTGTCTCTCAAGCACAAATAAATGGCTCCCTATTCTTCCTTATCACCGACATTAATGGCTAACCTGGCTATCCCGAACAAGCACCTCGCTGGCCATATGCTGACAGATGCTACAAAAGGACACTGTGCCAACAGTGTCCTCCCTCCAATATCTAAGGATTTGCCAAAGTAGTTGAAGGTCACCTTCCGCCGTTTCGACATCCTTCTCAGCCACATCTTTCAATTGGTCTCCCTCTTACGGCGGACTAACCTCGCCATCGACATAGTCGTCCACAACAATGTTGCATGTCTCCAAGAGACTTGCCGTCGCTTGGAGAGCTTAGTCGAGGCGGCGAGCGACCGAGTCAACCTTCTGAGATCCCTCAAGAAAGGCAAGAGAGGCTATAGGCTCAATTCGACTTCATTGTTCAATCGGAGGGTGTTCGGGAGACACTCGAACGAGCGTGTCAGTAAGTGGACACATTTCAGGCTTCATTCGCTGATGATCCCGAACCGTCCGATGCCAACCATGTCGCCTATAAAGTATTGAAGACAGAGATTGCATGCTACCTCTGACACTAGACAAAACATCGAACCAATTAGGTTTCAACTTTTTTGTTATATTTTATAAGAAATGATTGACCACACTGTTTGGGCGTCGTATATATGTAAAATCAACTAGTTGAATTTGTATTTACTCTCTTTTATATATATGTAAACGGTCCTGGTATAACGACATGAGGGTATTATTGACCGGTAAAAAGCAACTAAGTAAAATATATTTACTCCTAGGTCAATACTGAATTTACATTTATGTATATGAGAATGAATTTAGATTTTAGAACGTATTTATTACAGACGGTTCTAAAGCAGAACAGTCTGTGATATTTATTCACAGATAGTTATTAATAGAATCGTCTGTAATAAGTAATTGTCACAGACGATTTGTAATAATAACCATCTGTGAAATCTCCCATCATGACAAAAGGTTCTTGTTAAGAATCATCTATGAATTATCACAGACGGCTATTAATGAGAACCGTCTGTGATAGTGTAAGACCACAGGCAGTTCGTGGTCGGACTTGTCTGGGATACACCACGTTATTAAATGCCTAGCTAGCGGGGTCCCGACAGATCTGTCTTCATTGCGCTACATTGAAGGAGGCGGCTGGCTTTGGGGAGTTTGGTGAAATCATACCGCTTATAGATCTAGCTCTTGTAGATCTATTTGTTCTTGGTGATTAGAGATTAGTACGTATTTGCTTCTAATTATATGCCTTGGAATAAAGAGATCGAGGTGATAGCTAGATATAGATCTAACTTAATTGGTAGTTTGCTCTAATTTAAAAATGAATCACTACTCCTAATTTATTTTAATATATTCTTGCTTTATATATACATTGCTTCATTAATAGTACATAACTAACTACTTAATTTAGATATGGATAATTTATTATAAGGTGAATTCCAATTATGTGTAAGTATTAGGTTGGCTAGCTATAGTAGCATTAATAATCTAATTTGACACTAATTTGTTACATGCGTACCGTAGATGGACCGAAGCTGGATATACGTTGAGAACCGTGTGAGTGAAGAATACATTAATGGTGCGTCTGCTTTTAGAAGAGCAGCCGAGCAGGATATGTTGAAGAAGAGAATGAGATATATGTATCGTCCATGCATTGATTGTGATAATCTAAAGGTATTTACCAACTCATCACAGATCAAAACTCACTTGATTCGAAGGGGTTTCAAAAAGGGGTATACATGTTGGACCAGTCATGGTGAAGAGAACAATATTATACGGGAAGGTAATTATAACATCGTCAAGGGTGCCAACGATATGCTGGTTGTGGACTATGTTTTCAATGAAGATAGGTCGTATGATGACAATCTACATTAGATACTACATGATATAGAAGAGAACTATAGTGAGAGAGAGTTTGTTAAATTCAAAGTCTTAATGGAGGACTCAGAGAAACCATTGTTCTCAGGTTGCAAACCGCAATACACAAGCTTGTCATCTGTTCTTGAACTATTAAAATTAAAGGCAAGCAATGGTTTGTCCAACAAGAGTTTCACGGCGTTGTTAGGTCTCTTAGCGAGCATCCTTCCGAAGGGAAATGTATTACTGAGAACCACCTACCAAGGTAAGAAGGTTCTTTGTCTATTGTAAATGGAAGTAGAAGGAATACATGCATGTCCGAATGATTGTATCCTCTACCGTAAAGAGTATGCAAAATTATATATTTGTCCAGTGTGCAAAGTATCTCAATACAAGCGTAAGAATGACTCCAATGATGGCAAGAGCATCGAGGTGAAGCAAGGACCTCCTGCTAAGATGTTATAGTATTTGCCTATAATTCCCTATTTGAAGCATTTATTTGCGAACTGAAAGATGCAAGATTGTTGCGTTGGCACTCAGAGGAGCGTAAAAAAGATAAAATGATATGACACATTGTTGATTCTGCCTAGTGGAGGAACATGGATACGATGTTTACAGACTTCAGTGCGGAACCGAGGAATATAAGGTTTGGGTTGAGTACAGATGGAATGAATCTTTTCGGTAACATGAGCAGCCGACATAGCACCTGACCCGTGAATGTATGCATGTACAAGCTTCTTCCTTGGCTGTGTATGAAGCAAAAGTACATTTTGATGTTACTACTTTTTCAAGGGCCAAAACAACCTAGGAACGATATTGATGTGTACCTAGCACCATTCGTGGAAAATCTTGTGACACTCTGGAACGAATGGATACAGATATTGGATGTGGACAAACGTGAGAACTTCATTCTACGCGCCATGTTGTTCTGCACCATCAATGATATTTCTACCCTTGGTAACCTGTCAGGGTTGAGTACGAAAGGAGCCAAAGTATGTACGTACTGCTTAGATTATGCCGAGTGTGTGTGATTGAACAACTTGCACAAAACTGTATACATACGTCACTGTAGGTTCCTTCCAAGGTATCATCTATACCGCAAAATGAAGAAATAATTTGACAGAAATAAAGAGGATGACTTAGCACTGAGGCCTTTTAGCGGGAAAGAGGTGTATGGTCAAAGATATCGATGTTGTGCTTGGACAAAGATATCGATGTTGTGCTTGGAAAGGGACGTAAATTGAGAACCCGTCAGAAGAACATGTGGAAGAAGATGTCAGTATTTTAGGACTTGTCTTATTGGAAGCACTTAGAAGTTCACAATTGCATTGATATCATACATGTAGAGAAGAATTCATGACAAAACAAAGGATGGTGTCAATGCATGACATGACTTCATCACTATGAACATTAGGACCGAATTAACACCGATAGAGACCAATAAAGACCGCATGTACCTTCTCCCAGCTTGCTACACTCTATCTAAGTCTGAGAGAACTAAATTGTGTCAGTGCTTGCATGGAGTGAAAGTTCCATCCGGTTACTCTACCAGCATGAAGAAACTTGTTTCCATGGAAGATTTGAAATTAATTAGCATGAACTCTCATGACTGTCAGATGCTAATGACACAATTGCTTCCTATTGCAATGTCGGATCCAGATTTTACAATCCGGAATCCTCTGTGATTCCACCGCACTATTCCCTAGATCAGTAGATATTGCTCGCAGATACAGAAATGAACATCAAATACATATCATGCAGAAGCATAAATATAATAGTAAACTTACTCACGGGCCGATTAGGTCGAAATCATTAAATTGCAGCAGCGGAAGATTGAAGCACACAGGTGGGACCCTTAGGACGTGCTCACAGGCAGCCAACTGGGAGTTCACGACCTAGCCCTTGACGTCTTCATCTTCTTCGCCTTCATGACCAAAAGTATTGCTGAAGCATAGTGATCTGATTCCTGATTCTGGTTTTGTTGTGAGAGCGAGTGTGAGCACCACCATGCTCTACGAGCCAATACATAGAATGCAAATAAATAGTACGCATGGCTTATCAAAGGAGAGGCTCGGGTTATTTTATTTGCCATAAATTGCTTTTAGTAGCATTATTATTATTTAATCACAGTGTTATTGTTGCTGCCTAAAACTCCACACAGTGATTGCCATAATTGACTTAATCCACCTAGGATACACTTTCTTTATTGATTGATGTCTAAGACTCTAAACGGCGAGTGTCATCATTTACTTAATCCACTGAACACACACTTTCTATATTGAGTGCTGTCTAAAACTCCAAACAGCAAGTGTCATCATTTATTTAATCCACCGAACATACACTTTCTATATTGAATGTTGTCTAAAACTTTAACAACGAGTGTCATTATTTACTGAATCCACCGAACATACACTTGCTATATTGAATGCTGTTTAAAACTCCAAACAGCTAGTGTCATCATTTATTTAATCCACCGAACATACACTTTCTATATTGATTGCTGTCTAAAACTCCAAACAGTGAATGCCATCATTTATTTTGAATCCACCAATATCTTTTGTATTCTGAATTCCTAATAATCTAATCTTGTAATTGCTATTCATCAACTCTTCACTTCTGAATTCTAATGATTCTCTAACATAATTACTTTCAAATCCACCGATATCATTTGTATCAGGACTTTCTAATAATTCAATCCTTTCGGTTATTGATCCAAAACCATAATTTGCTCATCTAGTAATCAACCCTATTTTCCATTACCCATCTCTAACTAATTCATCAGTATACATCCACCAGGAACATTATTGATCAGGTTTATACTCCAATTATCATATCACCAAATTCCCAAAAATTCAATTCATCCATCTAGTATTTGATCAAATCCTATTATCGCCAACATCTTCCAAGAATTTATGTTAGTTATCAGTATCGTAATTCAGCAATTACCTTTGCACTCCTTAAATTCTCCAGAAATCATTTAAATCATCTATCTAGCCTATCTATTCATTTAGGCTCCACCAATTTATCTTACCAGCATGCACACTATCGTTTCCTTTTTATGACCGACATGAATCCACCAACATCTTTATGTGTTTACCACAAACAACCATCTTCTTTTCTTACGACTCTATTTATTCTTCCTAACGTTTTATTTTGTGAGAAGTATTATCATTGTTTAAAAATATAATACATAAAAATTTTCTGAGACCTAGCAGTTTTGAACAAAAACATAATGTGTAAGAGAATACAATGATAATAGCGATCCAGATTCCATCCACCGTTACATGGCCTCTGCACCATGTTATAGCCGCTTACATTATCACTGAGACGACACTCAGGGCAACTCAAAATAGAGCTTTTCACTGCCCTCCACTTTTCCATTCCCACCCACAAAGTTTTTGAAATAGAACTATATCTGGTTAAGTTCCCATGTCCACCCTTGACTGTGGGCACGGCTATTCGAATAGTTTTGACTCTGCAGAGTTGGTACACTTTCACCACAAGAGACAATCCGCTCGTTGCCCCACATGATTCCTTAATCACATGGTTGAGTAGACCATCACAGTGACTTTTCAAAATATCTAGCCCCTTTTGTCATCTCACCCTATGGGCCACTCCCACTTGCGGTGGGTCCCATATGTTGCACGGGATGTTCGCCACGGATACTAGCGCATTTGGGCTCCACTCCCCGCAACGCTAGCACGACTGGAAAACTTCACCCTCCTCTCGGTGTCCCTTTAGGCCTCCCCTTGCCCTTGCATATCCACTCCTATCCACTACCAGTGAGATGAGTCCGGGGGTTTCGATAAATTTACTTAGCCAAGTTGTAATTTACAGACTTATGGTTGCACTGTTTTACATAGGAGATCATGACAAGATTCAGTCCTTAGGGTTATTTGGACGGTTCTACCACAAACCACACTCTCGTGTACCACTGCACCATACCCCCGAACCATCCGCCCAAATAGATAAGCAATTTGAGGTTTTTGGGAGTATAAAATAGTCATATCCAACATATACCAGTCGTTACTACCATGACTACCCAACCAAATTTTCTCATGATTAAAAGTGATGATTGTGGCATTTCAGCGCCCCCGAGTATCTAAGCAGTACTAAGCATGGCGTATAATTACGGACTTATTTTTTTTGAAAAGTTACCATTATAATTTTGCTAGGATGACAAAGTTCACATAATCAAATATTCCAAAGGAGGTGTAATATTAATCAAGTTAAACAATGGGCATATAACTAGAATCTTAAATTAAATGTATATTTGCATATTGTTGTAGGGGTGGCCCCCACCTAAGCCCAGCAGGCCTGTTAGAGGGTTGTAAGACCCAGAGTAGGATATGTATAGCGACTTAAACACTCCTGGTAGGGATATATTGATGTAAGGGTACAAATGTAAAAACGCTTCCCACATGGGTACCGGTATATATAAGACATGGGCTATGGGAGAGGGAGAGAGGACCATTATTCTCCCAACTCTCCACAACCACATCTCTCTCTCTGTTTGGTCTGTAGCCACAACACATATAAAATAACAGCATGCAATTTGATAATTTAAACCAAAGTAATTTACAGAAAATGTAGGTTCAACATGATCAAAGTATTGACTCGCCTTACGCAGTTTACCGCGATCTTGAGCTCACTCAAGACTGTCTCATGCGATGGTTTTGAGCTTCTGGTCCTTATCTTCACCTTGCTCTTGGTCACGCTTGATTCCTTGGTTCTTCAGGATTCCCATTTCTAATTACGCGCTAAACAACTAAATCCAAATAAATGCAAATAACTCAAAAATCCATATAAAATCCAAATAACTCAATTTAGCTTTATTATGGGTTCATGGATGATTTGGACGATTTGAGGCAAGGTCGATGGGGTGTGGAGTATTGACGGAGTCAAAAGGCCTGGAACGAGGTGATATATGGCTAATGGAGATTCGTCGAGATAGACGCTAAGGAATGTTTATAATGAAAGAATATTCATGGGAATGTTCTACTTCGGTTTTGGAGAACGGCTAGGTATAGCCGATGGTAGGTTATCATAACTCAGACTTTGGTTTAATAATTTCTTTTATTATTTCCATTTATATTTAGTGTCTTAGTCAATCAGATGCAATACAACCTCTAATTTAATTTGGGTACTATAGTCTATAAGGAATTCTCATCATTGCTAGGGCATAGGATTAATATTTATGTTTTTAAACCCTATGGTGGCTAGTCCTACAATCTATACTAACATGCAAAAGGTTATGATTTATTGTTTAGTAAATTTTATTTACTAAGTTATCATTTCATGAGAGCACATCTCTAAGCAACATTCCTACTAAGCCTTTAGTTAATAAAGATTTAAAATAAATATTCAAGGCATATTATGTACTAACATATGATAATTAATCCATGATAAAGTATTTATGGAGTTCTTTTATATCCTAACAAATTTTAGTATCTTTTGGAGGATTATTTCAGAGTTTTATTGATGTTTTCCTAGCAGCATTCGGCTTACACAGCAAAATAAAAACTAAAATGCCTAAACACCCTAACGTTGTGTGGGGCGGAATCGAACTCGGGTCGGCTCAGTGAACACGAGCGCTGCTAACCGGTCGGTCTCTCGTTGTTACCTGACTTACTAAGGACAGAGGACGTAGATGAGCCGAGGCCACAGGTGTCCAAAATAGGGGAGCTCAGGGCAGCGCTTGGCCGACGGCGTCGCCGGCGAGAGACCACCGGGGAGGCACTGGAGATGGCCAAAACGGATCCCTGGAGCGAAGTAGAGTCCGAGGGAGGAGCTGGTATGGGCCTAGGAGCTCTGAGGCGGGCCGACGGCGCGATTATGCGCACGGCGCCTGCAACGTACCAGCAGCGAGGGCTTCGGCCAGCGGTCGAGGAAGCTTCAGGGAGACGTGGAGGTGCTCTCCCACGAAGGAATCGGGCCGAGGAGTTGTGGAGGAGAAACGGCGCAGGCGGTGGCGGAGCTCGGCCTGGGCTTTTCCAATTGGGCCGGAGGGGAAGTAGAGGGAGAGCGGGGTTACGCCATGTCATGGTTACTTTCTGGGTTGAGCGGCCGGAGCAGCGGGACGGCGTGGAGGCCCGGCGGCGACGGCACCGGTGTTTGCGTGAGCCACTCGGAGGAGGAAGGGAGAAATGGGGAGATGGCCGGTGGAAGCGGTAGCTTGGAGTTATTTATAGCGCGAAGGAGGGGCTCGGTTGCAGCGCTGTTGCTGGTGTCTTGGGAACAGGGCTAGGTATGGCGCCGGCGTGGCCGGCGACACGCATGCGCAGGGTATGGCGACGGACGCGAGCGACGTGACGGTGATGGGGGCAGCTGCGTGGTGATGGATGAATAGGGAGGAGCGGGACCCGCTGACGACAGCAAGGCGGGTGCTGTCGGGAGAAGGAAGAGGGAAGAATGAGCAGAGGAGGATGAGCCAACGCGTGCCTGCGATGGGAAGAGGAGGAAGAGAAGAAAAAGGGAGAGGCGGGGGCATGCCGGGCTCGCTGGGCGGTGATGAGAGAGGAGGGCGGACAAAAAAGAAAAAGGGGAGGGGGCCACTGGCAGAGAAAGATGGGAGAGGAGAAAAAGAAAAGGGAGGGAAACAAATGCCCAGCAACAAAAGTTTGAATTTTTGCCAGAATTCAATATTTAAATTTTTAAATCTTGATTTGAAATCCAGGGCTCAACTCAAATCATTTGGAAGATAAATGTAAATATTTTTTTGATTTTAGTTTCCAATTATTTTGATCCTCGGTCTGAGTTTAAAATTACAATTTTAGTTTGGATTAAAGTGTAATTTGAAACTGGTTTTTGAATTCATAAGTTATTGTCTTATATTATTCCCATATCTTTTATTAACACTATTATTATTACTTGGATATTATTTCTCAATATATTCATTTGCATGTCACAAAATTCAAAAGATTTCAAATAAGTATTCAAAAGAGATTTTGAGCATTAGCAAAATGCAAGAAAAGTTTTAGAAAAACTCCATATTTTTGAATACTTGAATTTTGAGATGTTACAAACCTACCCCCTTAAATGAATCTCGACCCCGAGATTCCGATAGAGTGGAAAGAAGTGGGGTTAAACTGGCTAGCAATAGGTTCCCGAGTTTTGTTCCACATATTGATCTTTTCCTTGGCGTAGACGGAAGGCAGACAATCTGTACTTAGAGAAGGCTAACAGAAAGGGAGAGATCTTTATTCTTCTAGACTTCCAGAGGCCTGCTTGTTGACTTCGTCGTCTCCTCACCTTCGTAGAGTGGAGTGGTCGCATTGTCTATTGGGCATACGATGGCCTTTTGTCCAAAAATAATTATTCTTCATGGCAGTTTTCCAGCATTCTTGGGTATCACTAGTCGTTATTCGTTTCTCCTAGTTCCAGGCATGATGGGTCCTGTGGCGATTTGATGACTCATCAGTTGTACTTCAGCTGCCTTGGTCAGCAATAGGTTCAGGGGCAATCTTTGGGGTGATAGCCTTGTCCTTCACCAAGAAAACATGTGACATCGCCCATTGGAAGAAAAGCAATAACTCCTGATCTGGATACATACACTCAAGCCCATTTCATGGTATTGCAACACATGACTCAAGTGTCTCCGTATATTGAACAGCACAAGGGCATGCTATGCCATGAGAATCCAGGCCGATCGGAGTATTGGATCAAGAGACAGCACAACCATCGGTTCAACGAATGGTTAAGTGTGCAATTCACTGAGAGGTCATCAAATGAAACGCTTCAATGGTTGGCAAGAGGGCCAAAATTTATAATTGTAACATGGCAAGGATACAACATTAATGGGTACAAATTTTATACAACAGATCTGGATAGAAAGAGTACAGTGCAGAACTCAAGTATCCGCATAGATGCATTTCATGAGCGGTTTAGTACCGTTGCCCCAAGCTCCTACTACAGGCTTGTAGAGGAGATTTGGGAGCTTGACTATGTAATTTTCATGATCCCTCTCTTTCGGTGCCATTGGGTTCAATTCCCACAGGGTGTAAAGGTCGATAAGTACGGTGTAACCACTGTGGACCTCGAATGTGTAGGATACAAAGATGAACCATTATACTCATGAGACAAGTTGTCCAAGTTTTTTATATAACTGACCCGCAAATAAGAAGGCCATGTAGTTCTTCATAGAAAAAGAAGGATTGTCGTAGTTGAGAATGTCGTGGATAAGGAAGAGTACAATCAATTTAACGAGTTACCTCTATTTGGAGATGGCATCAGGCTCAAGGAAGAACCTAGAGATAAAGCAAGCTATATATGTGTCAATCATTATAAAGGGCTTTATCTTAAATAAAAATAGTCCAGTGGAATGATCCCACACGACGAACACCTATTTGGAAATTATTCCAATGTAATTAATAAACTCGGCATGTAAGTAAGGAATTATTCCATTGTAATTGATTCAATGATTTAGAAATAATTACATCTGCGATTGTATCTACTTGCTTATTTTCAGAGGGCATGGCTAGCATTTCGTAAGGTTAGTTGAAAATTTTGATATGTTGTGTACAGAAGGAACTATCATAGGCGGTTTGATGACACAAACTATCTGTGATATGTAAAACATCACAGATAGTTCCATAATAGAACCGTCTATGACAATGTATAATATCACAGACGGTTCCATTAATAGAACCGTTTATGATAAGTATAACATCACGGATGGTTCCATAATATAACCGTCTGTGATAATGTATAACACCACAGATGGTTCTATTATAGAACTGTCTGTGATATGCTACACATCACATATGGTTACATTATAGAACCGTCTGTGATATTAATATCGCAAATGGTTCTTTAGTAGAACCGTCTACGGCAGTTCTTCTATAAGTAAGTCTCTTACTAGGTTTTGTGCTCTTACTCCTCACTTGTGCACCCCTCTATCTCCTCATCCCCCAACCTTCACCACTGCCACTAGAGAACCCAACGCCTCTCCTCCTGATGTCGCCTCTCCTCCTGGCACCGTCTCTCCTTCCCATCGCCTCTCGTCCCAACGCCGCCTCTCCTCCCAAAGGTATGGATCCCAAATTCCACTTTTTTACCTCATGTGCATAGATCCGTCCATATCTATTAATGTGTGTTCATGAGTTCCCTCCTCCTCGTCGCCTCTCCTCCTGAAGGTATGGATCCCAAATTCTACTTTTTACCTCATGTGTGATAGATCCATCCATATCTATTAATGTGTGTTCATGAGTTCTCTCCTCCATGTAGCCTCTTCTCCTGAAGGTATGGATCCCAAATCTCACTTTTTAGCTCATGTGTTTTACATCCGTCCACATATGCTAGTGTCTTTTTCTTATGTGGAACCCAAAAAGGAATGGGGAAATGGATGTAGGAGGGAAGGTGGGCCTACTTGTATTAGGCTAAAAGTGGTAAAGTTATTGGGGGCAGTCCTGGTGTGATCCTCACATAGATGAAGACATGGATGGTGTTCCTTTATCATCGTCGAAAATGTTGCCTTCATGTCGTCCTCATGGTCGGCCTTTTGGGTGTCCAGTGGTCCACGCTTTCCTTCAGTTTTCACTATATTCTTGTCTCCCCTCCTCTGACTCTTCTTCCTCCTATGGGTGGGCTGCTAGTTCAAGTAAAAAATGGCATAAAACACTATGAGTCAGAGTAGTAGTTGTAATTTTCTTCCTACCATTTGAAGCACAGGTGTACGGTGCTTTAATATTTGTCTTATAGTTGTTGAAAAATATATGTACCCTCACAGCTGAGACACTAGACTGTGTGATTTGGGATATTAGTATTGCAAAGAGATCTTGTAGCAATAATATATGTCGCCGAATGTTCTAATTTCTTGTAAGATTAACCATGTGCCAATATTTACGCTCACAAATCACTGTAATTAGTTCTTTCTTGTAAAAGAGATGACATCAGCATTGTCATCATCGATGTCGCTAAATGGGATTGATGCTCCGAAGACCGGGGTAATTAGGCATGGCAGAGGAGTATCGAAAAGGCCAGAGGGCCAAATGATCATTACAGCGGTCTCTCCCGATGGGTCCCTCTATAATCGAAGAAAGAAGTGGCAACATTTCGGACTACCTATGGGATACTTGGAAGGCAACAGGTCCTCATCACCATAGCAAACTAGAAAGGTATGACAAAAGACGAGAAAAGTGCACTGTGGACAAAAATTCCAAACATGTTCGAGATACCAGTAGAAGTCCAGGACTCGTGTGATGGCAGGCGCTCCTCACGATGGAAAAAGCGTGGAAGACCTTCAAGAGCATGCTTGTCACGAAGTACGTGACCAATGATTGCACGCCCTTCATGAGGTATCCTTTCGTGTCACCAAAAATATGGCAGGCTTTTGTGTGGATGAAGACGATGACCGAATTTTAACAGGCAAATGTGGTGCACAAGGCTCTCTAGACACAAAACACTCACCCCCATGGACTAGGCACCGCTGAGTACATGGTAAAATCCTGCAATGGAGGATGGAGGACGAGGTCACAATCTGATTGGAGGCCTCCCCACCTTTGCCGAGATCACAAACGAGCGCGCCCAAAACTGGTTAAGAGCGAGGTCATCAACCACCTCTTTGGGCGTTGCCTCTTTCAAAAGCCCCACAGATAAGGAAGTATCCCAACGCCTGGTAAGATATATTAAACTATCTAGTTGTTAATATGTTGAGTCCCTAATATGTAAATCCAGACTCTCCTGTGTATTCTACACTAGTCTAGGATCATGCTAGTGTACACAGTGTAAACATAGATAAAGTATCGACCATCTCATGGTTTCCTAAGGAAAGACTCAAATATTATTAATTATTAGAGTTACGATATTATGGCTAAACTTACAAATAATAGCCTGAAGGGCTTAAGAAACTAGCAGCGTAAAATAGGAATAAGCGTAATAGCCACTCGACATGCTCACAGGCAATTGACTGGGGATCGAAGTCCTAATCCGTGAAGTCATCGAAACATCCTCCTTCACTCACCTTTGCTTAGTATGGTTCTTCTTCAGCAACTAAGCAAATATAGATATAGTCGTAAGCACATAGATTACTCAGCAAGTCATTTGTAACAAAGATGCAATATAGTATGCAAGGCTTACCAAAGGATGGCTGAATAGTTATTTTGTAGAAATCAATATTTTAGAGTAAATACAATAAATAGATTGAAAATGCAATTTTGGAAAGGATGTATACAAATAATTAATGAATCAAAGGAATGAATAAACCCCAAGTGAATTAACCATTCACTTCCCATCAAGCTGCTCTCAACCCAACCAAGATTTTTATGAAAAACCTATCCCTCGTGTGAAATCACTGAGCATTGTCCATGACCAGGGACGCGACCATTTGAATAGTTTTACACTCTGTAGATGTTACACAACTTTACCCGCAAGAGATAAAGCACTTATCATGTCGGCCATTACACGCTTCCTTGGGTGTATGACTAAGTGATTATCACAAAACCTTTGCAATGCTTAATCTCAATCTAGTTCTGCCCACTAAGGTTTCACGGCCGAGTAGGTTAAAATGTCTAGTCGGAGAGTCCCCCCTGCGCCTCATGGAAATCAGCAACCATGTTCATCTCAATGACAGAACAGAAATTGAAACATCACAAATTAATCAGCCAGCTCCATCCTATATTGGATATATGGTTGTATGATAAGGCTCAAATTAAAGACGCACAATGTTTAGTCTTTAGACATTACCCAGGCGAAACATCCACATCCCAATGTGCAAACTTCACCCAAGTGAAAACTATTTTATATAACCAACACCAATGACACAACCCATGTCATGGTACACAAATTTTATAATTGTGGTTAACCACTATGATTTAATATCTCATTAAGGTAAAATTTATTTAATTAATAACATGTGATGATGAACCTAACGTAACTATAAGCATGGCTAAGCAATTTAAATATACAACCCATGTGACAACTAGTATTGTATCACTAGATAATTACCCATCCTATGGTGATAATAGAATCATAGCATTCAAATTATCAATGAGGGATTAATTAAATAGGTCATTAACTACCGATACAAAAGGTTTTATAATAAAATAGTGATGCATGATACTTTAAAACAAAATAATACATAATAGATTTAAAAACTAGGTTCAACATGCTCAAAGGCCATAACTTGTCTTAGCCTTGCTTAGTTACCAATTCTTCGTCTTCTGGTCCTTCTGCTCCTTCGAAGACGTTATGTAACAAGAGAGAAAGCAAACGAGGTACAAATAAAATCAAATAAAAACCTAAACAAACTCTAAAAACTATAAAACTAGAACAAAAATATATAGCTCAATTTTAGATAAATTTAGAAAAAAGAATCAGGTCAATCGGAGCTAGGACGGAGAAGAACGGGCTCTTGAAAAATCTAATCTAAAGAAAATACTAGAGCTTTGGAAATCCTACTGTGCTGTGAACTCGGTGCACGGAAAAAGATAGGTCTATGGTGGACTCTAGCTCATAGAATAGTGTACAGAGCATGGGCTTGGATGACGTTGCAGCTGATTGGGCATCCAAGGCTGACATGGCATGCTTGCGTGGCAGCTGAGGTGGACGGTTGACATGGTTCTGCTCACAGGCGCACGGAACAATGGATCTAACATGCGGGACCCACATGTCAGTGGCTCGGTGCACGGTGGATAGGGTTCATCAAGGAGGCGAAGCGATGCACGACGCAGGTGTGCGGTGACATAGGCGGGGCGTGTGAACCAAGGCAGTGGCTTCGGCTGAGTGCGACGGGGATCACCGGTGAGGGTGGCGGCGTGCTCACTGTCGACGAGGCAGATTGGCGGAGTGGGGTAGAAGAGGAGGACGGCTTGGTAGTGGGCTCACTGGTGGTAAGGATGACTCAGCGACCGGTAGCAGAGGTGCAACGACAATAGCGCACGAGCGATCTCGGCGGAAGTGAGCGGCTGCAAAGATGCAGAACGTGAGGCACGTGCTCGACTTTTATACACAAACACCGAGAAGACCACGGGCAGCACGGACGATGAGTACGAGATGGGCACGACTCAAACACAGAGGGAATCCTGGTTAAAGACGGTGGCAGTGAGAGTCTATGAGGACGACGACGCACACATCGACAGGTGGGCGGCCAGGATACAAGGGCGTGGGCCAGAAGACGCGGTCGATGGTCGACACATGTCAACCATCCAACAGAGAGAATGGCGGCTCAAGGTGAGGCAGGCCAGGAGGAAAAGATGGGTTACGGCCCAAAGGCCTTTTTGGGGATTTTTAGGGCTGTTCTATTTGGAAAATTCCCATAAAATCATTTGAGCTCTAGAAAATAGCAAATAAATCCAAATAAAATATAGAAAAAAATCCATAGAACACAAGGAACCCAAATATAATACTTTCACCAAATGATAATGTTTAATTTAGTCATATTAAATCCTTTTAATTAATAAAAATTCATTTTAAGCTTGTATTAATTCTAGAAAAATCCAGATGGTGAATTTTATTTTAAAGCTTCAAAAAGACTCTGAAAATCAGGATATTACATAATAGATCCATAACTTCATGGGTCTAAAATAATATGATTGCCTCTTGCAGTAAACATTAACTACCGAATCTTCCGAAGACTCCTTTTGAGTAGTCAGGGAGAGGGATATACTGTCCACAGCCCTGGGAAACAAGGAGCACTCAGGTCGCACGTGCGGCATAGGGGCTTATGTATCTTAGAGGCACGGATTCTCAAATGACTCTGATACGTATAGGTGTTGGAAGAGATCCAAGGCCGAACACGAGAAATGCATGAAATGAGATTTTGATGCAAAACTTGAAAACATAACTGCCTCACTTCGAGGAGAGATAGATACATTGAGGGAAGAACTAAGTGAAGTCTGCAACTAGTCACAATCCACCCCCGTTATTGCGGTACCCAGTCCCCCTCAACATCGGAGTAGCTGCGCGTCCACGCCACTTTCTAAACATAGCGACGCCCACTTACCTATCAACAACATCTAGGTAATGTACATCTCTAGAATGATTCATAGATAGACATGGTAAACACCTTAACTCATCGTGTATCGTTATGTAGGAGGCCACACCGTGCATTCTCAGAATCAGGGTTGTTGGCTCTATTCCCGTTGATGCTGGGCGAGAATTGGCGTATCCATACCTGCCGGGAACATTAGTGCATGGTGCCTAGCTAGGGATCGATTTCACGAAGGTCTAGATGGATAGGATTAATGATGTTTTTAGGGCAGTCCTACTGGAGAGGCCCTCAAACGAAGAAATCATAATGCTAGGAGATGTCTAGACATTCATCCAATGGCCCAAGAGGGACGTCATCTTGGACCCTTCCATGCCACAATCTCCACACGACCATGCCTGTCATGCTCCACTTTACAAGTCCATTGCATCGGCTCCCGTAGAGACGATGCCGAAGATGTATCGCAAGCGGGGCGCTAAGACCCAACCAAAGAAGACTAAGCTACCTCCCGAATCCTGGAAGTACCAACTCGGGCTATCGTTGGTCCTCGAGTCATAATTACCTAGCCTTGGACTGACTTGCAGGTCTTTGCATACTTGGTACATGCAGATGTCCAACAGAAAGCCAAACCAGCAAAGTGGATTCACTATGAGATACACGGAGGTGCATTTTCTCCACGACTTAGGCTACATCATCGTGACCTTTGAAGACTTCATTTTACTATTCAACCTCAATAAACACGATGCCTCACTTCTATGATGTTGGACACTGTAAGTGTACTATACAACAAAGTTCTACATTCACGTAATACTGATAAATGTCATAACTCATTGCTTATGCATAGATCCAAGATGCAACAAGTCCGACGACAGTGACAAGCGGTGTGTTTTCTCGATCCACACTTGGTCTCTAAGCAATCCATCAACACAAACGCATCCTTCATCGAAGAATACATAACAATGGGATTGCTTACTCACACTGACAAGGAGTACATCTTGGTACCCTTTAACCAGAGGTAAGTGCTTCACTAGTTGTCATATAAGTTTCATCTGTACTTTATATACAACATAAACTTAGAATTAATCACTATGGTGACACACATGACTAGGTCTCATTGGATTCTGATTGTGATTATACCAAAGTGGAGCAAAACAATATACCTTGATTCCCTACTAGGAGCAACCATGACTTTACTAGTGTGCAACAACCAATTGATAGGTAAACTCATTTCCTCGATACATAACTCTATTGTAGTCTTCCCTTCATTTGCAATGGCTAAGGCTAATCTTTTGGAATCACGTAGGTCGCTCAGCACTTACATTGCCCAAGGAGGGAGACACAAGGAATCCAGCGCCACACTATGACATAGGACGTGATTTTAATACCCACTACAACACAACAATTCTGCTATATCACACTTCATAATAATACCTCTAGAAGTAACAATAGCTATGTATGTAATTCTATTTTTGGAGTGCCACCAGCAGCTACAGGGCAACAATGTGGATTCTATGTTTGCCGCCACATGCAGGAAATCATGAACGCTAAGACGAATGATCCAGAGGTTTGTCAACCTACCAATAAATATTTCGTGATTATCACTTTATATATATATACGCTAATGACTTTAACATTACTAGCAACAGCGTGTGGAATTCGACGAAAGTACATTCGATCGGGACAAACTCGCCAAAATTCGAGGCCAGCTCTTCAAATTCTTGACGGGGGTGGTCATACACAAGAATGGAGAGTTCCACGTCAGCAATGATGATTAGATGTTAAAACATTTGATACAGTTGTAATCACTCAATTGTGATTAATCAAACAATTCATTCAGTTATACTTCTTCAATTGTTTAATTCATTTGTGAGATATGTGTAATGATTATCGTGTGCTATATGTGTGATCTGTTTGCTTATTTTTAGAGGGTATGGCTAACATTTCTTGAAGCTAGACGAAAAATAGGAAATAATTTAGCTATTAAAATAGCTATCACAGATGATTTGTAATAACAAACCGCCTGTAATATATCATATATCACAGACGATTTTTAGTATTAGCCATCTGTGATATTTCAGATATCACAAACGGCTGTGTTGAAGAACCGTATGTGATATCTATTATATCACAGACGGTTTTTAGTATTAGCCGTCTATGATATGTGAAATATCACAGATGGCTATATTTAAGAATCGTATGTGATATCCATAATATCACAGACAGTTTTTAGTATTAGCCGTCTATGATATCTGACATATCATAGACGGTTATATTTAAGAACCATCTCTGATATCTGATATATCATAGATAGTTTTATTGAAAAATCATATGTGTTATAACTTATCATAGATGGTTTGAAAACCGTCTGTGATAATTGGTTGTTGTCATAGACACATAAATTCAGACAGCATGGAAATCGTCTATGATAACGGTTTTGAATTGTCTGTGATGACTATTTCTGTAGTAGTGCTAGTTGGACTTGACGCAGCCCATTCGTTTGGCGGTTTGGCCCAAGAGGCGAGCATCCGGCCCAGCCCCAGAAAGCGAGTAGAAGTGTAAGCAAATGCCCAAGTGACCGAGCCCCTAAGAGGCAAGAGCAGTCGCTCGCAAGCGCAGCCGAGTCCCAAGTGGAGGCGTGGAGCAAATCAGCAAGGTGGTGTTTGGTTTGGGGACTTGGTGGGATGGGATAGCTCCATCCCAGGTATGTGGGATAGGATAATCCCAGAAACTTTTGTTTGGATGGAGGGATAGAATGGGATCTAGTGATCCCACCTCTTGTTTGGATGGTGGAATGGAGTGGGATAGCTGCCAGGGCGCCACGGCGACATCGCCTCGTCCGCCGACTGCCGCGCCGCTCCGCTCCGCCTCTCCCGCTCGGGGTCGACCTCGCTAGCCCCGTTCCGCCGCTCGGCCTCGCCGGCGCCCGGCCTCCCCCTCGGCGGCTCGGCCCCTCCGCAGCTCTGCTCCGTCCTCCACCTCCTCGTTGAGCCGCCCTCCGTGCCGGGCCCTGCGACCGCCTCCCCCTTCCCGCCTCGGCGGCTTCCCCTCCGCCGGGCCGGGTTGCGGGCTGCGGCGGCTGCCGCTCCGCTCCGCCTCTCCTGCTCGGGCTCAGCTGCCGCTCCGCTCCGCCTCTCCCGCTCGGGCTCGGCTTCCGCGCCGAGTCGCCGACCGGCGACCGCCTCCCCCTTCCCGCCTCGGTGGCTTCCCCTCCGCGGGCTACGGGGGGAGATGGGGGGAGGGCAGGGCGGCGGGGGGAGATGGGGAAGGGCGTGGGCGGCGGGGGGAGATGGGGAACGGCGGGGGAGATGGGGAAGGGCGTGGGCGGCGGGGGGAGATGGGGAAAACAGCGTACGCGCGCGAAGGAAGGTGGGTTGGGGCGGTTCGCTCGTTTCCAGCGGATCGTTTCAACCCACTTTTCAGGGGAATATTCTCTTTTGGGTCCAACCTATCCCACTAAATCCTACAACCAAACACTACAAAAAAAGGGTTGGCCCCCTCCCATCCCAGGATATCCCCTAAACCAAACACACCCCAAAGGAAGCAACCCTAACCCTAGAGCGGGCAAGGCTACCCATGGGCGTGGTGCGGTAGCCATTGGCTAGGGGAGCGCCGAGTGAGGCTAGGAGTGTGGCAGCGATCGACGGCCAGCCGACCAAGGGGCTGCAGCCTACAACGGCCGCTTTGTCAAGCCGATATCTAGGTATACTTTTTTGCAATGCAATTTGGGAATTGGGATCAAATTAGAGAAGTGATTCAAGTGAATGACTATGAATCTGTGATTAATTTGGGAATCCAGTGTTCTTGATTTTCCTTCAGGTGAATGTAGCAACTGAAGTGATATATCATCTTGTTGATCCTACTGCAAATCTAATTTTTGGCTCCGTTATAGACCCATCATACACTGGTCAAGTAAGTAAACAAAGCATTCTTTTTTCTTTTTTGCTTCTTTTTTGTTAGAAAAACGAGTCGCACTGCACAACCTTGGTGCAAACATAATGACAAAGGAATAAGACTGCTATGATTTTGATCATTCAGCTATGTTATAGAGTATTCAGATTCACATTGTAAATTTGCAGTGATGGCTATGACACATGTCAATAGCACAAATATATTCATTCAGGTGAGCATAACCATGATAGCAACTGGATTTAAGCACCAAGAAGAGAATGAGGGTAAATCAGTTCAGTACAACCTTTTCATTGTTTCTCATTTGTTCATTATCTAATTAACTATCTTTGTGGATGCATATGTGCGAAACCGTTTTATCATGAATAATTGCATTAAGTGCCGTTGTTTGGTTTGCTTATCTGCATGTGTTGAATGATTACACATAAGCATCATCTCATTAAGAGATCTAAACAGCCATTTAGTTTATCTATATTATATCCACTTATGTTTGATGTGAACTTGAAGGGATCTTAGTTCAGTGAGGATAACCATCGGAGTCAGGCACATCGTTTTTCTTCATCTTCACGCTTGCGAATCTATCGCAACTACATTTTAATCCAGGATCGGACAGTGTCTACAGCGCTTCCTCTGCAAACAAAAGGGACAGCGCATCTGACGCAATCTCAGAAACAAATGAACAACAGTTTAACTTCACTCGAATCATGCAGCGATCGCCGATTAGAACGCAATACGGGTGAGAGACAGATTTTTGGCAGATTTCTGCCGCATTTTTGGCAGCTGTCGTCAATCCAGCTAGCTAGTGAGAGACAGATAAAGAAAAAAAAACCTCAATTATTGTACCCTGGGTCCGTGAATGAATGCTTTCAGAGTTGCGCTTCTCGAACCGTCGATCGACAAGCTAATTGCACTCGTCACCTGCCATTTGAAGGGGCGCTCCGAATCGACTGACGTCTGTAAAGGACCATGTGAAAAGTTTTAGATTAGTATTAGGATAAGTCATTACAATATTTGTGTAGCGGTTAAGTGAGTTTATAAATATCACTCTTTATCTAGTTTTGTTCTGGGCACAATTTGAGGATTTTATATTTTAGGTCATTGGTTGAGGTAGGATGACCTGTGTCATTGGATTAAGATTGCATTATGCATATCTTAACTAATATAGATCAAGTTGTAAAGAACTTATGTCTGCAAACGATTTCTTTGTCTTTGTATATGCAGGGTCGTTTGAAGTCAACTGTGGTCAACAGTGATGATTGGGGGTTAGGCTCAAAAGGAGCTGAGGCTCAGAACGAATAAGGATATCAGGTGAGACGGTGAGCTCAAGTATGACACGAGAAAGGCGGGAAGTATTGAAGGCGAGTTCGAACGGCGGGATGGCACTATGTGGTTTGCATGGGCCAAGTGAGTCGTGGTCCTAAGACCAACATGAGATCTAGAGTTGACCATGTTGGTTTTCGACTGCTCTCTGGTCGTCAATCACTAGAGTCGAATTCCAACCACGTTGATTTTCGACTGATGGTCGAAATCCGACCACGTTAATTTCCGACTGATAGTCAAATTATGACCACGATGTTTTTCTGATCAGGTTGTGCGCGGTTTTGTAGGACTTCTGACCATGTAGTCGAAATTCGACCACATTGTTTTTCTGACTGTTTTTGCTCAGCTCTGAGAATCTCTGGTTTCCCAGTGGATTGCTATCCTAATATTTGTAACTATTAGAGTAAAAGATAACTAAATACTTGAAAAAAAATTTAAGACATTATTCACCTCTCTGATGTCTATGTGGTTCTGCAGTCTGACACCCTATCCATCGTCCCTTTGGAGGAACAGTAGGTAGCAGGTAGGTACTGTGCCGATTGGCCTGGTACTCGGAGGGATTCGAGCTGAAAGAATCGAATTGTGGCGACGGCGAAGATGCAATGCATGCATGCAACAGTGTGGCATCCGTATCTGATTTGGGCCCATGGCCATGAGTGACAAGCGCCACCCGGAAGCAATGGCAGGCGTTGTTCCATGTCAACTCGGCTTCATCTTCGCTAACTGATGCCAGTGGTTCGTGTTGGATAAAATTGGGACGATAGAGAGAAGACCAGTGGTATCTGCTGCAAGGTCGACGCGGGCAGATGCAGGGGTGTAGATTTGAGGCGAGGCGTCATCTCGGAGACGTTTGAATGGTAGAAGCAGCGGATGGCGCAGGTTGGGCCCATGATGTTTTCCACTGACAAAGGCCGAATGGGTGGGCTGGATCCACCCTTTTCTCGGTCCTCGTTCGCTAACTCCGGCCCAGCTCTGAACATTGGAATGGACCGCGCATGCAAGACCTAGTTTGGTTGCGTAAGGACCAGACTGCTGGTACTGACTGCGAGGTCGATGACGGTGGCCCGTTCCAAACAGCTACTTTCAGAAGCGAAGCCGTTTAGAATACATTGGTTTTTTAATATAATTTTTTTTATTATTTATAAAGACATAACGATATTTTTATTTTTTTAATAAATACCTGAAAAAAAAGCTAATAACTGCTACTTTAGAAGAGAGCTGAATCTTTCCTCACTCGTTGAAAAGACAGTTCAGTTTGGTGTAGACGGAGTGGTGCACAACAGCACGATCGAGTTCTTTCATGCTGTTCTTCTTGGAGGAAGGTGTGTGACTGGCACAATCTAGGGCGTCCGGCCCAACTAGACCCACAACGGTGTCGAAACCTGGATTCGGGCTTGGCAGGGCTAGGGTTGGCAACGGAGCTCATCCCCGACAGGACCCAATCCTCGTCTCCGATCCCCGCGAAATTTAAATTCCCCGAACCCCGGCCCTGGCCCTGGGCTCAGGGCCAAGTTGGGTCCGTCCCCGTTCCCCGACGGGCTTCGGGGGCCCGACGGGGCAAAATTCCCCGCCGACGTTTGTGAAAAGAACATCTTCGGCTAGTCAATAGCTTCAGTTAGTCTCATACAGCACCAGGGAGAGTGAACACCATGCTGGAATTGTTTTCCCAATATGATGACAAGTTCTGGTAAATCCTTCATTCAAACAATGTGATTTAAGGACTGCAAAACGAACTAGACCTCGGTGGAGAAGAGGAACCGGTGGGGAAGGGCCGAAGGGAGAGTCGCCGCCTTGGGTGGATGCGCCAGTCGCCGCTGCAGTGGATGCGCCGGCCGCCGTGGATGGCCGAGGCTCGAGGGCCGCAGCGCCGCGGTGGTGGGTAAGGGCGTCGTCGGTCGCAGATCTGTGGAGGAGGGCGTCGCCGGTCTCGGATCCAAGGTGGCGTCACCTCGGTGGAGAAGAGGAACCGGTGGGGAAGGGCCGAAGGGGGAGCCGCCGCCGCGGGTGAGGAAGAGCCGCCGCTGCGAGTGAGGAAGAGTCGCCGCCTTGGGTGGATGCGCCGGCCGCCGCCGCCATGGATGGCCGAGGCTCGAGGGCCGCAGCGCCGCGGTGGTGGGTAAGGGCGTCGTCGGTCGCAGATCTGTGGAGGAGCAAGGGTCTGAGCCGCCGCCGCGGGTGAGGGTGAGCAAGGGTCTAAGCCTCTGAGGCCTGAGGGTCTGGGCGTCTGGCGGCCGAGTGGGGGATCGAGGTCGGATGGTTTAGGGTTTTTTTGGCTGATCTTTATATGAAATGTAGAGGACCCCACATGTCAGTGATCCCCGACGGTTAACGGAGACGGGGATCACTTCCCTGGCCCCGCCATCCCCGACAAGGATAGTATTTTGCCCACGAACATCCCCGCGGGGAATAAAATCCGTCAGACCCATCCCCTAATAGGTGAATTCACCGTCGAGGATCGGGTCCCCATTGCCAATTCTAGGCAGGGCTCATGTTCGTCGAGGTCCAAAATGCATGGCGGCTGAGCTAAGCACGAAGTAGAAACAGAAATAGTGAAATACCCATGCGAGCCGTGCACCCAGCGATACGTGGGACCACCAGATAATTTGCAAATCCGCGCGCATCAGGACCAATGCTCCGTTGTGTACGATGCGCGCTCATCTCTCTCTCTCTCTCTCTCTCTCTCTCTCTCTCTGTGTCTCGGGGGCACAGGAGATTGGTCAGGTCGTCAGGATGCGAGGCGATCCATCCTTATCAACACCACCCCCACTAGGCCTCTCTCCCTCCCTCCCTCCCTCTCGAATTTGACTTAAAGATAGTGAGCTACTTGTGCCAGTAGTAGCCATGAAAGAAATAGACCTAGAGAATTTCTACGTTATTTTGCAGCACAAGTGCTAGCGCATTAGGATGGTCCATGTAAAGGTCGAGTAGCAGGCACGTACGCCTCGTTGGTTAAGCATCTCGTCTCTCATCATGGGGAAGTGATTCTCGCGTGATAGCAGCTGAAGATTAAACAAAACCGACGGACGTGCATGCGGCATCGATCGCCTCCAGATTTATATATGTTCCATTGTATTCTCCGTCGGTCGCCGGTCGATGGAATCTTATGCTCTTTGCATTGGTCCACGGTTAGTCAAGAGGCCGGCCGGGAGAGGGAGAACTAGTGACGAGTGAGCTAGCTAGTAGTATTTGTATGCTTTTGATCGATCGATCCCTCCTAGCGCTGTAGCTCATCATCCATTGATCGATCGATCGATGCGTCGACGGCCACAAACGTCTCTCCGAATCTTGTGGGGCCCCGGCCCGTTGCTTCACAGAAAGGTAAGGTTCTTCGCAATTGCCATTTGCATGCAGGAACATCGGAATCCCTGAAATTGCATCTATCTTATGTTCCTCGATTGGCTAATTATCACATAGTACTATACTACTATGTATGCACACGATGTGGTCAGTTAGTTACACCAAGGACCATCGATCGAGGTTTAAGGCTCCGTTTGGCATTACATTAATCACTGCACATTATTTCTTCGGTTTTAGATATACCAAATAGTTGAGTGCAACTTTTTTTAGCTATAAAAGTAAAATTCTACCCAAATTAGTTACGTAGGACCGACAATGGCAATAGAGCAAGTTAAATGGTGCCTTCTATCAATTTTCCTCTAACTACCAGAAAATCTTTCCCTTCTAAGCAAAAGAGCTAAGAAGATCACATTACACATCCTACAACCAAGCAACAACGGCAAACACAAAAAATGCACAACATTGTACCAAACCGTCTGACCGGCCTTAAGCTAGCGGTCTGACCAATCACAACCTGGCGGTCTGATCGACGGCAAGCTAATGGTCTGACCGGGCCTAGAAGTGGTTTGATCGCTTTCTTGTTCTCAGAACAGAAAATCAGCCTAAATCCAAACCACTTTTGGTGCAAACATGAAAATTCATGATCACACGAGATTAAACTTTGTACTCACCTTGCTAAGGGTCTTAGGAAAATATTCCATCCAAGGAACAGGATGATCCTAGCCAAAGTCATAACATTTCCTCAAAATATGCAAGGTTGCACCAAAATCAGTCAAATTTCAAAATCTTAGATACAACTTGCTCGTGGATTAAGATCAGCGAAGATAGCTCTAAATATGTTCTCACATGCCACAGCAAACAAAATCAATCAACGAATCGAAGCCAAAACCCTCATATCAAGGAATCACAAGAATGACTCCAAAATAAGCAAGAATCAGGCAACTTCAAGCACTTGCAAACCACAGTAACTAGATAGATGGAATTTCATGAGTTATCTCCATTACTTACATATACTTGACATCAGCAAGATTAAAAAGAGAAGAGAAGAAGCAAAGAACCAATAAACAAGCTTAAAACAACGAAGGCAAGAAGGATTCATAAGAGATAAACAAACCTGATTATATTGCTACTTGAGAATGAAGATTTTACAGTCACTCTATAAGTAGGATAGAGAGCACACTACATTATTCACTCTTCTCTTACAAACCCAAACCCTAACTCAAGATGGTTGGAATGGAATGGTTAGCAACAAGCCTCCATCCCCATCCACTAAATAGATGGGGCAACCAACCCATATCTAACTCTAAATGATATTATCCACTAGAACAAATAGGGAAAACCCATTAATCCCACACAACATGGGTTTTACACTTATACTTAACTCATACATGCTTTTCAAAGCACATGAACCCAAACCCACAAAGTCATTAGCTTTTGATCGACTTGATCTTCTCAGCATCTCCTTGACCTAAACCGATCTCGCAAACACCGCTCAAGTACTATGATTTTGATCCAACAAAGTTTTCAGTATTTGGCAAACTACTAAAATATCCTCGCCTTAATCCGGTCTTCATTTTTTCTTGGAAGCAATTGCCATACTCGTCACATGTATGTGCACCAATGGCTTGTTATATGTCGGCAAGTCTCTCCTTTCTGGTTTCACTAGACCACACCTTACTTGGATCGACTAAGCTAGTTCTACAATCCGTTGCTTGAACCTCCTCTTTACTATTTATTGCCTTCCCTATGCCATTCTTGAGCTCATCTATCTCACTCGGCATTCTTGACCGTTCTGGACCTCAGATCCTCCATGAGCGTAGTCCCGATCCTTACCGTTGAACATAGTTGATTCGAAGCCTCTCTACACGTCCAAAACAAAGAATGCACAAGTTCTTTATAATTTGACCCACGTTAGTTCAAACATAATTCATGCAACATGAATGCACTGATCTAGATCCAAAATACCTAATCCATGACCAAATTCCTAAATTTTAGACCTCACTACCAAAATGAACAGACGGTTGATCTGACCAATTTCCTAGTCGGTCTGACCAATTCTGTTGGTTGGTCTGGTCGTCAGAAACTAAGACCTTATAGAAATTTTAAATCCTTCGCAAATTTGAACGTCCACTCTTTAAATATTGACAATAATTCATCACAAAATATTTTGAATCTTCTCATATGATCTATCAAGTTAAGATTTCTATAACTAACTAGATTCTACGGCGTAGCGCAACAAGGTCATAACTCTAATCAAGTAGGTAAAATCCCACTTGCCCATCCTCTTATGAAAAATTGTCGTCGTTTGCAAGAACTTGGATACTCACTTGTTGCGCTACGTGACTCATCAGTTATCACACCTAGCTAGGGCTTACTGTTTTTTTTTTGGTTTCGTGTGTGTCATTGTGTCAAGCCATCTGCGGCAAAGTGTATTACTATACAATATATGTTCAATTAAATCCGTATAAGTTATGGTAAAGTTGCGAGTTTTCAAACAATAATTGACCAAGTAGGCATATATATTAACCACGGATTACTCCGCAAACAAGATAACCAGCTCGGATTTCGCAAACCTCATTCACAAATGTTCGTGAACTCCATGGTAGCTCCAAGCCTCAAACATCAAAAAACACTTAGGACAGGGGCTCTTCAACCTCTGCATTACAGGTTTAATTTCATGGTTGAAAAAGAAGAATGCATGCACGAAAGATATCTCAGAAACCGGGTGGTTTATCTGCAGAATTACAAAGAGTTGCATCGTATCGGGCCGATCGATGATTATCGGGCAGGAAACGACACGGCGACACAAGAATAAAGCTGGAGATACGCTCTTTACTCTTTAGGTAGGCATCAAACAAAACTCATGCGGCGTGGCCGTGCCCGGTTCATGTCGGGGAGAAAAATATCGTCACTAGTTGCAGTAGGCAAAGAAAAATATTATAAGAGCACGTACAACCTGATCCGATTAGACAATAATAGATTGAGCTGCACGACGGCCAGTGGCTGCTTTTGCCTCGTGTACTCGAATGCTCGGTGGGCCCGGGGCTCGTACGTGTTCGTTCCCCATTGGAGCGTGACGTCAGGATGGCCGTCCCCGTGCCTCTCGATCTTCTGTGGACAACACACCGGTAGCTCGATGATGGCCGTCCCACGGTCCCACATCAGCCTATTCTTTTGAGCTCTCATTGATGTCTTTTGCACGTGCCTTTAAAATAGTAATAAATGGTAGAGATATTAATATAGATAATATATGGGATAGACTATTGCACAGACGACTGAAATTTTTTTATTTTTCAGTCACTTAAAGTTGCACTTTGAATCACCTGAAGTTGCACATGTTTTTTTGGAGGGGCTGCAATTTTAGTTGATTGAAAGTGCAATTTCAGGTCACCTGAAGTTGCACTCTGAATCACCTAAAGTTGCAACTGTTTTTTTTGGAGGAAGACTGCAATTTTAGTTCATTGAGAGTGCAATTTTAGGTGATTGAAACATAAAAAAATTTCAGTCGTCTGTGCAATAGCAAAACTGATAATATATATATATATATTGATGGACACAAAAGTAGTTTGAAAAATAATTTCTCGAAACTTCTTAAAGAAGCCGCTTCAGTTGCTTAGTATCGAAAAAGTCAAAACCAAAATGATAAAAAAGATCAGGAACAGCTGGAGTTGCTTCAACTTGCAAGCACTGGAAATGAACACCGCGTATGGTGCAACCGGCATGGTAGATGTACGTCGTGGAAATGATGTGGGCTTGTGATTGGATTGATCCCTTCTCACCGTCCAATCCCCATTGGGAACAAATCCAAACCAGAAACATAAAATTAAGCAGCAAGTTAGCGGGGAAAACTCTGATCAATTCGACAACACGGTGGCGCCACTGGTGCTTGAGGCAGCCGCAGGCTGCGCTCGCTGCCTGCCTCCCTTGCACGGCCGAAGCAAACGGTGTCGTCGAGGTGGTGGATTCGCAGCAACGTCATCTACCTCGTCGTCGGCATATAACGATTCACTGCCCACCACCGCTACCCGCTGGCAAGCGAGCGGGGCGACGGTCGACGGCACCGCCACCGCAAGATTTGGGGAGCTGTCCTCGGTGGAGCCAGGGGGAGACCACGCGGGTGCACTCCCCGGTGAGGCTCGCCGCCGCCTCTCTGCTCATCGCCATCGTCGGCTCACTGCCTCCTCTTGCTCCTCGGCGTCGTTGGCTCGCCGCCCGGGCTGTGTTGCCACCTTCCACCCTCGCGCGGCCCGCGTCCTAGAAGCTATTGAAAGAAATCGTGTCTACATATCTGCATTGTATAACCGAGTCTGTGCTATAAACCGAAGTCTCTATTGTATACATATACGTATTTCAGTGAATTTTGGACGTTTTTAACATTGTTGCTACCCGAAAATACCAAAAATGGCGTTGAAGAGAACAAAATTCCAATTCTAGCACCCTGTTGACCGCACCACTTAACGGGAGTGTGACACGTGTCAATGGTGCGGTCGGGGACCGCACCACACCGGAGTGGTGCGCTCCCCGACCGCACCACATGGTCACATCAGAGTGAGTGGTGCGGTCGGGGACCGCACCACTCAGGTGTGGTGCGCTCCCCGGCCGCACCATTGGACACGTGTCGCGACGCGGTTAAATGGTGCGGTCAGGTGGGGGCTAGAGTTGGAATTTCGTTTCCGAAGAAGCTATTTTCAGAATTTCGGGTAGCAACAGTGCCAAAAGCGTCCAAAGTTCATCTTCAGTTACCATACAGATAGCTAGAGATAAGGACATTTCAGTTCAGAGTGCGCAGGCCTAAACCAACCTTCCTAGTGTGCTTCTTTTCATGGTATCAGAGCCACCTCTTCTTCCACAAATATGTCTCTCCAATCCTCCAGCGCCTCTGCCAGCTCCAGCTCCATGAGCTCTTCTGCCGGAATTCTCCCGACGCCCTCTGTTAGCTACCTGACCAACGTCAAGTTGACTCGGGATAACTATCTTCTCTGGAAGGCGTAGATCATGCCCTATCTCCGAGGGCAGCAGCTCCTTTGTTTTGCTGATGGCTTGGTGACCGCTCCAGCGAAGACAATCACGCAAACTACTGATGTAGAAGCATCACAAGTTGAAAACCCCGACTATGCTGTTTGGCTTCAGAAGGATCAAATCGTCCTCAGTACCATCCTATCATCCCTGTCTCCGGAGGTGATAAGCCAAGTCCTGCTCCTCACAAGTGCTACTAAAGTTTGGATTGCATTAGAACGAATGTTCTCCTCGCAATCCCGAGCAAGAATTATGCAAGTGCGTATGCAACTTGCGAACACACACAAGTTATTTGTCTGCTGCTGAATACTTCAAAAAGATGAAGGTGCTGGCAGACAGCATGGCGTTGGCCGGTCATCCTCTACAAGATGAACAACTCAATAACTCATCTCCTATATCCTTGCAGGATTGGATTCAAATTACAACCCTTTGATCACCTCCATGACCACGAGGGTTGATCCGATCAGTTTGAATGATTTGTATGCTCATTTGTTAACTAAAGATGAGGTTGGATATGAAGAATCCCATGATGAACTTCTCCAACTCATCCATCAACTCGATGCACTTCTCTAATCCTTCGGTTAACTCAGGGCACTCCTCTGTGAACTTGGCATACCATGGCAGAGGGTGCAACCGCGGCCGTGTTGGAGGGGGATGGCATAGTGATGCATCCAGAAGGCCGAACAGGGACATAGGAGACCGGCAACCTATCAGGTTTGCGGCAAGTTTGGTCATGTTGCATTGAAGTGCTATCATTGCTTTGATCATTCATATCAAGCGGATGACAAACACAACAAGATAGCAGCAGTAGCAGCATCATACGGCATCGATACAAATTGGTATGCTGACTCAGGCTCTACTCATCACATTACAAGTGAGCTTGATAAGTTGACCATGCACAAGAGGTACAATGGCCATGATCAGGTACAAGCAACAAACGGCACAGGAATGAGCATTAGTCATATTGATCATTCTACTATTCATACCCCCAATCAAAATTTACATCTTAACAATGTCCTTCATATTCCAAAAGCCACTAAGAATCTCCTCTCAGATCATCGTCTTGTGTCTGATAATAATGCCCTTGTTGAATTTCACCCTGATTATTTTTTGATAAAGGATCAGGCAACGAGGAAAGTTCTTCTTCAAGGTAGAAGCAAGGATGGTCTGTACCCTCTTGTCTCAGATCGTTCTCCTTCCAGAAAGGACATGCTCGTGGTGTCTAAACCTGCTCCTAAGACATGGCATAGTCGTTTGGGGGCATACATCCTTCTCCACATAGTTCGAATAGTCTTCCTTGCTCTAGTTTGTCAAATAATGTGTCGGTCTGTGATGTATGTCAACAGGCCAAAAGTCATCAGCTTCCTTATTGCCACTCAAATGGTATTTCTTCTACTCCTTTGGAGCTTGTATTTTCTAATGTATGCGGGCCTGCTCCCACCTCAGTTGGAGGATATAAATATTATTTGAGCTTTATCGATGATTTTAGTAAATTTAAATGGATTTATCTTTTCAAAACTAGAGCAAAAGTCTTTGAAGCCTTTATACACTTTCAACAACATGTTGAACGACTTCTTAATAAAAAAAATTGTTCACATGCAAATAGACTGGGGAGGTGAATATCAAAATTTAAATACCTTTTTCAGATAATTGGTACTGCTCACCAAGTCTCTTGTCCACACATGCATCAATAGAATGGGTTAGCCGTGTGAAAACATCACTATATTGTTGAGGTTGGCTTGGCTCTTCTTGCTCATTCTTTCATGCCTCTAAAATTTTGGGATAAAGTGTTTATTACAGCCAGTTTTCTTATTGATCATCTGCCTAGCAAAATCATTCAATCCTTTACTAAAATAGAACAGCTGTTAGGGAAGAAACCAGATTATTCCTTCTTAAAAGTTTTTGGCTGTGCGTGTTGGCCAAATTTGAGACCATACAGCAATCATAAACTCCAGTTTCACTCAAAACAATGTGCTTTCCTTGGTTATAGCTGTCTTCACAAAGGGTATAAATGTCTCTATATTCGTAGTAGCCGTGTCTACATCTCTAGGGATGCGGTCACTACTACAAAAGAAGCTATACTGGACGCTACATCACAGACGGTTCCTATGAGCCGTCTGTGCTACAACTATCACAGACGGTTCATACTAACAACCATCTGTGATATTTTCATAGGCTGTTATTTATATGAACCATCTGTGATAAAGTAAGACATCACAGACGGTTCTTATTAATAATCATCTGTGAAAATATCACATATGGTTGTTAGTATAAACCGTCTGTGATAATGCAAGACATCACAGACGGTTCATATTATTAACCATCTGTGATAATTCACAGATGTTTATTTATAAGAACCGTTTGTGATATGTGCATTACCACAGACGGTTCATATAATAACCTTCTCTGATAATGCCACGACACCGATCCATGGCATCTCCCCCAGAATTCTAATCTCACTCGTCTATTCTCTCCACATCGAACAGCAGGCATTGGTTCCTCCAACCTCTCACCCCTTATTAATTACTCTCCCTCCCCCTTTCACTCTGAGATGCATGAGTTCTACCGACTACTCCTAGCTAGTTCATCCACTCCTAACTTGTTCCTCGACGACGTCGACTATCGCCGTGAGCTAGTGCCTCCTTTGTGACATCACGGTCGACTACACAACACACTCTTATCATAAGTGTCGTAAGAGTGTATTGTGCAGTCTCACCATCGTGACACAAAGGTGATGCTACCGCCGCCTCTCCTTTGTTGTAAGGCACCGTAGAAGCAGTTAGCTACCAAGACGGTACTCAAGTCAACGTCAAGGACATCTAGCTCACGCACTGCTAAGATCTCTCCTTCTTCTATGTTTTTGCCATGGGTTTGTAGGATTAGGAGATGTGTGCTTGCCATGTTTAAGAGTTGGGTTCGTAGGATTAGAAGATGTGTTCTTGCCATATTCTTGATGTGTTAGATGGGTAACCTGCTCATTATCTTGTGATGCTATAATGGTGGATTCTAATAGAACATGCTGCTGTGTTTACTACTGTATTTGCTTATTTTCAAAGGGTATAACTAATATTTCTTGAGGCTAGCTAAAAAATAGAAAAATTTAGGTATAGTATGAACTATCATAGACGATTTTGAGCTATAAACTGTCTATTAAGGACTATCACAGACGATTCTATATTACAACCATCTGTGATACTCGTTCATCATAGATGGTTGGTAGCTAGAGCCATTTGTGATGTTAGCTATATCCATTTTTACTTCGAGCCATCTGTGATGATAGAGTATCACAGATGGTTTTTATTTCGAGTCGTATGTGATGTTAGAGTATCATAGACAGTTCTAGTTATAAACCGTCTATGTTGTATTTATCATAGACTGCTCACAAACCGTCTGTGATAACCTCCGATTATCACTGACCCATAAATTCAGACGGTTCAGAAAACCGTCTGTGATGGCAGTTTTGAACCATTTGTGATGACCCTTTTTGTAGTAGTGGGTGTTCGATGAGGACGTTTTTCCCTTTGTTAGTCTTAGTCTTCTGCTGGATGACAGCTTCCTATTGAGCAACTTCTACTTCCTCCATTGTCTCCTACTGCTCAGTTGAATTTTGATCAAAGGGATGATACTAATGATCTTTTGTCTAATGCTTATCCTAATGCTACTAATTCTAGTGGTGTTCAGGATTTTTTTGGTAGCTTCTATTCCAGATCACGGGGGTGTTGCTGCTGTTGCTGTTGAGCAGATTGTTCCAGATAATATTGCTATTCTAGTTGTCGGCAACAACGGTGCTCTTGCTCTTCCCGATAATAGTGACAACTCACCTATTCATGATCATATTATTGCTGAAAACAACAGCCAGTTGGTGATAGAAGAGCTGGAGGTAGGTGATGATGGGGTTGTTGGTACAGGAACTGAGACGTGTGAGGCAGGTGATGATGGGGTTGCTGGTATAGGAACTGAGACATCTGCTAGTGCTATTCAGAACATGTCTCGGCCAAGAATAAGACTCCAAAATAATATTGTGAAGCCTAAGAAGTTTACCGAGGGAACAGTCCGATATGCCTATATGAGTTCAATTTAAGAAGAACCTACATCAGTCCAGACAGCCTTAAATAATCCAAATTGGAGGAATGCAATGGATGAGGAGTATTCTGCTCTACTGAATAATAGAACATGTCACTTGGTTCCATTGCAACAAGGGCAGAATATAATTGGTTCCAAGTGGGTGTATAAAATCAAAAGGAAAGCAGATGGCAGCATTGATAGGTATAAAGCTCGACTGGTAGCAAAAGGCTTCAAACAGAGGTAGGGGATTGATTACAAGGACACATTTAGTCCCGTAGTCAAACCATTTACCATTTGTCTTGTATTGTCAATTGTTGTGTCAAGAGGATGGAGTCTACGACAACTTAATGTGCAGAACACATTCCTTCATGGTGTTTTTGAAGAGGAAGTGTTCCTGAGGCAACCACCAGGCTATGAAGATAAACACAATCCACATTATGTGTGTAAACTAGATAAAGCATTGTATGGGCTAAAATAAGCACTAAGGGCGTGGTACTCACGACGCAGTGCACAACTCCAGGAGCTCGGATTCTCTCCGTCTCGAGCCAACACATCACTATTCATCTATAATATAGGAGATATAATTTTTTTATCCTCATTTATGTTGATGATATAATAGTTATTGGTTCATCAAGTATTGTTATCTCAGAACTTCTTCGAGATCTACATAAAGATTTTGCTTTGCAAGATTTGGGAGATTTGCGCTACTTCTTGGGAATTGAGGTAAACCGGATTGAAGATGGGATTGTCCTTTCACAGTCCAAGTATGTGACAGATGTGCTAGGTCAAGTAGGAATGCAGAACTGTAGGCCAACCACAACCCCAATGAGTACTTCGGAAAAACTATCCTTAACTAATGGAGAAGCGCTGAGTATAGAGGATGCTACAAGGTATCGTAGTGTGGTTGGAGCCTTATAGTATCTCACATTAACTTGCCTAGATATTTCATATTTAGTGAACAAGGTATGTCAGTACTTACATGCTTTGATGACACAACATTGGTTAGCTATAAAAAGAATACTGAGATATATGAAAGATCAGTTTGAAAATAAATAAATCAATGTCAACACTTGTAAGTGCTTTCTCCGATGAAGATTGTCCAGATGATCGAAAGTCAACAGGAGGATTTGAAGTGTTTCTTGGTTCGAACCTTATTTCATGGAGTGCACGAAAGCAAGCTACGGTTTCAAGATCAAGCACTGAAGCAGAATACAAGGCCTTGCTAATGCAATTTTAGAAATTATCTGGATGCAGTCACTATTAGGTGAGCTTGGAATTTACCAAGCAAGAACTACATGTTTATGGTGTGACAATCTTGGCGCCACATATTTGTCTACTAATCCTGTTTTCATGCTAGAACCAAGCACATAGAGGTGGATTATCACTTTGTTCAAGAAAGAGTTGCGCGAAAGGTACTAGACATTTGGTTTATACCATCTGGTAATCAGGTTGTGGATGGATTCACAAAAGTTCTCCTGGTGCATCGACTTGACACTACTAGAAAAGAGGCTATACTGAATGACTACATCACAGCCGGTTCATAGGGAACCATCTGTGCTTAAACTATCATAGATGGTTTATACTAACAACTATCTTGCGATATTTTTACAGAAGGTTATTAACATGAACCATTTGTGATAATTGAGATATTACAAACGGTTCGTGTTAATAACTGTCTGTGAAAGTTGCGGACATCACAGACAGTTCATATAAAAAACCATCTGTGATATTGCGAACATCACAGACGGTTCTTATAACAAACCGTCTGTGATATTGCGGACATCACAGACGGTTTGTATGAATAACCATCTATGAATTATCACATACGGTTATTAATACAAACTGTCTGTGATAGTGCAGTATCACAGATGGTTTGTGGTTGGAACCATCTGGGATAATCTGCGCTATTAAATAGCAGGCGTACGTGGTCTCGACACAGATCTATCTTAATTGTGCTGCATCGATGGAGCAAGGCGGCCGGCTTTAGAGAGTTGGTGAAAACATATCGCTTGTAGATCTATATACGTATTCTTGGTGATCAGAGGTTAGTACTCAATTGCTTCTAATAACTTATATGCCTTGTAATAGAAAGAGATGATAGCTAGGTTTTTGTTCAGATCTAGCTAGCTAGGTTTAGAAAGATAATGGTACTTTGCTCAATTTCAGAATGGGTAAGTACTCGATCCTAGTTTAATTTAACATATTCTTGCTTAATATTATTGTTTCAAGCTAGCTACCTAATATAGATGTATGTAATTAAGTAGCTAGTCTGATTTACTATAGTAGTGCTAATAATCCAATTTGACACCTATTTGTTACATGTGTAGCATAGATAGACCGAATCTGGATGTACGTTGAGAACCGTGTGGGTGAACAGTACATTAATGGTGTGTTTACTTTTCGAAGAGTGGCCGAGCTGGATATGTTGAAGAAGGGGATATAATATATGTATTATCCATGCATTGATTGTCATAATCTAAAGATGTTTAGCAACTCAGCGTAGATCAAAACTCGCTTGATTCAAAGGGGTTTTAGAAAAGGGTACAAATGATGGATCAGTTACAGTGAAGAGAAGATTACACAAGAAGGTAGTTATGACATCGTTGAGAGAGACAACGATATGCTAGTTGTGGATTGTGCTTTGAATGAGGATAGGTCGCAGGATGATAATCTAGATCAGATGCTACGTGATGCAGAAGGGAACTATAGTGAGAGAGAGTTTGGTAAATTTGAGGGCTTGATGGAGGACTCGGAGAAACCTTTGTTCCCAAGCTGCAAGCCACAATACACAAGGTTGTCATCCGTTCTAGAACAGCTAAAATTGAAGGCAAGCAATGGTTAGTCCGACAACAGTTTCATGGCATTGTTAGGTCTCCTAGCGGATATACTTCCAAAGGAAAATATGTCACTGAGAACCACCTACCAAACCAAGAAGATCGGAGTAGTTGCGCATCCATGCCAATTAATTACTCAACATAGCGATGCCCACTTACCTATCGACAATATCTAGGTATGTATCTCTTTAGAATGCTATATAGATAGATCTACCTGGCGGACGCCTTAACTCATCATGTATCGTTATTGAGGAGCCCACGCCTTGCATCCTCAGAGTCAGGCTTGTTGACTCCATTCTCATTGACGTTGGGCGGGGGATGGCATATCCATGGCTGTCAGGGACGCTGGTGCACGGTGCCCAATTAGAGAATGGTTTCGTGAAGGTTCAGGTGGATATGATTAATGATGTTTTTAGGGCTGTCCCTCTTGAGAAGCCCACAAACGAAGAGATTACGACATTAGGGGATGCCGTTCACATATTCATCCAGTAGCCCAAGAGGGACATCGCCCTCAACTCGTCCATGCCATGATCTTCACATCTAGTGGCCCAAGAGGGACATCACCCTGGACCTATCACATCGGCTCCTGTGGCTCCACCTCTAGCTCCATTTCTAAAGTCTATTGCATCGGCTCCCGTGGAGACAACACCAAAAATGTATCGTAAGCGAGATGCTAAGACCCAACCAAAAAAGATTAAGGTGCTTCTTAGGCAATGGAAGTTCATTCTCGGAGTGTCGTTGGTCCCCAAGTCACAATTACCTAGGCTTGAATTGGTTTACAATACATTGCATACCTGGTACATGCAAAGGTCCAACATGAAGCCAAACCGGCACAGTGGATTCACTGTGAGATACACTGAGGCATATTTTCTCCATGACTTGGGCTACTTCACCGTGACCTTCGAAGACTTATTCTTACTATTCAACCTCGATGAACTCGACACCTCTCTTCTACGATGCTGGACACTGTAAGTGTACTGTACAATAAAGTTCTACATTCACGTCATACTGATAAATATTATTACTCTTTGCTTATGTATAGATACATGATCCAACAAGTCTGGCGACGGTGACAACCGGTGAGTTTCCTGGACCCACACTTGGTCTCTGAGCAATCCATCAAAGACAATGCATCCTTTGTCCAAGATTACATAACGAGCAGATTGATTGCTCACAGTAACAAGGAGTACATCATAATACCCTTCAACTAAGGGTAAGTGCTTTACTAGTTGCCACACAAGTTTTATTTGTACTTTATACGTAACATGAACTTAGGATTAATCACTATGACGACACACATGACTAGGTCTCGTTGGATTCTGATTGTGATTGTACCAAAGTGGAGTAAGATAATATACCTTGATTCCTTACTTAGGAGCAACTACGACTTCACTCGTGTGCAACAAGCAATTGACAGGTAAACTCATTTCCTCCATACATAACTCTATTGTAATCTTTCCTCCATTTGCAATGGCCGAGGCTAACTTTTTTAGAATCACGTAGGTTGTTTAGCGCTTATGTTGCCCAAGGAGGGAGACAAAGGAATCTAGCGACACACTACGACATATGATGCGATTTCCGGTACCTGCTACAACACAACAATACTATATTATACTTCGTTATAATACCTCTAGAATTGACAATATCTATGTATGTAATTCTATTTTTGCAGTGCCACCAGCAGCTACAAGGCAACGTATGTGGATTCTACGTTTGCCGCTATATAAAGAAAATCATGGATACTAAGATGAATGATCTAGAGGTTTTTGTCACTCTTTGAAATATATGGCACATAGCATAAGAAGGACTTTGACTAAATACACACGCGTAATCATATATTTTTGTATGAAAAATTATGTGACCTGTACTGACCTAAGAACAACCGGATTTTCCCCATTCTTCTCCCTACTCGCTAAAGAGCTGTAGCGAGCAAATTTCTTCTCCATTCTTCTTTCTCCTCACTGAAGAACTATAGTGAGTGGTATCTCCGAGTCATTATCGCAGAGAACACCTACACGGGGGCGACAATAAGGTTTCTAGGCAGTGCACATCTACGAGGTCGCCCGTTTCGCTGTTTCATCTATGTTTTGTATTATATCAAGTCTGCACTGCTTTCTGTTCTTCATCAAACATAACTGTAAGTCGTTCGTACGATCGATTAACTTTGTTATAATATTTTTCTTGTGCATTTTTTGAAGTACTGTTAGATTCGTTTATTGTATTACTTACTAATTTTTTACTATATTTATCTTGTAGTAAAATTAGGGATTAAAATATTGCCCCGCATTTCCAACGCACCCCCTTTCTCATCGTAACGGCACCTGCGCCGAGTAGCAATGATGCAGGAGTGAGAAAAGGAGATGTAGAGCGTAGGCAACGTCGTGGGGTGCGAGCTCACCGGTGACGAAGTGGGTCACGAATGGGGCAGCGTGTGTAGGGGATTCGTGAATCGTGATGGGGGGAATTTTTCTCGGAGGAGATTGAGATTTTTCTTTTTCCCATGGAATGGGTGGGAATAGGTTGGATTTTCCCCACCGCGACCTCACCCAAACGGGTATTCATGCTTGTCCGGGATGAGCTCCACCGTTGGGATTTTCCACATGGATTGAGCCAGGGTCCCGGCCTATCTAAACAAGCCCTTAGAATATGATATATGTGGTCGTGACATGATTGGATGGGAAATTTTGGTATGTTTATGGGTTTTTCTAAAGTGTTTTTTGAGGTATGAAGAAGGATATCGAATTTTGAATTGAAGTTGCTCCAAAAGAAAATAGGATTGTTGCATGGAAAAAAATCGATTGCAACATTGTAACTAGGAAATATTAAGATCTTGCTTAGAGCGAAGGAATTTCACAGAAAGCAATTCAATTTTCTAAAAATTAGGAAAAATTCTCCTGTTTGTTAAAATAGGAAAAATTTTCCTCTTAGGATGATGGCATGAGATAAAATGCTTCTTGTTAAAACTAAACTCGAGATCAGTATTGTTGGCTGTCCCAAAGTCAACTTTTGATCAGTGATCTTTATATAAGTTGGCCGAGCTCAAACCCTACTTGTGCGTATCTTAAGTCCAGCTCTAGTCCGTCCACGCTCGGCTAGAGCGTGTCCAAAGAAACCTGTGCCCTACGTACCAAGCCCAAGATAATGGACCTGTTCTTTTTTATTGAAGTCTATGGCTTTTGGTTGTATCTTGTGGTTTTTAGGTAGTTTGTGCGAAAGATTATAGAGTAATAGAAACTTACGTGTAATTTTTACTGATATAAATGAAGTCGGTATAGTATATACTATAATTAACTAGTAGACACTATCTTGAAAAGATACTCTGTTTAAAAGCTAGTTACTATAGAAAAATCGAAAAGCAGTTTTTAAAAACTAAAATGAACAGACCCAATGATAAATCTAACATAAAACCCAATGTTTTTGTATTGTAGGATAAGTAGTTGAGTTCTCCTTGCGTATTTAACCTTTAAAGAAGGGACCAGATTTGTTTATATTGCTGAGTCCTTAGCAGGTTTTCAAATTCCATATATTTGTTAAAAAAAAACAGGTATCTGGCCGTTAGCCGGCGATACTAGAGCAATTTGATTTCTTTCACCCAATTTTGATTGAAATGTGTAGAAATATGAGTTTCAAACAACATATATCATTGAGTACGTGCTAAGCCATGCATGCAAAAAACAATCCAAAACAAAATATATCACCCGGATGAACAATGTTTCCGAAGGGGACTGAGAAATAAATCGGTAACCGTCCGGCTTCCACCTTTTTTTTCTAGCCGGTCCTGAGCATGCCAGACCTTATATGCTCGGTTTCAAATGTTACGAAAGTGCAAGCTTAGGCCCCGCTTGGCACAGCTCAGCTTCACTAGTGAAACTGTTTTTTTAGATTCAGCTTCACGAGCAGCTTCACCGGTGAAGCTAAATCTGTTTTAGAAAACTGTTTGGCAAAACGGCTTCACCAACAGCTTCATACATGGCTGAGAGAGGTCAATTGTCCAAGATGCCCCTGTCTACCTGACTTGTTCTAACATTTGGAGTTTTATATTTGTATATGGTCATATGAATTAAAAAAATAATATATTTGAATGAGTATGAATTAAAAAATAAAAATAAAAAAATAAAAAAATTAAAATACGTGAACGGGAGAGAGCGGTGCGTACGCGAAAGAAAAAAGTGAACGAGATTTTTGTGAACTGAGCGGTGCGTACGCCTGAGGGAGAGAGTGGCAAATATGTGTAAATTTTTTTGAACTAGAGGGGCATTCGCTTCCTTGGAATATGGGCCTGAGGGAGAGAGCTGTGAAAAGCTACTTTTTTCAGCTTCACCTCTCCCTATTCTTTTGTGAGAGCATAAAAAAAGGAGCTTCATGGGTGAAGCTATTTGCAAAAAGGGTGTTTGGCAAAAAAACAGCTCACAACAGCTCATGAAGCTGTTGGTGAAGCTGTGCTAAACATGGCCTTAATGTGCACCGTTTTGAACATTGAGCGTACGTGTTCATAGAATTCGATCACTGTGCAATTAATTTATACATACACGTTCGAATAACGCGCGTATTTAATTGTTACCATTTTTCAGGTTTCATGTGGGCGTGTGGCCCGCTAGCCAGTCATTCTAGCTGATGATGAACTGGCCGGATGATCCACCGTTCATGTTGATACACGATTAAGCAATAGCCCTTTTGCGTTCCACCAAACTCAATCGGCTTTCGATACGTTGCCACCATCAACATCTGGTTTGGCAGTATGCAAGCTTGTGCGTAGCGCTCTATTAGACCGAATCCTTTTTGTCTGTAGTTTATGACTTATAATTTCTCTTAAAAAAATGAATATGATGATTATTCTGTTATGAAGCGGTTTATCGATATAGTTTTTTAAAGCAGATAATTGATTTATCGGTATTCGATTCGTTCATACAAATACTCGTACTAAAGCTAAAAACTCTAATCCACAGCCATAAACCACAACCGAAAAGAACCCACCAGACATGCCATATAGAGAAAGGACTAATCTTGCTGCATGTCTAGGTTTAATAATTTTTTGGTCTTCCTTTATAGTTTATAGTTATATAGCCTCTTTCTTTTGGACTTATAGCTTGACTTTCTATAGTAATTAACTTTTAAACAAGGTGCCTTTTCAAAGGTAAAGTCTACAAATTAATTGTAGTAGATATTGTCCCGATTTCATCTATATCAGTTAAACTCGCACACGAATATCTCTCCCCGTACTCTCTCTTGCGAATAACCAGAATTCAAAATTCAAAATCGCACCAAAGCTAGCATTCCAATTTCCAAGAGTACATAGCCCCCTCGTTTATGCTTCAACTTTTGGCTTCTAACTTCTAGTTTTTTAATTTTGCATTTTCTAGCTTTCAGTTTTTTGGGGGCTTTTTTGCCTTTTGTCTTATATTCCTTTGCATTATCTGTGATGGGCTAACCTGTTATTTTTATTTTTTTAATTTAATTACGTCAAAAGCCAGCTGCAGTGCCAAATAGTAAAAAATAAGCCAAAATAAGCAGCACCTATATGTATGGTCCAAGCTTCCAAGAACCAGGAGAGTGCCGAGCACAACCAGCTAGGAAGTGGGCGGCAGAGAAATTTGATATAGAGCTCGATAGGTGATACGTGCGCGTGTGTATATATATAATTACTATTCTGCACACAGGTGTAAAATATACGTTCGAAAGTTACTGTCATGCATGAGTGACGTTATTGTCAGTTGTAACACTACACAACTAGCAGTAACTCTACATATATTTAACAATAACTTCACTAACATACGACTATAACTTTTCGGCATGCACAGTGCGCGCAGGTGCAGAATAGCACAGCCATATGTGTATATGCTCAAAGCTTCCAAGTACCAGGAGAGTGCTGAGCATGCCCAGCTCGGCAGTGGGTGGCCGACCGATCCTATGGAGTTGCTCTCACGTGCGCTATCACTTGCCGCGACATAGAGCTTCGGCAAGTGACACGTGTTTTTTGCTGCTGCTCATGTGGTCACGAAGAGCACCAAATTGGGGAAAAAAGGTATGTTTCAGAGACAATTTTGAAAAAAAAACTACAGTACTAAATGTGCAATCAACTCGCAGGAGGAGAACAACGAAAGGGACAAAACAAAATAAAATAAAAACTTCAACGATCCAAAAGATGAACGCAAACAATATATATACAAAACCATTAGTTAGCATTAATTCCTTCAAATCTGAAACCACAAACCCCCGAAAAGTGAAAAAAAACGTTTTCGTGCCTAGTTGAACAAGTTAATGAATGGCAGAAAATGCAATTGATTCATGGAGCACATGCACCAATTCATCACGCATTGATCGACCGAGCTGAGTCAATTGTGCTTGAAACCACAGGGTTGGTACTCTTCATGGAATGAGCAGAAGATTATTACTGCTTCATTTGGTTCAGAATTCAACTTAGCCAGTTTACTTTCATCTCATTCCAAAATTACTTAGAACCTACAAAGAAAGTTTGACCGATTTCTCCTTTCTTTTGAAAATTTAGATGACGGAATAAGATCAGCGGCATGTGTATTAGCTTAATTCCTCCGCCTTTCCATAGAGTTTGTTTATTTTGAGTTTAGTTAACGTTTTATATAGTACTATTTATTTAAACCAAGATGAACATGTATGAGCCACTCTAAATCAAGATGAACATGGACCACTCTAACCAACATGAGCATAGTGGGTCTGTTCTTTTCAGTTTCTAAAAATTGTTTTTCAACTTTTCTACAGTAACTAGTTTTTAAACGAAGTATCTTTTTAAATAGGGTCTACTAGTTAATTGTAGTACATACTGTACTGATTTTATTTATATCGGCAAAAACCGCATGTGAGTTTCTGTTACTCTGTAATCTCTCACACGAACAGCCCAAAAGCCAAAAGCCGCAACCAAAAGTCATAAGGTTCAACCAAAAAAACATGTCGAAATATTTAGGACGGATGTAGAATTCAGACATACATGTCCTACCACCATACTAAAACATCAATGATTTGAATAAACACAAGTCAAATTAGTTTATGAATAAAAAAACACGATTTCGTAGGAACCTAACTTTGCCTGAATTTTACAACGCACTATCGGCAAAAGTAACCATACCAATAAGAAAGTCGGCATCCATGGACAAAACCAGTGGAAAGAAACAATATATGGCCCTGTTTGGATCTCATAGTCTAAAGTTTAGTTGTCTAAAGTTTTGGACTAAACTTTAGTTGGCTAAACTTTAGCCACTAAACTTTAGTCGAAGGTCCTGTTTGGATCCTGTACTAATGGATAGGACTAAAGTTTCAAAAAGACCATACTACCCCTCCTCGTTTCGTGCGTGCTATTAAATGGGAGGTGAGAGACCAAAATGCATGGGTAAACACGTCTTTATGCCTAAGAACCCAAAACTTTAGACCACTTTAGTTCACTTTGGTGGACTAATGGTCTAAAGTGTTTTTTAGGGGTTAGCTAAAGTTTAGATCTAACTTTAGACCACCTGTTTGGAGACTTTAGACCTAAACTTTAGTAACTAAACTTTAGATAGAGGGATCCAAACAGGGCCTATGTCGATCACTAATTGGATTGTACGTACTGCTATAAGAAATTATAATATACACAACTACTGTATGGATAAATAGCAAAACTAAGGGCATATTTGGTTCTCTTGCTCATGTCTTTGCTCATGGAAGTAGTGACAAATCTAGGATTTTCAGAATAAGTATTCAGAGTTAATAAAAAATTATTTAATTGAAATGGTAGAGGTCTATAGTAGCAAAAATCAAGTACGATTTGTTCGTAGTAGAGACATCTCAAATAATTTAGAGCAATTATTAAGAAAAATTTGTGGAATTAGAGATTTGGGATTTATAAATTGGGAATTGTGGAATGGGGATGCACTTGTATTGTTGTTGACGTGTGTGACTTGCCTTGCCGGCCTCAATGGCTCGGCCAAGCCCTGCTCAGTGCTCACGACGCCCACTTGCTACCTTGCTCCTACCACTGCCGAGGCCAAGCTAGAGCCCAGGAGCCGCCCTCGCTTGCTCGCCTCACCACCAAAGTGAGACTACAATTATTTAGATTTTGATTGTGCAAAATCTTTTTTTATTTCTGCATAAAACTCAGGTTTAACCAAAAGAATTTAAAACCGCCTATTTACCTCCTCTAGTCGGCCTCCTTGATCATACAACTTGGTCACATTACTTGAAACAAATCGGGAAGAAGGGAGATGTGAGAGTGGGTTTGAAACCTATTGGTACTTAGTAGTATAAATATAAAGTATTTGGCATAATTGCCATTATATATATCTAATATACCTACTAAATGCATGGTATTTCGCCAATAAAAATTTTAGGTATTTAACTAAAAACCCATGAACAATGCTAGGACCGCCCTGGTGGAAAGGGATGCATGTTCAGGGGAGCAAGATTTATTTGCTTTTGAGCCTCTACTAGCAAGGATTACCTTTCCCACTAGCAAGGCTAGGCAAAGACTAGCTAAATGAACCAAACATGCCCTACATGTGTCGGCATACTATATTTTACTATAAGAAATAATACAGATCTATATCTATTGTATATAGTGTACACATCTATCGATCTACTGTCAACCATAAAAATTAGAAGTACTGTAAATGCATGAATGTTTGTAAAAAAAGGCCTTACACTCTGAACGTGTGTGTGAGAAACACCCTCTTTCTGCTTTGCGGCAAATTTTGGAAAGAAAATTTGGGGGAATAATATGTTAGCTTTCTCCACCCTTGGTGCCCATACATACATACATACATACATACATACATACATACATACATACATACATACATACATACATACATACATACATACAGATACATACATACATACATACATACATACATACATACATACATACATACATACATACACACACACACACACATAGGAAAGCCTCTTTTCTACACCCGGGTGTAATTACACCCTATGTCGTATCTCACAATGTAGGGAGTATCTCGCGTAACGGAAGGTATGTACATGTAGTATACGAGTATTTAAGACCATATAGGTGGTATGAACAATTTTTCAGAGGTGGTATATACATTTTTTCGACATACTCCTTTTTATGTGCGTATATGAAGGCATTTACAAAATACGCTAAAAACTATGGACTTGTTTGCAATTTTTTCGTGTGGTTCACATTGGAGTACCTTATAATTAGTATACAAATATACCTAAAGTGATAAATGAGTATTTCAAGTTCGTTTAGGTGGTATATTAGAGGTGGGTGTAATTACACCCGGGTGTAAAAGGTATTTTTCCTATATATATATATATATATATATATATATATATATATATATATATATATATATATATATATATATATATATATATATATATATATATATATATATATATATATATATATATATATATATATATATATATATATATATATATATATTCTGCGCGCAGCTATAAAATGCACACTGAAAAGTTATTGTCGTTTATGAGCTTGGTTACTGTCAAACATATAGAATTACCGTCAGTTATAACACTACATAACTGGCAATACTCTACATAGATTTGACAGTAACTTCTCATGCACGACAGTAATTTTCTGACGTGTACAGTGCATACAAATGCAGAATAGCGCGGCCGTGTGTGTATATATAAACCAAGATAAATAAGAAGTGCTCTAACCAACACAAATGTATTATAAATATATTTAATACGGATACAGGCTCAATTCACACTATTTAATTGTAAATGAAACAATACTTCGAATGTATACAAAGTCAGGTGAATTATCATTGGAAAACCACTATAGACTGCGCTCCTTTCTATTATCTTTTCCTCGATTTTATAGCACACTATTGACAAATGTTAGCACACAAGATTGGAGTGGCTAATGTAGGGATAGAATCAATGGGAACAAAAAGCAGAGTGGCCAGTGGCGGATCTTGGATTTCAATTATGGGGGTACGGACCAAAACGATATAGTTCATTGACATTGATATTGACATAATTCGATCACTAAATGATGATAAAATAGTTGCGATTATATATAGATGGAAGTATGGAACAAGTTACATGTTTCCATTATAAGTTTCCAACTAAATCTTATAAATTATAGTATGATAGAAACTAAAGCTTCACACGCCGTTCCGCCATGGCTTGAAAGCGTTTAATGATATCTTCATCGCTTACACGTCGAAAACAGTCACGCTCAATAAATGTGACCAAACAATCATTTAAGTATTGATCACCCATCTTATTCCGAAGCTTGGTCTTCACATAGTTCATTGCTGAAAATACTCTCTCAACACTTGCAGTAGCCAGAGGAAGGATGAGGACCAATTTCAGCAACAAATAAACAAGTTTAAAGCGATCGTGCTTCTTTGTCTCAACAAGTTTGATAGAGAGCTCATTAAGATTCTTCAATTGTCGAAACCTTGTGTCGTTACGCACATCAACAATAAACATATTAAGTTGCGAAGAAAGTTGGACCAAATCTGTACTTGTGTAATCTTGAGGATAAAACTTTGCAAGTTTAATAAGTTTTTCTTTGTCATAAGAAGCAAGGTATTATACATATACAAGGTATTAAAGGGTATATATACTTAGTATTTTTCCAGAAATTTTGGGGGTACAGCTGTACCCCATGCACCTATTGTGCATCCGCCCCTGAGAGTGGCTAATGTATGGACAGAACCAACGGGAAGAAACAATCTTTGGCGATCACTGATTGGATCGTGCTACACGTAATGCACAGTGTTCTAGTGGATAGGGAAAAACCACACGTGTCGACCACTTACTGATTATACTATAAGAGAAAATTCTGCTTTTGGCTTTTTTCTAAATTAACTAGTTTTTAAACAGAGTATCTTTTTAAAATAGGATCTACTAATTAATTATAGTACGTACTATACCAACTTCATTTATATCAGCAAAAATCATACGTGAATTTTTGTTACCCTGTAATCTCTCGTACGGACAGCTCAAAAGCCACAAGTCGCAGTCAAAAGTCATAAGTCTCAGCAAAAAAACAGCCTACATCTATTATAGATAAGGGAGTGTCTATATAACATTCGACTGTTTTTGAGGGAAAAAACAGTCAGTTTTTTAGCCGTTAGATGGAGATTCAACGCCATAGATCATTTTTTTTGGAGGGGGTCATTTTTTTGGAGGGAGGCTTGTATGGGTGGATCCGTTAGATGGAGATCTAACGCTCTAGATCAATCTGACTATTTTTATCCTAAAAAACAGTCGAATATTGTATAGCATTACTCTATTTTAAAAACGGATCTCACATTTAGAGGTGTGAATAGGACCCCCTTGTCATCGATTCTCTCATGACCATTGGTACACGTAGCTGCAGAATCGCAAATACAAAGATGAACAGAATCTCATCCTCACGCGTCATAAGTCCAACCCTAGCAACAAGCAAGGAAGGTAAGAGGACCATCTGCTCTATATAAGACCATCTGCTCTATATATGTGATATATCACCGGAGATGTTGAAGAAGCCACTAGAATAGCCCTCCCAGATCTGGACTGCTCCCAGATCGGGCAAGACGATAACGAAGGCATACGTGTGAATGTAAATGGGTTTGATTTCCCTCTCTCTCTCTCTCTCTTCGTGTCAATCGTTCGCTGTGTTTGCTTGGCACTTGGCAGTGGTCGATGATGGGATGGGTCGGAGGTGGGGGTGATGGTGGCGTACATGGCTGACAGAAGAGAGTGAGCACGCAGCGGCCAGACTGCATCTAAACACGGCTGCTGCTGGTGATAAAGAAGACGGGTGGAGAGATTGACGCAGCTGCTGCTGCGTGCTCACTTCTCTCTCTGTCAGCTCTCTCCCCCTCGGGACTTGTTCTGCCGTATCCATCCATCTCCTACCGTTTCACATCACTCGCCGCTGCGACCTGCAGCAATTCTTGCGTCGACTGCCGAGAGCAAGAGTCTTTGTTTGGCTTCATGTGATGTGCCAAGCTCATGTCCCCACCTGAACCTTATCCTGCTCGGATTCCAATGACTTGCCTGCTCTTTGGAATGAGGTACTCTTTCATGGCTGCTAGCTGCGCGCATGCAGATCCTGAATCCTTGTGCCGGCCGGCCAGTAAATTCCTTTTTTTCTTTCTTTTCTTGGGGAGCTTCTCGTTGCCTTCTGTGTCTTCCAAGGATTAGCTATCGCCTTGGGGGAAGTGGACGCGTGATGATTTGATTCATACGGATCTTTGCTCGCCTCCCCATGTGTGCTTAACGGAAAGCACTGTTTGACCAGTCCTTTGCTAGGCTCTTCTCCCTCTTCTTCCTCCTATCTCATTTGCTCTAGTTTCTCTTTAATTTTTTCTTGAGGATTTCTCACCAAGCTCACGAATTTTTTAGTTCTTTTTTCCCCCTTTGGCTTCCCTCATCTCATGTGGTGTTGTGAGGTAGGTAGGAGGCAGCCATGGTGGTGGCGGTTTTGAGGCAGATCTACTTGGCTACAGCCTACAGGTGGAAAGAGGGCACCTACCGGCCGGCGCCGGCGCTATCCAGATCTGGAAACGTTTCGATCTCCGGTAAGTCCATGTTTCCTCTTGGCCTTTGCTTCTGCTAATTAAAGCGTGCATGCCTCCTCTTACATGGTCTGCTAGTGGTATTGTGCTATTATTGTCTTTGGGGATTCCTCATGGTTTTACCTCTAATGGAAATTGTACATCTCATGGACTTGCCTGTGATATGAATCAGGAATGTATATCTTGTGGTGAATGGGCTGTTTCATTTGTGCAATCGTTTTATGTTTACTTTGTGGTGCATTTTTGCCTTGCGTATATATATCCTTTTGTTCTTAATTAGAGTGAATCGGTGTGAATCTAGTTGCATGTTTAATTGGACTTTAGTCCAGCCTTATCTAGTTGTTTTCCTAACTCGTATATTGTTGGTTTTTTTATGCCCTATACGATCTCCGTGTGAGAAATTGGGCATAGCACAGTGTAACACAAGGTCGTTTTATTGTATGCATCATTGAGCTTGGTTAGCCCATGGATTGGGCATTTTCTTCTTGGAGAATCATAAGTGTACGATTTCTGATAGTTCAACGCAGTTTCTTTAACTCCACAGAAAAATGCAATTTTCCTTGACATCGTGTTTTTGTTCACGTTGTTACTGAATCGATTGAAATTTAGAAACTATCGAGAATTTTTTTGGGGCTATTGATATGTGCCCCTCACACTACCTATGCAATATTACCAAATTTATAAGCATGAATTTGTGGTTTTAGTGGTGGTATATCATTTTATTCTCCTTTTCTGCACCAATCCCCCTTCGTCCAAGTTCAGAACTGTAGTGGTGATCTTCCATATGCATGTTCTTGGCTTCATGCTGCATGGCACATATATGGAGTTGTTTTTCAGCCATTGACATAAGATCTTTATTTAGTTCTAACTTGATCATGTAAAAACAATTCAGTATAAACTCCACGTACATATGGATATTTGCGTCGTTTCGATTTTGATTGTATGAGATATTTGGATACTGCACATGCATATATAGAGCAAGATATACTTCATGGTGAGACTGCTGGTTTTCCTGGATAGCATTCAATTTGATGGTGCTTACGATATTTGTCGTTTATTATCTATTTTCTCTGTTATTGTTTTGCAAATGGCCTTGAAGACAATGTTAAATCGGTCTGATGTTATTATGTTTACATGATGACAATGTGTGGAATCTATTTTACATGAGTTAGTAAGAACGAGTTTTTTTCTTGTTAATTCCTCTTGATATTCCAAGTATTAGATAAATATTTCTCTATTTTGATTGTGCACTAATTATTGACCAATTCTTTGATGAAATTCTTTAATAGAACAACAAAGGCTTCCTTTGAGGAGATGGTGGATGCATCATGCATGCATGCCATATACTACTAGAGGAGATTGGACCACACATCTTATTGTAGCGTTCTCTCATTTCTTTGAACTGTTGGGCTTTTGAAATAAGATTAATTCCCTAGCTAGTATCAAAAAGATGTTTAATCTGCACTAAATTCCAACTGGCGGACCATCTTGCTAACTCATTTTTTTATAAAAAAAAATCTGAATCTACCTGCACTAATATCTAGTTGCTTGTATTCATGTAATTAATTAAGCATTTGCTGGTCTTAGCAACACTACGTTTCCTGTGTGAAGACATCATCCCATTGGATTTGTTTAATATGCTTAATGCCAATTTTATAAAGTTCTAAACATACATATGGACCGGAAAGTGACCTTTGCAGAATATATTTAAGGGGCAACATTGCACAAGTAATAAAATCCCTTATACTAGGTATATATGTGTTCTTAATCATTGGTCAACGATATGGTGTATCATCCCACTGGAAAAAAAGCTTTTTTTTTCCGTCATCCTCATTCTTTGAGTATGTTTGTTCTTTTTTTTATTTATACCATTTTATAGAAATGAAAAACTACACTAAATTGATATGGAAAAATTGAGAATTTGCCACTCTTAAGCATCTTGATTTAGTATTTGCCATTTTTAAGTTTCTTCTTGATAATTTACCACTACTTAGTACCAAATGCCTAAGATTTGCCATTGTTGGCGTATTCCAGTATTTTTATTTTTTTGTATCAAAATCCAGCATGAAAAGACCCAATTGCCCCTCCCTATCCACTAGGTGGAGCCAGACCCAACTCTTTCCTTCCCGCAAAACATCTGATCGATCCCAGTCACACGAAGTGAGCCCAACCCTAGCCGGCTAGCCCTACCGCGGCGGAGAGCATACTTGAGCTTCTCCAAAGATACGTACATCTATCATCTCATCGCTTGTTTTGTAGTTTGATGATGGCCAATCTGACCGAGCTTGCCGGGTTTTTTTTTTCTGTTGTTCAGAGTACAGATGGATTGTGTCCTCGAAGGGCGGCAGGGCGTGCTTCAATTTTATTCTGTTTGAAACAATGGGGGTTGACTGAAGGCATGGACATATATAGCTGTAGTTGTGCTAGTTAAATATGAACTAGATGAGATGTTGGGTGTGGTTGTGCCATAATTGTGTAAGTAAAATGTGAACAGTGAGCGTTGTGCTTTTGTAGATTGGAACTTGGAAGGGCAGCTGCCGCTTGCCATGGGGTTGGGTCGAGCAATGCGTGCGCCCGGGAGTAGATAGTTGGCTCGACCACTTCATCCGTACGGCTTGGTCTAACCAGGTGGGAGGGCAATTGGATCTTTTCACCCTGGATTTTGGTGAAAAATAAAAAAAAATACTGGAATACACCTACAGTGGCATATCTCAGGTATTTGGTGCTTGGTAGTGGCAAATTATCAAAAAGAAACTTAAAAGTAGCAAATGCTAAATCAAAGTGTTTAATTAGGAGTGGCAAATCCTCAATTTCCCAATTGATATTTAATTATGTGCATTATTCTATTTTGATGGAATTACCTATTTTAGGTGGCACAGTTAGTTGATTTATCTGCCTTAGTTATTCAGTTATAAGTTCATAGAGAATGAATTTATTGCACCACTCGAGTTCTGGTACATTTAGTTATTAGTTATATGTTTCTATTGGCGTTAACTAAAATCTTCCAGGTTAAGAAAGTGGTAATTATGGAGGGTTGGAGGGTCATGAAAAATAACAGCACAGACATGTGTAGATGGCTATGATTATTTGCTAAACTCTGCATCTTGTGCTAATGTATTAATGTCTTTGTTGGTTTATTTTGTGACAACTAATTAGGGAAAAAATAATAGCATAGACATGTTACAATGTTATAATCGGTAATTTGCACTTTTTGACTGTAGTGTTGGTGATATTATTTAGTGGAGAAGCTATGGGACAACATAAACTTGATTGCATATGGATCCAGTGAAAAAAAAATCCTAACAATTTATTCATTCGTTGGTGGGATGGGTAGGGTGGGTTAATAGATCTTTTTCCAATTATCTCAAGAAACATGTTGGCACAGTAGCAGTAATTCCTTCTTACTCATTGTCCAAATTTATGTTTATTAATTTTTCACTAAGGCACCAACGGTATTAATTTGGAATGCTGAATGATATATTATTAGCTTGATTGCCTACATTAGCCATTAACCAGAAGTTCATAGGAGAATTCTTTTTTAAAAAAAGTGTTTCATTGACAACAATTATTATATGTGAACTAGCGGATTTACCCACACAATTACGCGGCTAGATATTATGATGTAATTGTCTTTGGCATACAACTCTATTGTCTATACTTAAAATGCAATTGTATTTGTTATACAACTCTAATATACATACCTGATTAATCTGCACCATTATAATCTGGCCCCACTAAAATAAATGGTTGAGATGCTTCTTGTTTTTCTCGATTAATGTGAGAATTTCTACATTTTTTTGTTTTTAGGATTATTGTGAGATTTTTTTGCCCTCAAAACGAAGGTGTCTTGAATCTCACTGGCTAATTTTATTTATATAATGTACCATACAGCCAATATGTATTTACTGTGTTCCCCACACAAAAGATAGCATTTACTGTTTATATCAGTATGTACCAATGTAGACTTCTTTTGTACTTTTCTCTGCTATGCATGCAATAGAACTCTTTTTTCATTAGAATATCAGGTCCACTGATAAGAATGTTGGCCAGTACACGTCCACATTATGCACTTGAACCATGTGCTGTCATTTGAGATGAGTAGATGACTATCTAGAAAAAAGCTATATGTATTTTTCCGCAAATATTGTCTTTGTGGCCTATTTAATCAACATTAACCCCCGTTAAGTTATATTTCAAACGAAAGTGCCACTCTCTCTCAAGTCTTGTGGCTCACAATTAAAAATCCAGTCTGCAAGCCTATGCTAAAGTAAAGTCATGAATAGGCCTAACTAATGTTTGATGAAAAAAGATCAGATCATATAATGACTAATATATGACATATGGTGTAATTTCGAATGATCTTTGCTCTTATACCTTCGTAAAAAATTGAAGTGGAAATAATTTTCAAGTATCCCTTTTACATAAACTGCCTTTTATTTTAGTTAATGGTGTCTTACATTACCAACATATCAGTATATTATCAATCAGGTGTTGTACAATATGCAGTACAAAAGGGCATTTCTTGTAGCATATATACTCGAAGCATATAGGAACATTATGCTTAAGAGGAATACATCTGTACCCTTTTTGAAATACAATGTAGTGGAACAGGAGACCATGTTCCCTGCCTAGTATGTATGTGTATGTTCTGCCTGATTATTTTATACTGATATTTCTGCTTCAGGCATATATGACTGTCGAACATATATTTTGAAGTGTTGCGTGCAGTGGACATAGTAAACATGATTGTTGAGGAAGATTTGCAATCACAAATTGTTTTGATAATTCTGAACTGATACAATTGTTGCTCACATATATGCATAGCTTCGTGTTGACACATCATAATTAAATAATTGCCATTTCATTGCGAGACCATGTAGTCAATTTGTTTCACTTTAATCTGCCACCCACCTGGAACTTATACAAGGGCTAGAAACCTCTGATATCTCTCTTTTCTTTAGTTTAGGAGATATGTATACAGTGCACTTGTTCAATCAAGCTGATTCAATTTATTTTTTTATTAGCCAAAATGTTTCTCTTCAAGGCACAGAGACAATCTTACATAATCTTATACGAAACTACTTCTTTTGAGATGTTCTATTATGGAAGTATATATGATCCCATATGGCCAATTTCTATAACTAACAGATCTGATTGGAAATTTTCAGAAAGCAAATGGCTATTGGCTTGAAAACAGAAATAATGAAATATTATTGTAAATAATGTCACTACTACAAAAATAGTCATCACAGATAGTTTGGAACTGTCATCACAGATGATTTTTTTGAATCATCTGAATTTATATGTCAGTGATAATCAGAGGTTATCACAGACAGTTTGTGAGCCGTCTGTGATAAATGCAACACAGACAGTTTATAACTAGAACTGTTTGTGAATAAGACTATCACAGACGGCTTAAACCAAAAACCATCTATGATACACATCACAGACGGTCCTAGTTACCAACCGTCTGTGATGGTGAGTATCACAGGCGGTTAGTATATAGAACTGTTTGTGATACTCGTCCATCATAGACGGTTGGTAGATAGAATTATCTGTGATATGCAAGTATCACAGACGGTTTTTGGTTTGAGCCATCTATGATAGTCTTTAATAGATGGTTTATACCACAAAATCGTCTGTGATAGTTCATTCTATATCTAAATTTTTTTTCTGTTTTTTGACCAACCTCAAAAAATGTTAGCTACGCCCTATGAAAACAAGCAAATACAACAGCAAACACAACAAGACATTTCATTTCTATTAAGATTAAAATCTACCATTACAACATAGCATAAGAAGGCACTTACAATTTTACAAATATAAACTTCACAGTTACAAATTCAGAAAGATACTTAATACATCCTTTATTAAACTACAATCTAAAACAAGTGGAGAGGAAAAATTTTCAAGTAGCAGAAACAAAAAGGCAACGAACACTATTTTTAAATTCTATGCCAAAATTAACAGAATGCCACAATTTTAGGATGTAACAAACAGAAGCCCCCTGTTGATGCCGGTGACTTGGAATAGTGCAAATTTGCCACAACCTTCTTACATTCCATCTTGTTTCAAGTGAATATTCAGTCGCCCTTGTCGAACCCTTCCCACCCTTGCCGTGCACAAACAAGTTAGAGTAGTACTGGTGGTGTTAGTTCTTGGAGTAGAGAGGGGGATTAATAAGGGGCGAGAGGTGGGGGAGGATACCGGTGTCTGCCATTCTATGTGGAGAGAATGGACGCGTGAGATCGTGATCCTAGAGGAGAAGCTGTGGATTGGTGACATGGTGGGGAATTATCACAGATGGTTTGGATTACAAACACATATCACAAACGGTTCTTAACAAAATCCGTCTATGATAATAGGAGATAACACAGACGATTCTTATTAAAAAAAACCATCGGTGATAATAGCTAGACGGTAGATTACAATTCAAAGACACAATATATCAGTGCAATATAAACAACTAGTTTCAAAAGATAAAATAGCAAGGTTTTGTATGGTTTATATGTGCTCGTTTGAAAGGTTTCGACGAGATATACAACTTTGCAGTTGAGGAAAAACCCAAGAGAAGACCAAGAAAAAGGGCAAAAACAGAAACCAAAAATTTACGACGCAAATTCGGAGCCAAATATGGCCGATTTAAACCGTTTGTGATACTTCATAGACGGTTTTCACTATGAACCATTTGTGATATCTTTCTTCATAGACGGTTTATATTAAAACCGTCGATGATTGTACTTAATACTGACGGTTTTGGTTAATGTCTGTGATGAGATGTCTAGTATAGCTTGTTTTGTAGTAGTGTAGGATTGCTATTGTTTGACATTAATCTTTGAAGTGCAATTAATCACTATTCACTAGCACTTGAGAGGAAGTGCAATTTATGCTGCATGCTGCTTGGTCTAGCAGTGGTCATACAATGCATGGTCAAGTTATTAGTTGGTCTAGATTGTTCTACCAATTAATCATGACGAATGTGATTGGTTTGAATTATTGTCAACTTTTTGTATGTGCATGCTGAATTTTTTCATCTTCAATGTTCATAATGAATTCCTGGTTAACTTTGAGTACATGAATGTATATAGGCAATGTTATGAGTAAATCGGGTACTGGAATCAATGCATAATTCAATGTATCGTAAGTTTTCTGTAAGCAATCTCTCATCGCTGCATCCTTTTCAAGTGCCCCCTTTCCACTTGTTTGAAGATTGCATGCTTCCTTATATCTGTATTATAGTGGCGCACGAAGTACTTCGTCATCAATTGGTATGCAGAGAAAACTTCTTAATTTTGTTCATCATTTCGTGAGGTTGGTCTCAAGCCAACAGGTATATATTGTGGGAAGAGGTTCAATTGATGAGGGGGTGCAACCCAGCTGTGTCCCCCGCTCCCGCCAAACAATTGTATGAGATTCAATTTCTGTATGGTGCTTGCAGCTCAAATTTCGTCTTCTCCAGCATGCCGATGTGTGTTCTGTTATGAAGGTAAATAACAGGTGGTCAAGATTAGCTAGAGCTCGATCTGGGATGTAAAGGGCAATATTGGAGGAAAGGGAGCCTCCTACCAGAATGAGATTGTGAATCCATAGTGCCATTTTTCCTCGTCTTTTCCAATGACCTATGTTAGAAAGTATGCTACTGGTGACGTTATTTCAGAATGATTGCAAATTACTTAAATTTTACTTTATCTGTTTGTGCCTTCAAGGTCTCGTATAAGTGCCAGGTATGTAGTGGTAGTGAAACAAATGGACGACATACTCGTAATTAAATTGAAGGCAACTGCTTTTGTTTTGTGCTTATTACTTTTATTTCTATTGTTAAACGAAAGAGTGAAGGACATGACCTTTTCGTCGTTGCTAAATTCAGAGATTCCAAATTTGGAGCAATCCAGTACGTGGCTGCTCAATTGCATTGTGTTATCTAGTATTACTGGACTGGAGAATATGGTTTTTTGAGATCTATTGACAGTGAAACCTATAAGCAAATTACCTTTTTCTTTTCGTCATCTCTTGGTAGCTGGAAGCATCATCCTTTTTTTTTCCTTTTCACATCTCTTGAAAGCAGTAAGTATCTCTAAAAATCTGCTATATAGTTTTGGCTTCGACCTCACACCGTGAGCTCAGCAGTTTCTCTTGAGGAATTAATGAACAAATTAATTGTTGATCATCCCTACCAAGAAGATTTTGTGAGTGCGGTCTGGAAATTCTAGTATTAATTATACTGTTTGCTTGTCATTAGGTCCACCGTCTTTGCAATCGGTTCTTTTGCTGTAAAAGTTTCCATGTAAATTTGGAGCTGACTCTATGTGTACCCTGCTGTATTTCTTTGGAGGGGATGATAGTATCTCTCTTGTAAATAGTGCTACCAGTTCAGTTACGCTCAGCTGGTCGTCCTGCCTTGCTCATGATTTGATGTCCCATACAACTTAATTAAAGGGCATTCCTTTCTATGGCTTTTGTATTATGCTACTACCGGCGACTGGATCTTATTTTATCAAGCATGCTGTTACTATAATGTTCATGGCGCTTTATGCTATCTCAATAGGTAGTCCGCTGAAGCTGGCCAAGCAATTGGCTCGACGGAAAGCGCCGTTGGCCGGGTGGCATAAGGTTAATACCGATGGAGACTGTGGAACTATGATGAGAACATTATGATTTATTTGTGTTGAATAATTGATAATTGTGTCAAGTTTAAATTTGAATTTACGAAAAATTGTAAGTTTTTTGAAGAACCATGTTGAGAATATCCATAGTTTATTTGTGTTAAACATTTGGTAATTAGCAATCGTGTCGAATTAAAATTTGCATTTGTGAAAGTTTGTGGTTTTTCAAGACTGCCTGTCAAAGGTGGTCTAACCGCTCTGTAGTTGCTGTCTAACCGCTGTGCAGAGGCGGTTAGACTGACCAAGTGGCCTTCGGGCATTTTGCCAAGACGACCTGACCTTGGGTTAAGCGGTCAGAACAGCCCTGTGGGCTTTTGGCATTTGGACACCAAAATATTGTGTTGAAGTGTCTTGAAATATCTTTGCAACAGGTGTTTCCTCAAATGGAGTTATGGACTGAAACTAGATAGTGAACTACCAAATTTCCAAAGAGGGTATATTTTGGTGCTCTCTCCTGGCAGTTAGACCAGCTTGGGGCCAACGGTCTGCTAACTGCCCAATGGCGATCGACCAGCCTATTCATTGGCCAAGAGGGGTTCTGGAATTTTTGGAAATTGATCGTGGGTTGAGTTTTAGGGTTCTAGATTGTTGTGGCATGAGTCAAACAATGGTTAGTTCATACACTTCCTCTCTTGGGGATATGGAATTGAGAGAGCTGAAGGCCACCACATTTGTGTGTGTGAGAGAGAGAGCTGGTAAGGAAAAATGAGAGAGCCTCCCCCTCCTTGCCCTCTTAGGGCTCTTTATATATGAGTTCCTGCCCCTCAACAATTACACATGATGAGGGTATACAGGTAAATTCCCTCATATGTATAATCAAGGTTGTCAAAATCATGATCCTAAATCAGATCGTAGACATTTTGGTAGGATCACATTTTAGGATCGAATCGTAGAATCTAAGATCCTACCCTATTCTACCACAAACATATTTTTTTTTTCAATTTACAGTGTATTCCAAGAGTGATATGAGTATTTATTTGGTCATTTGACATCTAATTTTATTAATAAATGTATCTTATTCACGACTAGAATTGTGGTTTAAATTCTATGTCATTGAGAGCTACGACTAAAAGAGTGATGTTATCAATATTGCCATAATATGATCATTTTACATAAAAAGTAAAATAAATAAATAATCAAATTAATTTTTATTATTCCAAACCTCCAATATTAATGTCTAAACTATTAACTATTTAGTACTTAACATACAACTTGGATTGAGGGATATGACACAACCAAACACCAAAATCTTTCATAATATTGGATGTTGTATGATTTTACAATTCTACTATGATTCTACCACAATTCTACTATGATTCTACAACTAGGATTGTGATTCTTCCTGGTACGACTCAAGATACGATTTGAATTAGGTTGGTTTCATGGGATCATAGAATCGTACGATTCTACGACTAGAATTGTGATTTTAACAAACTTGCATATAATACAATGCCCTTGGGCTTAACTAGACAACCCGAGAAGCTAGGCACCCTCACAATAGTACTTCCTCGATAGCAAGTTCAGAGGTCCTAAGGGCGAGCTGGCGAAACTCATTGCCCCATACCTTCAAGGATCTAGATGCCCAAAACTGTCCAGAACGAGCCTCACTTCCCTAGACAAAGATGCCACTACCAAACAGAGACCATGCCTCTGAGGCAGGCGACACGTAGAGGTAGAGCTGCCTCGTCGAGGTGATGCCTATATGAGGCATGCAGTGAAGTTCCGTGGCAAAGCCATAGCTACCTCATCGAGGACATGCCTCTGATGAAGGAGATGCGTAGAGGAGGATTAGTCAAGGTAGAGCTGCCCCACCAAGGTAGCTACTCCGTGGAGGTTGTGCCTCTGACGCAGGCGACACATAGAGGTGGAGCAATCGAGGTGGAGCCACCCTACTGAGGCGATGCCTATAAAGTAGGCGGTGAAGTCTCGAGGTGAGGCTATAGCCGTCCCATCGAGTTTGTGCCTCCGACGCAAGCAACATATAGAGGTGGAGTTATCAAGCTAGAGTCGCTCTGCTGAGGCGATGCCTACAATATAGGAAACACGTAGAGGCAAAGCTGTTAAGGTAGAGCCGCCTTGCCGAGGCAATGCCTACAAGGTAGACGGTAAAGTCCCGCGACGAGGCCGTAGCCACCCCATCAAGGCCATGCCTTCAACACAAGCGATATGTAGAGGCAGAGCCATCGAGGTAGAGCTGCCCTACCGATGCGATGCCTACAAGATAGGCGACAAAGTCCCACAGTGAAGCCGTAGCCGTCCCATTGAAGCCATGTCTCTATGCCTTTACTAATGACCAAATGTTGTGCAACACTCACCTTGTTTCTGCCCTTTCAAATGGCCTAATACTGTTCCCCCTTCAGCCAGCTGGTGTTCTTGCTAGGGCCAAAAACATTGTATGGTAGTGCGAAGGGACGATGCCACCATGTGCGAAATAAGGTGGGTCAAAGCAATGCTAGCCCAAGAGGGCACTTGTGCACGCTGAGGTCGGACCGCCGTTCCCCTACTTTCACAAATGACGCCCTCAAAGAGCTAGTGTCTTAGTCCGATGAGGACGCTAATGCATGCGGAGGGAAGGGGATGGTCCGTTATTCCCCGCTAACGCACATAGAGGCAAGGAGGCCGAAACACTGTTCTCCTACCTTCAAAAACAATGCCCGCGGAGGGCAAGCAGCATGATCCAAGGGGGTGCTAACACACACGGAGCAGGGAGGCTAGACCATCGACCTCCAAAAATAGCACTTACAAAGGGCAAGTGACATGGCTTGAGGGGGACGCTAACGCATGCAGAGGAAGGGAGGTTGGACCGCCGTTGCCATACCTCCAGAAATAGTGGCCACGAAGGGCAAGTGGCATGGCTCGAGGAGGACGTTAACACATGTGAAGGCAAGAGGTCGGACTGTCGCGCCGAAGCACTGCCTCTAAGCAGTGAGCTGATCCGTGCGGGGTCCACTACCTTTGGCACACACTTTGTGTTCGCTGATACTAGAGTGAGCGAAGTGGGTGGGGTCCTTATCGTGGACATCACCGAAGCGGCGTACTCCCTAGTCGGACGCAAGCCGAAGCACCATATGCTCGCCGTGCCAAAGCGTTGCCTCCAGGCAGTGAGTTGAGCCGTGTGGAGGCCATTACCTTTGGCACATGCTTTTGCCCACCGAGGCTAGAGCCAGCGGAGAGGGTGGAGTTCTTACCTAAGACATCTCTGAAGCACTAGAGCCATCGAAGCGAGCGAAGTCTTCACCGGGGATGTCACCGAAGCGACTAACACCCTGGTGGGAGACACACCGAAGCTCCTTATGCTCACCATGGCGAAGTGTTGCCTCAAGGAAAGAACTGAGCTGTGCGGGTGCCACTGCCTTTGGCGCACGCTTTGCGCCCACTGAGGTCGGAGCCAGCGTAGCGGGTAGAGTCCTTACAGAGGACATCTCTAAACTGCCGGCGCCATCAAAGCAAGCGAAGTCGTCACTGGGGATGTCACCATAGCTGCAGACTCCCTGGTAGGACACGTGCCAAAATGCCATATGCTCACTGTGCCGAAGCACTGCCTCTAGGTTGTGAGCTAAGCTGTGCGGGGGCCATAGCCTTCGGTGCATGCTTTGTGCCTACTGAGAAGTTCTTCTTCTACCAACTCTAGCCAACAGAAGTGAGAAGATGATTTCTGATCTTGTTTGATGTGTGAAGTTGGCTAGGCAGTAAGTTTTTCTCACCATTTTTATGACTCCGTTACAATGCACGGGTCTCTAACTAATATCTGGTGAATAGCGGCTTACCTCCTTCAGTCGGGCTGAAGTTTGTGTGGGCTGCTTGGCTATAGCCCAAATATGAAGCAGGTTGTGTTGTGTTCGAGAGGGCTCCTTAGCGCGAGGCAGACCTCACGTGCACAAGCCTATCTACAAGACATGCCTAGTGTACGTAGTCTACAGGCCTTCACAATGAGGCTGAGCACTTATCGTCCTCACATCACATACGTGTATGTTCCCTATATATGCTAAGATCTAATCGGAGGCTCAATAGCCTCAGAACTTAGGCACGCATTGTCCCAATTATGGTTGAGTTGAGTTCTTTTCGACTTTCAACCGACTTATACTTGTACTGTCTACAGTAATTATCTTTTAAACAGTGCGCTTTTTTAAAGCGGGGTCAATAGAAAATTTGTAGTAAAAAGTGTACCGAGTTCAGCTGTATCGGTCAAAATCACATACGCCTATTCTTTCTATACATACTATCTCTCACGAACTGCTAAAATTTAAATATTTAAGTCATAAGCTATAAGCTATTAATATATATAAAAAAACCTACTCTATATCTGGCAAATAGCGGCTTACCTCCTCCGGTCGCACCGAAGTTTGTGTGAGCCGCTCGGCCGCAGCTTAAATATGAAGCGGGCCGTGTTGTGTCCGGGAGGGCTCCTCGCGTGCACAGGCCTGCCCTTCAAGATGGCCCAGTGTACGGAGTTCACGGGCCTATGCCCTTATCGTCCTCCGCGCGATGTAGGGCTCCACGCCCCTGAGGCCCACTGTTACGAGGTGTGCAGGCCTTCATTTCGCAGCGAGGCCTCAATTTCAGCGTGTGTGGACCTCCGCACTCGAAGCTCCGTGAAGCCTGGACGCACGAAGCCGGGCGGGCGACGACACACTCGAAGCCGATAGACGGACGACGACGAAGGGCAACGCAACAGTCGAACTGTCGAAGACAATGGGCGACGCCCCCTCCCGAAGCCTGCTGTTGGAGTCAGATGCACAGAGCCGGTCGAAGGTCGACGCAACAGTCAAAACTTCGGATGCAGGCCTCACCTCCCGACAAGCGAAGCCTGATGCCATGACCCGGCCGATGGAGCACTGCTCCCTAGGTAGCAGTAGCCTAGAATAGACGACGTCTGTTCCAGCAATAGACAAACAGTCGGTAGATCAAATCCTCTCCCTTAAAAATATAAAATTGAGGGAGCTAGAGATCACCACTTTGTGAGAGAGAGAGCTAAACAATAGGTAGTTCAAACTCTTCCCCCCTTGATGATGTAAAATTAAGGGAGCTAGAGAACATGTGAGAGAGAGAGCTAGTGAGAACAAATAGGAGAGCCTCCCTCTCCTTGCCCTCTTAGGGCTCTTTATATATAAGTGTGGATAGGATGGCAAATACTATCATACCCCTCAACAATTACATAGGGTGATGATATACAGGGAAGGATATAAAATTGAGGGAGCTAGAGACCATCACTTTGTGTATGAGAGAACTACAGTAGGTAGTTCAAATCCTTCCTCCCTTGAGGATGTGAAATTGAGAGAGCTAGAGACCATCACTTATGTGTGAGAGAGCTAGTGAAAAAAATGAGAGGGCAACTCCCTCCTTGCCCTCTTAGGGCTCTTTTATATGAGTGTGGGCAGGATGGCAAATACATATCCTACCCCTCAATAATTATTCAGGGTGAGGATATATACATATAAATTTCCTTATATATACAATACAATGTTCTTGGGCTTACTGTAGAGTCCATTATGCAATCCAGACGGTCATTGTATACATGTTGCGTGAATTATGTTTAGACTAACATGGATCGAGATGTAAAGAATTTATACCCAGAAATAATTTATTGGTCTTTGATATACAGGGTGCTTGGTGGTAGCTATGGTTGACAGCATGGACTGGGCTCAGGATAAGCTAAGATACGGTCAAGGAAGTTGGGTGGGATGATTGGGTTTAAGCGAGGTACAAGTGAAGACAAGGGGTGTTGAAGGAAAGATTTAAGTAACGTTTCATCGAATGACGTGATCACTAAGGAGCCTAAGTGGATGAAAAGTTTGCTCCTTAGCGGGTTTGGACTTATACTCTTTGAAAAAATATGCACAAGTCATATGTGAGAGTAAAACTAGGTGTGTGGAGGGTTAACAGGTTCTCCGATTGTGTTAAATAGTATTAATTAGGGTTAGATGTAAACTAGTTTATTCATCTATATGAGTGGGATGGATTAGAGGCATGTTGCTAAGAAGAAGAGAACCAACTACTATTCATTAGGGTTTGTGAGAGAGACTTGTGTGAAAGCTTTGGGTGAGTACTATGTGAGAGCTTTGTTCTCTATGGTGGGGTGATTGTAAAATATTTATCTACAATTTGCATAGATCAATCTTATTCATTCTACATAGTGTGTTTTTACTCTTATTGATTTTGCACTTGTTTCAATTAGTGCTTTGCCTCTCTCTTTCTCTCTTGATCTTGTTGAGTTCTAAGAGTGTATAAGTGATGGAGATGCCTTATGAGGATCATATTCCATTTATGTAGGAATCAACTATAGCAAAATCTTGAAGGTTACCCGATTTGGTTTGTTTTGGGTCTCTTCTAGTGATATCTTGTTTATAGGTTTTGGCCTCGAATCTTTGACTGGTCTTACTGATTATGACATGTTAGAATCCATCTAGAGCCATCTTCAACCTACGAGAAAATCATATATCAAGTTCTTGAGGTTTGCCCTGTTTTGGTGCAACATTGTTTGTCTTAAGGAAAGGTTGGAATTTTAGCTAAGATCAATATAATCCTTAGGTGCATTAGGTTTTTAAGATCCTCAATGAGGTGTGTGCAATGTTTTAAATCATTTGGAGTTGTATTTTGGAGATTACACTATTTTTTGCTTTGGCTCGAGCTAATTTCTAGTTTTGATATCAGGAGTGTAGTTTGACCGCCCCTAGGCCTGCGGTCCGATCAGAGGCCGGTCAGACCACTTGCCCGGTCCAAACGCTTCCTCATAGCGGTCCGACTAACCCAAGGAGTTGAATTGCATTTGCTTTCGCGCTTTTCTGAATGCTTTTTTGTGGGCAAAATTGATTTTCTTAGCTTTCAGTAGTTAGTTGAGTGGAAGTTTTGTAATATATTTTGAGAGGTTGAATTTAAAGACAACATTCATCTCTTTGATTTCGGGTCCATCGGTGACTTTGATGAGAAGCAAATCGGGCGCCGGGATGGCATAAAGTGAATACTGATGGTAGATTTGATGAGAAGAGCAAAGCTAGTCCCTCCCCCTCTCTTGATCATGTTGGTTCGTCCACTGTAGAAGCATTGTATTAAGGAAGGCGTGAAATTTGCTCTGCGATGTGGTCTGCAAAATAGGGCAAAGGTGACTGTCGAAACGGATCGTGTCGTCGTGGACTCGTGGTCAATCTATTGAGGGATCATGCTAGAATCTTTTCAGTTATCAAGGAAATAGAGGAGCTTAACAATCTTTTCTTACTTTTAGTGGTTTCTTATGTACCGAGGGATGCTAATGTTGAAGCTCATCTCATTGCAAAGCAGGTATAATAACCAAAACAAAGCTCGGGGGATTCCCGGGCGCGCAGCGTGTCCATGTCGCCCCCCGCGCTCCCTCGGCCGGCGCGTGGCGGCGGGGTTTTGCGTACGGCCAGGGGAGGCAGTTTCCTTCAGTTTTCCGAAAATTACGTAAAGGTCCTTTTTTCTCGCGAAAAGGTCCCTGTCAGTTTTTTTAAGCCCCTCCACTTTGCAGGATAGCGCCCCGCGTTTTCTAAATTACGTACGGGTCCTCATTTATTACGTACAGGCTCTCGATTTTTTACGAAAAAGACCTTTGACTTTTCCGAAAATACACATGTGCCCTCGATTTTTTTAAATTTTTTTTTACAAACTCCTCACGGATTATCGCCTCTTTTACTTCGGTACACACGGTGGCTAGCGCGGCGTGGCGTCGCGCCTATGAGGCTAGTAGTATAAGATTCCTATGCGTGAGTGGCGTGGTGTTGCGTCTAGTTTTATATCTGTCTGCTTGTAGGATGCTTGTAATTGTGTTTCAAACAGGGTTATCAAAACCGGTTCTGAATTTTTACTCGGATCCGGTAGCACTAATTTTCAGAAAATTTTAGTAGAGTTTCAAATGAAAAGTAGAGTTTCAAATGAAAACTCAAATTTGAAATAAAAATCAGCCAAAACCGGTCTAAATCGGTGTAAACCGGAGAAACATCAAAGTAAATCGGATGAACTCAGAGTAACTCGAAATATTTGAGACCAGTTTATACTCTAAATGGGGGTGCCCGGTAAGACCAATTTTCATAACCCTGATTTCAAATCAATAAAGGTTAGGCTCCTTTCTCTCTCTAAAACAAATGTATGCTTCAGCTCACCACAATATGAACTCCGCTCCAAACGGCTTCAGCTTCTGGTTTTTTAGCTTTCAGCTTATTTAAGCTAAAAGTCACTTGGAATACATCGACTTCTAATTTTAGTTTATTTTAATTTTTTGTCTTATTCCTTTGCATTGTCAATGATTTTTAATTTTTTAATTTTTGTCAATTGTTTAAACGATGTAATTTTAGCCCGAAGCTCAGTGTCACGCCGCGTGAGGCTCTTGGAGCGCCACCGAAAGGATTGCACATCGTGTGCTCATGTGGTCTCAATCCGTGCGCGGCCCACCGAACACTTGACAACCCAGCTATGCTGCCCGAGCTCGCGAGTTGGAATAGTCCAATCGGTCGCGCGTCTCTTCGCTGTAACTCGTGCCGGGCCCTCGCGCCGACCGTGCCGGCAGCGTCTCTCAGCTGCTATTCTCTTGGCGCAAGTTCCGATCCAGCCCACGTACCACAACTCGTCAGCTGAACGCGTCGGCCTCCGACGAGAATCAAACAGACGAATCCACCACGGCCGTTCGCCGGCGTGCGGAACGGCGGCGACGATGGCTTCTCTCTCGGTCCCTTGACGACCATAAGCAACGTAAGGTGACCAGTTAGAGATGGCAACGGGCACAAACCCGCTGGGTTTTGCTACCTCAAACCCGTACCCATGAAAGTTGGACCTGCCCGCTAAAAAACCCATACCCGTGATGGGTGCAGATTTTTGCCCAGACCCATGCCCACTGGGTTAACGGGTACCCACGGGTCGCCCGTGGGTTCAGTAATGCGAGCTGCAACAATAGTTAATGGAGAGGAGGAAGAGTTCACCGGACATCTTCGTTGGAGCCGGAGGGCAGCGCCATGGCCAAGGGCCTACTGCTGCGATGCGCGTTGGCTGCGGTGTGGGGGCGGCGGGCTGGCCGTTGGGAGCAGGGGAAGCTCGGGCGTGCGGGAGGATGAGCGTGCGGCGAGAGTGGCGGGAGCAGGAGCGGGAGCTGCGGGACGGGAGGGCGAGCGTGGAGACTGCCGGAGACCGAGCGCGGAGCGCCAGATGCGCCGCCGCTGCGGCGGCTGTTGAATCGGGGTGGGGACTGGGGAGAAGTGAGTAGTGACCGTGACCGAGTGCTAGCTAGGGTTAGCCGTATGGGTAATGGGGCATTGCCGCATCGGATTTGGGGGCTTGGGGCTAAATGGCTAATGGGCTGGGCTGGTTTGCCTAGGAGGCTGGGAGTCTGGGTTTATAACTCCTATAGATCGGGTTTATATTACCCATGGGTTTACGGGTTTGGGTACTATAGGAACGTATCCGAACCCGGCAAACCCGATGGGTTGGGATTTTTGCCCATTAAGAGACCCATGGGTTAGGAAATTGACTCAGACCCATGCCCTAATAGAGTAAAAACCCGTCGGGTATCGGGTTTCGGGTACCCATTGCCATCTCTAGTGACCACCCCACCTCTTTTTTTAAAAGAAAAATGAGCAAGATGGTTACCGTATATTAATTAAGAGAGAGAAGCATAGTTTTAGAAATCGAAAGACAGGGGACGTGAATACAAAAGCACTTAGTACGAATTTGAGCTACAGAGTGATATATAGCTTAGCTAGTTTATTAGCCTCTCCCCTAACCTCCTCTTTTATGGCGGCGAGCAAATATATTGGAGTTGTCGTTGAAGACTAGAAGATTCAGGTATTCCGCTCTTTTTAAAATTATTGTATGACGAGCATTATTAACGTTGCTATTGATTTACGAGGTGTGCCTGTTATTAAGGGCGTCCATAGCTAACCGTTAGCTTTTAACTGCCCGCTAGAGGAGAATTTTGGACACATCTGGCCCTGTAGCACGCAAAAATTCCAATTTTAGCCCCCTCAGCGAAAGAATTCTAATTTTGGGCCCCTGCCCGACCGCGGGACCGTGCCAACGTGACACCTGGCCAATCGTGCGGTGTGGTACCGCACGACCGCGCTGTAGCTGGGTCGTGCGGTACCACACCGCACGACCCGCCGCTCCGACCGTAGGATTGATTCCCCGACCGCACGTCTCGGCTTCGGTCAAATAAGCCCGCCGAAAGCAGCCTCTCCCTGGCCTTTTTCACACCCGGGCAGCACACGCGTCAGCAGCTCCCTCGCATGGCCCCTCTCACTCACGGATGAATGCACAAATAAGAGCTCATTCATGCGCGTATGGTCTCATTGCAATCCAGGAAGCCCATTTGCAGTTGGTTCGCGTGAAGACTGAGCGAGAGAGGGAGGCAGTGAAGGAAAGTGAGGAGTGAAAACACAAAGGTTTGAGTTCTTTTCGTTTGGAATCAGCGGATTTGGTAAGTACAAAAGTTGTAGATCGTCTCGTGAGTTTCAAGAAGAGATAAGTTTTGTGCCCATGCAACTATAATTTTATGTATGTCATTAGTCTATAATTAAGCAAACCATGTTTTGTTAATGTTATTTTATGTCAATCTTTGATACGGTATGTATTTGTAGCAAATCTTTCATATGTTAGGCATGATGTATTGTAGTGTAAATGTGGTACATTAGAATTAAAATGCAATAACAGTAATACAAAGTTATAGTACAAATAAATAAAGCATGTATTAAGTAAAAGTTAGAAAGGAAATGTAGGAAAATTAGTAATTGGTTTTTTTGCATTAATTGGAAAAACATGCAATACAAAGTAGTAGGGAAAATAAAAACCAAAGTATAGATTGAGAAATTAAAATATTAGTAATCGATATTGTAGGTCATAGGAATATGTAATTTGATGTATGTTAGAATTTGAAAGTAAAATAGTTAGAAATAAATTGTAGTTTTAGAAATACAAAACATATACTAATCGATTTTGTAGGCGGTAGGAAGATGTATGAAATACCGTACTGTTAATGTTACAATGGGATAGTGGGTGTTTGATGGTACGATTGTTGCATGCTGTGTACTAAAATGGTTGATTATGCACTTATGTTAGGTACGCCATGGCTGACATTCAAGACTTGTTCGTGTTTTATGGGAGTGGTCTTGTAAGCGACGGGCCGTACGGGGCGGACCTGTCAAATTGTGACCGGACCGTGATCCGGGCACCTGGTCTGAACGCCATGAGCTTGTCTGAGCTACGGAGGTGTGTCTGTTCGGCGTTCGATCGGCAGACCGGAAGGAAGAAGTTACAGACCGGACGTTGTTGCTCGACGCGGTGGTGGACGTGGCCAGGGACCACCACCCCCCTCCGCGCCGCCGTCAGCACCACCATCAGCACGGCCATCGTCGTCGCGTCCATCGCAGTCCGGCAGTCGGCCCAGCTACGCTCGCTCGGCCTCTGTAAGATCGAGGTGGCCGACTAGAGGGGGGTGAATAGGCGGTCTAAAAATTCTCTACAAATTAATATAGCAATTAAAGAGCTTTTCTATTTGCCTAAACCAAGTATACAATGCGGAAGCTAAATACAAGATGGTTTAGTACAAATAGCGCCTAAAACTAATGAGTTCGCCTAATTGCACCAACAATTATATCCTAGGTCAAGGTTTGCAATCCTAGGTTGACAAGCAATCAAATATGTTCTAAGTATGTAAATTGCTTGAAAGTAAATAGAGTACAAGAAAGCAAACCACAATGACACGTTCTCTTTTTACCGTGGTGTTCGGAGACTTGCCGGTCTCCCCTAATCCACGTTGAGGTTAGCCCGAACGAATCGGACCGGCTCCACGAATTAAGCCGAAACACCTCGTATCCACTAGTGGTAGCTCTTTCCCGCTCCGGGTAGGTGAGCTCCGACCTTCACAAATTCGCCGGGTCTTCTCACAACCTTCTTGAGAAGATCACCGCGCACGACGCCTCCAATGCCGTCTAGGAGTCGGCAAACTCCAAGAGTAACAAGCCAAGTCCCTCACTTGACTCTCACCACGTGCAACGAATGCACAAGCTCAATTGGACACTAAGTCCACCTCTAGATGCAACACATGCACTCTAGAACCTCTCTCGCTTCTCACAAAGTGCAACACATGCACAATTGAGTGGAGAGCCTCACTCTAGCTCAAGAACACAGGAATGAATGAATCAACACCCTCTCCAACCGGCCACAAGGGGGTATTTATACCCCACACAAGAAAACTAGCCGTTGGAGCCAAACCCCTGAAAAAATCAGGAAAAACGGAACTACAGCAGTACAAATTGCGGTACTTCCGATTTCCTCGCCAACGGTCAGAAAATTAGCCGTTTCTCAGCAAAAACGGAACTACCGGAGTACAAATTGTGGAACTACCGTTTTTCCCGAGGCTAAGTCATTCAAAAAGTCGCTCTCTGAAAAAAACGTTCCGCTCGGAAATCGGAACTACCGCAAATTTCGGAACTACCGCAGTACAAATTGTGGTACTTCCGCAAAAATCGGAACTACCGCAGTACAAATCGCGGTACTTCCGTTTTTGGTTTTTCAGCATAGGTGACACTCGGAAAAACGGCCATAACTTTTGACTCCGATGTCGGAATTGAGTGATCTTGGACTATATGAAAAGCTTATTCAGAGGGCTACACAACCCATCTATTTGCATGATATCAAATACATTAGATCAATGCAAAAATTAAAAGACATCCAAAGAGTCACTACCATGGTCTAATGTCAAAGGAAATGACAACAAACAATTTTAGACCATGCCAAGGGATAATGCATGATCTCCAACTTTTGCAAAATATATTTGCAAACTTAGATCATGCTACAAGGATTAGGTACATTGACTTCTCACATTTGCGAAACATATTCGCAAACCTAAGTCACATGCCACAAGGATTATATATGAGCTTCAACCATTTGCAAAACACATTTGCAAATATAAGTCTCATATCACAAAAAATGAAAACATGGACTTCAAGCACTTGCAAAACACATTCGCAATGCATAGTCTCATGTTGCAAAGATTCACCACATGAGCTTCAACTATTTGCAAAACACATTCGCAAATATAAGCCTCATGTCGAGATGAGCTAGAGCAAGTGAGGTTTGAGCTATCAACACATGATGAGATTCAAACTACTAGACATGACCCCTCTTAATAGTACGGCAACCTACACTAGCAATCCGGTCTTCCAACCAAACACCAAGACCGGTAAAAGACTAGGAACACATCCTTAGCCCTAACTAGTCATACCTTTGCCTTGGGTCATCGTCTTGATAGGCATCAACTCATGATGCATTCTTTTCGTCAACTCCATCAATACATGATGGTCTTCACTTGTCTTGATGATCAACACATGATCATCTCCATTTGAACATGCATCAACTCATGACGCATCTTCTTCTTGATGGCCTTCAACACATGAATCCATCTTCTTCTTTGATAGCCTTCAACTCATGAAACTATCTTCTTCTCAATCTTGACTTGATAATCTTCAACACATGAAATCATTCCAAGTCGTTCTTATTTGTGGAACCTAAACTCTGCATCCAACTCATGGAAACCGTTAGTCCAACAGAACAATTGTCATCGATTACCAAACTTCACCATTTTGAAAATTCATGACAATCTCAATAAATAATGAGATATGAAAATGATTTGCGAGTATACACCTTGTACACAACAAATGTATACTCTAAAATAAGCTTTAGACAAAGCTTACTCATCCGGTTGTCATTTAGGCATTCAACCATTAACACATAATGGAGAAGTTAGGTGACAACCCGATTGCACATGAGTATATACGAACTACACAAGTTATATATACTCAAGAATGTATTTCAAAGTAAAGATCCCAAATATGCGTATTAAAGAAAGCATGGATCAATACTTATGAAACTCCAAAATATATAGAGAGCTCCCCCTAAATGTGTGCATACAAGTGTATATAGTGAAGACATATGCACATATTCATTTTAGACTAATTGAGGAGTTCAATCTATATTTTGGATCTAAGGAATGCATTTGTAAATGAGAAAGCGATTTCGAATGCATACCTCTTTGATTTCACCTTTTCATCCAAATGAGACTAACCAAAGATAAACTCAAATAAATATATTAGTCTCATAAATTCATTTATCATTTTCACCAAAACATTATAAAGTATATGTCATTAATATCATAATGTCATAATGGCATTTGTCATTAACACCAAAACCAACTTAAATGGAGCTTTATATTTCAGCCTCCACACGCTTCGGACCGGCGGTTGGACAATTGCCACCTATTTGTTCATTCACTCAATTGCCATTTATGTCTAACCACATGTTCTGCTTGCAGCAATTGCGACAGGATAGCACTTTGCTACAGCCATCGTCATCGCGGAGGGCGGCGGAGGAGAGAGCGTGCTCTCCAGGCCAACAGGGGCCCACTCCAGAGAGCGACCCTGACTCGGTGCAGCAACCAGAGGGGGCGATGCCCACGTTCACCCATGGCGTGCAGTCTAGCCTACAAGACCGGGACAGGTGGTTTGGGCAGACCTATCAAGGATATACAGCGCAGGAGTACATGCGCGACTACCCTACGGCATCGTCATTTCGACAGCCGCATACCCCGGTATGCATTAACGTAGTAAGATAAACATGTCTATTTCAAAGCCATCTGATCGCATTGCCAAAAAAATGCAGGTCTACTCGGAGCAACAGGGCCATGACGTTCAGAGTACCTAGGTAAATGCCTTGCCATATTAATATTCATTACTAACATCGCTGCCCATGTCCTAATTCAGCTTTACCATCTCAGCAGGCTGTAGACCCCTCGTCGACCGAATGGCTGAGCTCTATTTTCGGCCAGCCAACGCAAGACCCCACCCAACCGTACGCAGGACCACCTCGGACGCAGGCCTCGCAGTATGACCTTCGAGATGCACCGCACTCACCTACCTGGTTCATCTTCTCGGAGGATCACATACGGCGTCCGAGGAGACGACGACGAGATTCATAATGAATTTTTTGTACTTCAGATTGTGTAACGTCGCATGGTTTTCCTGTGTTCGTACTGTACTGTGTTTATGAAATTAATTGAACTACAATTAAGGCTTCATTCCAATATGACAAGTATGCACGCATGTGGGCACTGTACCTCACAGCATGCATTACACATACATAGATTAACTCTCCAACGGGAGAAGACACGATAACAACAAACACAAGGTACAACATAGCATAAAACATTACCAACATACACGAGGAGAACCTCCAACACTACAACTTGATGATAACAATAAACACAAGAAAGAAAATAGCACACAACATTAAATTTATCTTCCACTCTAGTCTATCGAAACGATGCCACATCCCGACGGGGTCGCAACCCCCCACGATAATTCTCTCATGGCGAACAATGTCTGTCCTAGTGCCCATTTCATTCTCCCACACCCAGAATCGGCAACCACCAGGGGCTTCCTGCAATTCCATGAGAAGAAGATATTTAAACATACTACCACGATTTGAATGAACCTGAAACAATCTTACTCACCGAGTGATAGGGGCACTTGTAGTAGTGCCGCCCAGGATTCGCGGCCATCTGTGAGGTCTTACGTCTAACAACCGTGTTGCATTTCGGGCAAATCACCGTGGGTGTATGTGAAGAGGTGCTGAGCTGACTCATTGCCTAGTCGGGGGGAGTTAGCACGAAAGAAAACTACACAGATTGGGAACAACTAATTCAGGAGGTGAGTGATAACAATGCAAGGGACTAGATGAGGAATGGCTCCCTTTTATAGGCTGTGGGGGGCAGCCTCAGTCACAGAGACCAGAGAATAAGACGAGGTCACGCAATGACATGACAAAACGGGGCAGCTTTTCTCAGTGACATGACAACACGAAACAACACATACATTGCACATACAGAAATATATGAAAAGTACTACAAACAAGAATTTAAATCAAAACAACAGTCCTAGCGCCACAGTATCAACACAACAACAAACACAAGAACTAAAATACGACACAACCATAACCCTCGTTGCCTATATGCCAAAAGAGCCTTGTGGCACCCACATGGAGTATTGCTGAGGGGGCCGCCTCGGACGTGGCTGGCCGTCATGGTAGTGGCACGCACATATGCAGCTCGGGTTCGCGCAGCAACATGTGGGATCATAAGAGCTTCCTATGTTCACAACCTCCTCGTTGCCCCTCTCGCGTTGCATCTGTTGGCGGAGGTCGTTGTTCTCCTCATTGTCAGTCTCGATTCGGTCCTCCAACTCCAATATTTGATCCCATAATGTATCCACATAACGGACAATATACCGTTCATGAGGAGGGTCGATCCAGCGGGAGAAGTCGCATTTTGCCATCTGCGGGAAAGGACGGTAAACATGGAGGGTTCATAAGCAATAACAAAAAATGTACTATTAGTAATTTATACCCCAAAGCGTGGGCATCGGAAGAAACGTCGCCCGCCATCGAACGGGGCATCCACGATCTGCACGACCATGTACTCATTGTGTCTGCATTTCGGCCACGCTGGTTGAGCACGCCGGCTTGGTATCAAGCGATACTGTGGACCGAACATCTCCCTCCTTTCGAAGGGAAGGTCTTCCTTCGGTGACCCAAATCCGACTGGCCCATCGGCTTCCGACATGGTATGCTTCACCACGAAAGAGAAGATACTTCTTTGTTCGATTTACAGCGTTCTCTGCGTACAATGTCATGGGACCCTAACCGTGCTATTTATACCAAAACGAGGCAGCTTACTACAGTGACCAAAATCACAAAAGAGGATAGTTCTGCGTAGAGACGTGACAAAAGGGGGCAGCTTTACGCAGAGACATGATAAAAGAGGGCAGCTTTGCACAGAGACGTGACAAAAGAGGGTAGCTCTGCTCAGTAAGATGACAAAATATGCCAGCTTTGCGCAGTGAAATGACAAAACGGGGCAGCTTTGTTCAGTGACATGACAAAAGAGGCCAGCTTTGCCCAGTGACATGACAAAAGAGTGCAGCTTTGCGCAGGGATATGACAAAACGGGCCAGCTTTGCTCAGTGAGATAACAAAAGATGCTAACTTTGCGCAGTGACATGACAAAACGGGGCAGCTTTGCTCAGTTAGATGACAAAAGACTACAACTTTGCGCAGTGACCTGACATAACGGGACAGCTTTGCTCAGTGAGATGACAAAAGACTGCAGCTTTGTGCAGTGAGATGACCAAACACGCCAGCTTTTCGCAGTGACATGACAACACGGATCAGCTTTGCTAAGACAGATGACAACACGGGGCAGCTTTGCTCGGTGACATGACAAAACAGGATAGCTTTGCTCAGTGAGATGACAAAAGACGCCAGCTTTCCGCAGTCACATGACAACACGAGGTAGCTTTGCTCAGAGAGATGACAACACGGGGCAGCTTTGCTCAGTCACATGGCATGACGACTCAGCCTTTTTGCAGTGATACGGCAGAACGTCCAGCTTTACTCAGTAACATCAAAATATCACTTACCATTGTATATATCGATCGTTCTACGCTCAATCGTTCCTAAAAAAATTTACCAAAATTTTTTATGCCTCTACAATTTACATTGACCATAAACTTTTATTACAAATTCATCAGATTTTTCCCCAGCTTACAACTACAAAATTGACAAAACTTACAAACCCTACAAATAGACCAAACCCTAAAGGTCACTTACCATTGTATATATCGATCGTTCTACGCTCAATCGTTCGTAAAAAAAATTTACCAAAATTTTTTATGCATCTACAACTTACATTGAACATAAACTTTTATTGCAACTTCATCAGATTTTTCCCAGCTTACAACTACAAAATTGACAAAACTTACAAAAATCACGGGCATTGCAAACCCTAAAAACAGACCAAACCATAAAAGCCACTTACCACTGTATATATCGATCGTTCTACGCTCAATTGTTCCTAAAAAAAATTTACCAAAATTTTTTTACATCTACAACTTCTAATCACCATAAACTTTTTTTACAATTTTATCAGATTTTTTCCAATTTACAACTGCAAAATTAACAAAACTTATAAACATCACGGTTCCCGCACCACTGCAAACCCTAAACAGACAACAAACCCTAAAAAAAGGTCTACAATGTGAACGTGCGCTCGGTCGCTGGTTGTGCGGTCGGAATCTCAGTCGTGCGGTCGGGAAAATAAAACGTGTGGTCGGCGGCGTGCACAGTGCGGTCGTGCGGTGTGGTACCGCACGACCCAGCTACAGTGCGGTCGTGCGGTACCACACCGCAGGACCGGCCAGGTGTCGCGTCGGCGCGGTCCCGCGGTCGGGCGGGGGGCCAAAATTGGAATTCTTTCGCTGAGGGGGTCAAAATTGGAATTTTTGCGTGCTACAGGCCAGATGTGTCCAAAATTCCTAGAGGATGGGGATTATTAGGGTGGGACCATCCAATCGGGCACATTGTTTTCTGCTGGTGGCAGCTTGGTGGCTGGTGCTAAAGGTTCGGGCGCGACAACGAGAGGAACAAAGATGGTGCACACACACGCAAGTGGGGAAGAACCGAAGAACCATCACGGGTGTCTCTTTCCGCTCCAAGTCGTCCCCCATTATTCCAAACGAGAAATATTCCCCCAGTTTAATAACTTTGCTGAAAAGACGATCTTAATTGCAGTTTCATCATCAATTGTTGTGGGTATGAGAACTATTAATTATAGTCTTGTGGCTGCTGATTTTCTATCCTATTGTTTGGTGATTGTTGGTCTATTTTATGGGTGAAGTTTCGGAGTCTATGTTTGTTACGTGGGATGTATTACAGTATGAGACAATTCGTCAATTTCTGACCTAGAGAAAGTAAATCACTAATTGGGCTTTAAGCTATTCACTGCAATTAGGTAAAAACAAAGTCCAGTTGCTTATTTCTTGTCATGTAGTAAAACAAGGAGGTCTAGTGGTGCAGATATGGTCCTTGTTTCGTTTTAGTTTGGAAGAAAGAATTAGTGGCCAAAGTTACAGATTTTGAATGTAAACCATGCGGGAGATATGCACACCTTTCACCTTATCTGCGTGTTACATTTGCACTGTTGCCTATTTGGGAGAGGAGAGGAAGGACGCGATGAGAGGCACCTGTGGCCAACCAAAATTGGTATGTGTCAATCTTTGCAACTTGGTGACAACTTGCCAAGTAACAAGATGTGGGACAAGGGGTGGAAGTGACCCTTGACTATTGGCTAGATGTTGCAGAGAGAGGGGAAGGAAGAGACGATGAGTAGCGGCAACTACCAGTGAAATCTGAGAGAGAGGAGAGTTGGAACTGATAGTTCTTTCTCTCAATTAAACAATGCATTAGGTATGTTCCAAGCTTTTGTAGTCTTATAATTTGGTTGTTCTTATCTGAGACCAGAACCGTACTTTTTAAGTGTATAATTTGCTTGCTATTGCCTACCTTAATTCTGACCTGCGTCTTGCTAGTTGCCACTCTATGGGCGTTGTCTGATCAATGGGTATGCAAAGATGATTCAAAAGTCGATTAGGATCCAGGGATTGCTACGTAAAAGTTAGTATGTCTATCTCTATGTTCAGTCTCTTGTATGTCTTTTTTTTTTTTACCAAGATCAGATCTGATGTCAGCTCCACAAAAGCTTGATGCCAGATTTATGCTGTGTTAGGTTGTGTCAATTTTCCTCGGAACCTGATGTGTCTTCGTCAATAAACATAAGAGATATTGCTCCTTTATGCTGTATCATACTTGATTGATTGTTGCAGATCCTTTGCTCTTATTCACTTTATTTACTGAGTACATATAAATAAATAAATAAGTTAAAGATGGAGTTGATAGGGACTTTGGTAGTCCAGGTCCCTTTCTCTCCTCTTTTCCTGAACTACTACTATGCTAAAAAATTTCTAACTTAACAGATGTTCTTTGTACTGTTCTTTCCTCTTGAAGTGCTGTCGTCTGAAGCTTTATTCTCCATGATGAAAGACCTTTCTGTGAATCTACCTAGTGATAAAATCTTGTTTTCCATGACAGATTTTCAGTTAAAGCTTGTGGTGACAATGGCCACCACAAAGACGCTGTCCACTGAGGATGAAGTACATTTCACAGATCCACTTTCTGAACCTTTTTCTTTCTCTTTGATGATTGTAGTGATACCATAGAACTTTTCAGATTAGTCTTATAGTCTAGGATCATTGCATGCAAGCAAACATGAACATTTGGAATGTAAATACATAAGGCCGTAAGGATAGCAATATTTCATCTTAAATTCACTTTTCCATTTTCTCTAGCTTGAACATGTTCAGCCAGGGAACATCTTCAAACCTTAAGTGCAAGTGAACTCTACTTAAGGATTATCTACTTAAAATGCTAACAAGAAACATCTTGTTATAAGGGAACGGAAGTAGTATAGCACAATTGAAAGTTCCACCATGACAGTTTTTTATCACTATGGCTGTTATTGACGTACTTATTTCCCTCCTTTCCCCCTTGCAAGTTTACCTTACATAGCGGTCAATATAATGCATCAGTTGTCTTTTAAAGGACCATGAGAAAAGATTCTAAATATTGTTATGATGAATTATTGTTAATTTAGAAGAATCGAAAATTTGATTTTACATTTTGTTGAAAAATAAAGCCATGTTGTCTACAGTAAAATAAGTGATTCCTATTGTCATGCGAATGTGTTTTATTTTGGCTATGGTTGAGTCGTTCTGTTACATGCATGTAAAAAGATTGGCTACTGTTAGTTATTTGCCATGCATGCTCATTAATTAGGTCAATGTACTACAGAGATTGTGAAGCCATGCTTGCGTGTTGTGTTCTGATGAAGTGCATGGATGAGGTGTTATTGGTGACTGGTGTATATTCTCGAGTGCTGTGATGAGATCAGCTGCATGCATGTATTTGAGTCACATCAATGAGGTAGTCTCCTGCGCTGTCGAGTAAATTGGAAGTAATTAATGCTATGCATGAGAATTGTTATATGCAGTAGGATTAGCTGCTATGGCTGCTCGGTCCAATCGATATCACATTGCGGTTCAACAGCTGACCCCATGAGTCTGACCGGTAGGAATATCCGGTCAGACCGGCTGAAATGTAGATTTTCGGCCAGTTTTCTGCTATTTGTGTTTCGAGTTGTGGAATGGATTTTGGTCATTTTCTTCGGTGGTTTTATGTTATATGGATTATGTTATAGTTAACGTGGGTTAAGTTATAAATAATTTATGTCCAAAAATGATTTCTTTGTCTTTATATGTAGGGTCGCTTGGAGTCAACCATAGTCAACAGCGAGGATTAGGGCTACCCTCATGGAGGAACCGATGTCTAAAATGATCAACGATACCGGATGAGATAGTGAGCTTAAGCATGGCACGAGAAAGGTGACAAATATTGAAGGCGAGTTCGAATAACGGAATTGCACCATGTAGCTTAGTCGGTCCAAGTGGGGCGTGGTTCAGTGGAACCGAAACGAGAGAAACTTGCTGACACGTGGTAAGCCAGTGGTGCACATATACGTGGCAATCATGACAATTGTTTGCAATAGAAGGAGATGGCCGGGTTAAGGAAGGGTATTTTGGTAGTTTGACTAAAATACCAGAAACGGCTTTGGAAGAAAACCGTAGTACGTGAGCGGTATTTGGGAAGGCAGTTTAGGTCGTGGAGAAGCTGTTTTGATCAAGATGGATCGAATCTAAGAGCTTAGCGGATTCGGACTTATGCGCTTTGAAAAACGTGCATAAGTGTGATATGCGAGTTAAAACTTGTGTGGGTTAACGGGTTTTTCTCGTGTTAAGTGGATAGTATCCACTAAGGGTTAGATATGGCTGAGTAGCCCATCTACTTTAGGGGTTGACATAAATACTTGTGGTGAAGCATCCAACACACCTCTCTTATACTCTCTTGTTTAGGTTTAGGGTTTAAGAGTTGAGTGCTTGGTGTACTCTTTGTCCTCCAAGATAAAGTGACTATAAAACTTTCCTCTTCAAGCAGTAATAGAATCAATCTTTGATAATATCCATGGCTATCTCTTGTCTTAATTGATTTGATCTTAATTTGGTTGGTTTTTCCACTCCTCTCACCCTTTCTTGATCTTGTTGTGTCAAGAATAAATAAGAGATGGAGATAATCTCTGTAAATCATTTTTCACCTATCTAGACACTTTGATAACAAGTTCATTAAGAAACTTGGTTTTTACACGTTTTTTATTTTTCAAGTGGATTTTGATCTGAAAGTTTTTGGAGTGATTTCTTCGGTGTTATTATTTGCTGTGATATGTAGGAATATATCTAACGTTATTTTTATTATTCTCGACCCAAGAGCAAGTCTTGATTATCGATTTTGATTTTTGTTCATTTTTTTATGCAACCTTGCTTAAATCTCAAAAAGATCTGAACTTTGACATGGATTTTTGCGATCCATAGATGAATTAGGTTTATAAGATCTTATGTATACAAAGTTTTATAACTTTTGGATCATCCAATCAAAAGTTATGTTGGTTTGAGTTCGCAACCGTGTTATTTTACTGTTCACTTGCATGAAATCATTGTTTATAGCGGTCAGACCGCTAGAACAGAGGTCAGACCATCCCTTGGTTGGCGGTTAGACTGCAAAGGAGAGGTCAAACCGTACTCTAGTTGGAGGTCAGACCTTTAGGAACTAAATTATTCAAGATTTTGCATTCTTAAATGATTTGCTTTGGGTTTTTTTTTTGTTTTGGATTTGATTCTCAGTAATTGTAGTTATTTGAGAAAATGATTTAGAATACCTCGGAGAAAATTTTAGTCGGCACTATTCGCCCCCTCTATTGCCTTTCGATCCTACATCTTCCAAAAACATCAATGCAGGTCTTCCAAAAATATCAATGCATCAGTTGCCATCGAAAAACATCAATGCATCAGTTGTCTTCCTAAAAAATCATCTTTAATATGAAGTATATTTCAATTATTCATCAGTTATACTAGCTTATCATTTGGATTTTTTTACAGTACATTATACTGTTAGTAGAAAGGTGATAGTAGAAATAAAATCTGACAGTTGATTTATGAGGATATTATAGACTTTTGTTTTTAACCTGACCACGACTACGGTTTCATGAAACTTAAGCTCTGATGAAGCTTAAGCTCTCGTAAACAGGTGCACATATCGTTTCGTAGCTTCTGTTTATTCTGGGCATGGAGAGGAGGAAGGAAGAACAGAAGGGCAGGTCATGGTACCGAATTTTTTCTATTTTAGCCCTTTTTTTGAAAAATTTTTACATTTAGACCCCTGGTAGTTTTAATTCCATTTTTGGACCCAGGGGGTCGCCGCCGTGGGTCACGGCGCCGAGGTAACACGTCTCGGCGCCGAGCTTGCAGGCGCGCTCCAGTGTGGCGGCCTGCGTGGCGCCGACGTGGCAGCACCTCGGCGCCGTGGTTCGTGGCACCGACCTCGGCGCCATGGATCTTGGCACCGAGTTCGCGGCCTTTTCCCTCGGTCCGAGCCGCTGGTTGACGCGCTCGTCCAAAGCACGCAAACCGCCGACCGCCGCCTCCTCTCCTTCGCCTCGCCCGCCGCCTCGTCGCCTCCGCCCTCCGCGTCGTCGCCTTTGCCTCGTCCGCCGCCGCCTCGTCCGCCTCGTCGCCTCGCCGCCGCGGCTGCCCGCGTCTGCGCCTGACCGCCTCCCCGCGTCTCCAGCTGCACGCCTCCCGTCCCCGCCGCGGCCGCCCGAGTCTCCGCCCGCGTCCTGGTGCCGCCTCCCCGCGTCTTGGTGCCGCCACCCCCTGGTGCCGCCGCCTCCCCGGTCTCCCGCCTCCCCGGCCGTCTTGGTGCCGCCGCCGCCCCTGGTGCCGCCCCCTCCCCGGTCTCCCGCCTCCCGCGTCCCCGGCCTCCCTGGTGCCGCCCCCTCCCCGGCCTCCCGCCTCCCGCGTCCCCGGCCTCCCTGGTGCCGTCGCCGCCCCTGGTGCCGCTGCCTCCCGCGTCCCTGGCCTCCCTGGTGCCGCCGCCTCCCCGGCCTCCCGCCTCCCTGCCACCGCCCCCTGGTTGAGGTGAGAACATGCTGGTCTGGCTCTTGTCTTGGACAATGTGGATAGATTGTGCATACGATCTTGGTGTATTGAACCATTGTGGTAGTGTCGAGGATACTGTTACGGAGATGTATGCGGTAAACTGTAAAAGGGTAGAGTCTCTAGCATGTATATAGGGACATGGTGGGTTTGAATGTGAGGCTGAAGGCAATGGTATAACTTTTTTTTTCTGCATGTCAATGTAGTTTTCATTTGAATAAGTAATCAAATGTTGTTCCTTTCTTGTTGGCACATCGTAGATAAATGGCTCATTTGTACTGGTAGTCTTTGCGAATAAAACTGAGAATAAATATAATGGTTATGGATCAACTTCCAGGAAGAACGAGGCGAGGGAGAGCAACCCCCTTTGTTTTCCCATATGCAATTTGCTATGTTTCTTGTTTAATTTCTTATTATTTCCATATTTTATGCATGTTCAAATATTTGTTTACTTCTATGTTGGACTGACAAATTCAATTTTGTTTTGTAGGATGGCGCAATTGCACCTGCTAGACCCGTACTACGAGGAGAACCACCGAGGACGTCTCACCGCGGAGGGGAGGGTACTTCCTTCATCACTACTTGTACAATTAATTATTTATGTTGATGCATTAACTAAAAAAACTTGGTGTATTCTACACAGGAGCTGCCCATCCTTCGTCCTCGAACCCATGACGGGTTCCTGGACATGCGGTACGACGAGAGGTACACTCCCTTCCTGGAGAGGGCTGTCCTAGACGCCATCTCTTACCAGGTTCGCCGTGGGTTGCCCACCTTCAACCCCCCGGCCATCACTGCACTGGTTGACAGGTATTCTCCTAAACTATTGCTCCACTTGCATGTTCATTGTTTATCGGCTATGTGCGCCTCAAATTCTCTGACATGTAGTCCTCTTTTTTGTATCATGTAGGTGGAGGCCAGAGACTCACAGCTTCCACCTCCCTTTCGGGGAGATGACTATTACGCTCCAGGACACTCAGAAGATACTTGGTGTCGCCATTCACGGCCGTCCAGTGATCGGACCGTGCGTGCCTGCTGGTTGGAGAGCCCGAGTAGAGGCCTTCCTCGGGAGAGAGCTTCCTCCTGAGGTAGGCCATCGCACTTCTGGAGTTCCGATCACATGGCTCCGGCAGACTTTCGCAGAGTGTCCTGCAGACGCGGACGAGCAGACAGTTGCCTACTACTACAGGTACGGGTGGATATCGAGGCAACTCGTCGTCTAATCGAGCTTTTTTCTAAAATTGACATAGTTTGATTTAATATCATTTTACATATAATTGCAGGGCATGGATCCTGCACTTGTTTGGATGCGTTCTCTTCCCCGACGGAACGGGGGACATCGCGTCGTGGATGTACATCCACTGCCTCACTGACTGGGACACGGCGGGGCAGTACAGCTGGGCTTCCGGGGTGTTGGCGTTCCTTTACCGCCACCTCTGCGAGGCGTGTCGTCGGAGTTCGGCGAACTCGACAGTAGGTGGTTGCCTGTACCTCCTCCAGCTGTGGATGTGGTGTCGTCTACCAGTTGGTCGTCCCACGGTTTCGCCTCCTCGTCCGTGGTTCGCAGAGGTTCCTCTTCGTCGACGTCCGACACTTGCATATCTTTGGGACCAGGTCTCAGTTCCCTACGCCAGGACGAAGAGGGCCTACCTAGAGTACACAAACGAGCTAGATGCGCTCACGGCCTCCAGTGTAAGTTAATTCATTTGGTATCGTGATTTTCATTTGTTAGTATAGTACCTTACAAGTAAATTGTTGCTATGCAGGTTAAGTGGGAGCCGTATGCCGAGCAAGAGGTGGTGGCCATTCAGTTCAGCGCACTGTGCAGCATAGACGAGGCCCTCTACAGGATGAGGTGCCCTCTCATCTGTTTTTATGCTGTTGAGTATCACCTGCCACATAGAGTTGCACGCCAGTTTGGTATGAGGCAGCTGTGGCCAGTAGCGCCGTTCTCCACGTCTGTGGCCTTGCACAAGTAAGTGCCATGCAATTTCAATTCTAACTTTAGATTCCAATTGCACAGAGTTTATACTAATTGTAACTATTGGTTTACGTGACATGCAGATTTGATCGTCAGCGTGGACGACAACGACGAGCCGCACAGCAACGAGCACTTCCGGCGGTACCAAGTTTGGTACCAGCGTGCGACGCGGTCCAAGCTTAAGGGACAATGGACTCAAGATGACTATGCCGACATTGAGTCCTCCGCCGACGAAGACACGCCGTACGACCAGGCTACTCGCCTTGGGACGCAGGTGGAGACGGCACCAGTCCTGGACCGTGTGGTAATGTTCTATCTCATTGCTTATTTTCCAATAGACATAAATACCACTACATATAGCAAAATATTCATTCTTTTGCTTGTTTGCAGGGCAACACTCTGAAGCAGTCCGTACAGGACATAGAGCGTTTCTCCAGGACAGTCGGCGACGACAGGACGCGTAGCTTCCTAGAGGTAAGCTTCGACAAAGCCACTCACAAAATTAGTAACTAATATCTTCGTATCTTGTTGGTTAACAAAATGTTGGATGGCAGAGGCTAGCAGGTCGGCTACGTCGTGCGGCTGGTTGTTGTGGTTGCAGCACAGACGCGTTGAGGGACGTAGACGTGCCTTCGACACGACTTGCAGACCCGACGCGGCGAGGGTCATACACGGGACAGAGCTCGTCCCCCACGAGGAGCGACACTTTCCTGTCCCAGGGCGGTGAGGACGACGACGAGGACGAGGTGGAGCAGACTTACGATGAGATAGGCCCGTCTCAGCTCGTAGACGCTCCTTCGACTCAGCCTTCACAGCCGACATTACCACGCAAACGCCGCCGCGATCCTAGCCGTTACACTCCAGGCACCGACGCCCTTGGTAAGGGTAAGGGTAAGGCTAGGAGGCAGTGATACATATATGTAGGCTTGTGGTTGGGCTTAAAAGTCGTTGTATATATGTTGTAATGAGCTAGGAGGCACGTTGTAATGAGCTACTTGTTGTATATATGCGTATATGTTATATTCATGTGATATTTGTGTTCGAATCTGTAGTCTGTACTTTGTGGTTCTATAATTCCTGCAATGAATTTATGTTTCCTGCAAACGACTGCAATGGCTTATCGATTAGTATCACATTACTTGAATATCAAGGCCAATCATGCTTTCTACATTATGTCTTAATTCTAAAAGCACAAAGCATCTCCAACCTGAATTGGTAATTACACATACTATTTGCTAGTTTAAACAATAGAGGTCGCACAAAGCATATAATTCAGGGCTACCACAGATGATGCTTGTCTAATTGGTAATTACACATACTAGAGCAAAATGGATATGAAATATAGTTTTTTGTATAGCATCTGATCAAAGCGGCGTGTGAGACTCTTTTCATTGCTAAAATGTATAAGGTCAGCAATTTGAGTACCTAAAATCTCGTATTTGCCGTCCATGCACTTCAAAAACACCAATAGCGCTATTGATGCAAAATCCTCAGCTGCCAGCTACTCGGCGCCACGGTTCACGGCGCCGAGCTCGGCGCCACGACACACGGCTCCGAGCTCGGCGCCACGACACACGGCGCCGAGGTCCTGCCACGTCGGCGCCACGTTGGCCGCCACGCTGGTGCGGGCCTGGCATTTCGGCGCCGTGGACCACGGCGCCGAGACGTGTTACCTCGGCGCCGTGTCCCACGGCGCCGAGCTTTGGGTCCATAAACGGAATTAAAACTATCAGGGGTCTAAATGTGAAAATTTTTCAAAAAAAGGGCTAAAATAGAAAAAATTCGGGGTCATGGTATGTGACCCCCAAGACTATTTCTTTCGAGATTAACTAGTTATTTACTTGTCTTCTCTCCTTTGCTTCATTGCTTCTGCTGCTGATGCTTTTTTCACATCAACTTGACGTGATTTTCCCTCAATCTCTTCTTGCATCAATAAACATTGCAGAGAACGGAGAACTCCCTACCGCGTCCAATGGCGAAGAATCCGCCACCATTGACGGTGTTTTAGAGCACCCCTAGGATGAAACCGTCGCGACAATTGATGTGCCAACACTTTCCTGGGATGAAATCATGGCAAAGACAGACAATTTCAGCGCCATGTATTGCATTGGGCACGAATGGCCTTTAATAGGGATCAAAGTGGTGATATGAATAATTGCTTTGGATACATTTTACATTAAGTTATCACATGGTTTCTACAAAGGTGAATTGGTGATGATTTGGTTGGCTTGCTTTTCTCTTAGTTCAAGATCAGAGAGATGGTTAAGGAGATCAATTGTGCTATAGTGATGCTAAGCAAGAAATACTAAATCCCAAGGATATTAAAGGGCAAAATTCACCTCTAAATGTTGACCATCGAAGATAGTATATCACTTTGTTCACTTAGTTCACGTAAATAACACGATACTGCATGGGATAAATACACAAACACAACAGATGCTTGACTGTGTTACAGGAAACATGAAACGTGCTGTTTCTTTAGCAGCATCATGCCGTCAGACCGTTCAGTTCTGCCGGGATCTCTTTGGTCAGCACTGGGAGGTGTCCCTTCCCCTGGAGGTTCTTCACTGTCTGGTAGAGCGAGTCATTCACAGGTGTGAACTGGAGGCCAAGATCCTGTAGCTTCTGGTTGGACATCTTGTAAGGCTGCTTCCGTGGGTTCACTTCATCAGAGCACCTGAGCACAACCATGGCACATGTCAGCAAAGATGCAGCATACAGTGATAAGTTAGTCACTTCCAATTTTGCCTAGGTGCATTAGTTACTAACATATGAAACTGCAGCAGGTTCCATTCATTTCTTTTTATCATTGTGTTAGAGCAGATTGATAAGTATTGCTCCCTCCAGTGGCATTGTATTTTATTGACGAACTTCTCCATTAGTGGTCAACATGCTAGGGGCCTTATCGTGTGATAATCACGCAACACAATAGTTTGTTCAATGAACTAAGGTTTGTTTGAGGCATCAGGAGCAGAAAATCAAGCTACATCATATATTTCTTATGTCAAATCTGGATATTATATTTAGTCGATGCGGACATATGCTTCACTTGTTAACACATGGGATATATATAGGATGTACTTGGCCGTTGCAACCAGCAAGACAGAAAATTAGAGAGGATAGTGACAATCATCTACCAAATTAATGCCACTAGCCCACTACTTTATCTTGATGTTACATTTTTCTACTACTAGAGCAACTACCATTTTTTAGGCTCACTATTGGCCAAAGACAGCTTATTGGAACTATCTGGATAATACTATTCACAAAAGAACAGCTTATGGGAACTATCTGTTTAATACTATTCGCCAAAGACAGCTTATTGGAACTATCTGGAATTCTGAATAATTCTATCTTCTTCCTGTAAGTGTTTCCCAGGTATTTGTGGTTGTGGCAAATTTTCGTCACTAACATAGCAATCCAGTTTATTAGTTGCCAAATTTTGCCATTCAGTCTACACTTATTGCAAATTAGTTTCAGTACTTGCTTACCGATCGGTCAGAATGAAAAGTTGCCCAGCATGCATATCTTCTTTTCTCCCCAAAATTTTCAAATGTTGGAAGCATAAGTTTGGTTGCACTATCATCGAAGCATAAGTTTGGCTGCACTATCATCCTGTTTTCCATCTATATCTTGTATCAACTTACTAGCAACATGTTACTTCGCCGGGAAGGTTGGCCTGTTTGGAACAGAGGAATTTCACAGGAATTTTGCAGGAATTTTGCAGGAAACAGTTTAATTCCCGCAGGAATCGGGAAAAATTCCCGCATTCCAAACAGGGCCTTAGAATTGTATACTTTTTCCATTCAACTCGATTACACGTTAGAACAAGTGTTCGATCCAGCTTCAATCTTACACAGCACGGTTTAAAACCTAATATTCCCAGTCTTCTCCAGTACTAAGCTTAAGAAAGCGTTTGCGTGTCGTCACTAGTGAGTTTTGGTTCACCTGCACCCAGCACCTACTGCTCGTAAACAGTAAGTTCTGCTCCCTTGGTCTTGTCACTACTAACCAAGTAAAGGTGGGATCCACCTTAACCAAGTACTACTCAACAAGTGACGAACTGAACCAATTTCTAAATCGTAAGTAGTAAATAATAATCCTATCAAATATCTACGTTTTGACTACAGGAATTTCGCAAGAATCATATCGGAAGAATCCTATCAAATATTACAGGAATCAGTGCAATTTCTACCGGAATCCTACTAGTTAATTCTCACGTTCCAAACGGTTCTAACGTAGAAACTACGTACTTGCTATGGCTTTGATGCATCAGTTGACATCATTAGGAGTTTAGGACACGCAGAATATGATGAAGCTAAAGCTAAAACAGAACGAAATTGTTGTAAGCATGATATATATATAGTTGCATACTCAAATGGACATGCAAGTAGATGGCCGAAGAAAAGGATGGGCCACCAAGTCACTCACTCTGTTGGCACAGGGTACTCGGGGAAGAGCTTGCGGAGGATGTGGACGACGTCCTCGCGGTGCAGGACGCGCTCGCCGCAGAGGTACCGACCGGAGGCCTCGGGCGCCTCGAACACGCGGACGTGCGCGTCGGCGACGTCGCGCACGTCCACGTACGCCTGCACGGCGTTGGCGTACTTCTTGGCCGAGCCGTCGAGGTACTTGAGGATGTGCGCGACGCTGGCGTTCACCGTCGGCTGCAGCAGCGGCCCAACCACGAGCACGGGGTTCACGACGACGAGGTCGACGCCCCGCTCCTTGGCCGCGTCCCACGCCGCCTGCTCCGCCACGGCCTTGCCGTAGCAGTACCAGTTCTGATGCATCCCGGCGTCAACAAAAGCCGTTAAAATCAGGTGCGGTGATGTCGTGCTTATGCAATAATTACGTGCTGTATGGTACAACGTCAGCCTGCACTTCATGGGGACTATGGGAAAGGCTTTTTCCTGATTCTAATCGATGTGCCATTTTGGTCTGCCGGGAAATTCCCAAAAAGAAATGGCTGCCTAAAAGTCTCTCTTGGATTTGGAACCATTAATTAAGCAACCCGTTGGTTGTGGTATACACTTTTATAGCTGTATGCATGACGAGCTTGCTGGGAAGCGTCTTTTTCATTGAACTTTCATGTTAGGAGAGACTAATTTGTTTCCATGGAAATTAAGTTGTGGCTTTCTTAAAAACAACAAAGTACTCTTCACCACTTACAAGATCGTTTACTGTGCAGATGGATTGCATACGCTTGCATGTTTGTAGTGGAGTAGTTAGCTTAGTTAAAGCAAAATATGCAGCTCACACTAGCTAGAATGCACAAAATGACCATAATTAAGTTCTCTCTGTGTTTCTTCTTTTCCTTTCCAACTCTTATGAAGGTAGCCCTTTATTCTTATGCTCTCTTCTTGCTTTCCTCTAGGTGCTACAGAATGTTATTGTAAAGGATTAACTATGGTACACGTGTTTGTATGTTATAAGGTTCACATTTCCTTCTACTTTCACCATTCACTAGTATACTACAAGTGGGAGTAGCTATCGTGTGTGCTAAAGGCCTAAAGTTTGTTTTGTGGTGGAACATAAATATCCGATACTAATTAAAAATCTGTACCGTCATAGTACTCACAAAGCAAAACTATGGTAATTTTTAGAAGGGTGTGTATATGTATCACCCGGATGTTTTATTTCTAAAAATCATCCAAATTTCAGACCGACATATGGTAATGATTTTCATTGATAAGGACATGAGCCATGAGACAATTAAACCTCAAATCCTGTGAGTCGTGCTACGTCATCACTTATCCGTTGGCTAATCATCTCCATCAAAAGGTTAAATTCTAGGGTTGGTGGTGATAACAACACTCCTACAATCGATAGCCTTTTCCTTCCGTACGTAAAAGGATGGGACGTGATAGGATGATCGATGTAATTACTGAATGTGTTAGCTTTTGCAGATAAACTGCAGGTTGCTCGAGTGTACGTAACTACGTATTTACGTGGCTAGCTAGTCTCGACATGATTTTAATTGCTGAACCAATTCAGCAATTTTGCATGCACAAAGAAGGTTGCTTACTAATTGCTTACTACAAAGAAAGCATTTTTGCATCGACATATCCTTCTCAATCGTGGATATTGCTTTGCTTGTTCAGTATTGTAGCATACCATGTGTGCTACAATCACGCTGCTAATCCATTTCTGGTTATTCTGCATGCAACTAAGAATTCTGAAAGGGAAACCAAATAAGATCGAACGATGTTGACAGAAAGGTTAAGAGAGTAGGAGGAAGTTGGAGCAGAGGCTTTGCTGACCTTGGTTTTCTTGCAGTATTCGAGGTCACTCCAGCAGGACTCGTCGACGACCACGTCCGGCCCGCGGTTGGGGTCCATGGTGACGGCGCCGATGGACGACGTGAACACCACCCGGTGCACCGTGCCGGCGACCGCGGCCGCGTTTATCACGTACTCCGTGCCCCGCACAGCCGGCTCCACCATCTGCTCCTGTTGATCCAAGTCAATATGCAAAAAACGTGCAGCCAGGTGTTAGCATATATATCTCTACCTACGTAAAAAACAATAAGAGGCGGCTTAATTTGAGTCCGTTCTGCAAGCCGTAAGTACAGGGTCGTCGGTGACGGGGCAGGCGGTGTGGAACACGCCGTGGCAGCCCTCGACGGCGGCGCAGATGGCGCCGTAGTCGAGGAGGTCGGCCTTGCAGAGGATCAGCCTCTCGGCGGCGCCGTCCAGCGCCTTCAGATGGGCGTTCTTGGGATCATCTATATAAATCACGTTAACCCAAAGTTAAGATAGCACTGTACGCTGTACGTACGCTTTCTCGCAGAGTTAAATATCAATTAGTTGTGTAACAAAGTTCTTTCAGGTGTGTGCATGCATGTATATCCAGAGCATATATATGTGTGCATGCATGCCTGGGTTCCTCACTGTGCCCTTCACGGTGTAGCCTCTCTCCAGGAGCAGCTTGACGAGCCACGACGCGATGTACCCGGCGGCGCCGGTGACGCACACGGTCTGGCCGTGCCCGGGCAGCTGCTGCGCGACGGCGTCGACGACGACGGTCATCGTCACTTGCACACTTAGTGCTTGCTTGCTAGCAGCAAGCAGCTTTTGTCTAAGCTAGCTTGGTGAGATGGAGAGATCGAAATGCTATGAACGACTGAAGCTTGGTAGGATTTTTGTAGAGAGGGCGGCGTGGAGTATTGCTAAATTTATAAACCGGGCAACAAGGGAAGTAGCTGAGGCCGGCCGTGTGTGTGGACAGTGTGGTGGCACCCCAGAGTGACTGCGACCTGGAGTTAGGTAAGGCAGTTGCTGGTTTTCATAGCTCGAATTAATCATGAATGGGGTGAAACTTACGGGTCTTTTAATTAGTCTGTACTGATGGGATGAAAGATCTGTAACAACTTCTAAACCAGTGATCTACCTGTAACCACACCGATCTAGCTACATGGTGATTTTCTCCTTTCTTTTCCCTGGCAACACTTGTACTCTCTGTGGGCAGGGACATTAAGGTGGGTGATGGGGAGATTGCAACTGATGAACAAGTGTAGACGCTTGTACGTGTTTAAGATATAACAAGTGATTCAAGAGTTGGATAAGTGTTCACCAAGATTGAGTATAATAATGGTACTTACCGTTGTACTGCAAACTCCATTTCCTCGTTGTTTGTCATGTGTACGTTTTTTAAACCAAGAGTAGAAGCTCTACCATTTATTTCAAGAAGAAAAGAAAACCAACACTGATCCTTTAGTCCAAAAGAGTTTAAGGCTTACAACAACTGTCCCAAAGGACACACAAAACACCAAACAATCATAACTATACTGCCTCCTACACATCAAGATACCTAATAACACAGCAAACTACACTAGCTGATACTGCAACAAGCTACACCAAATTAAGAGACTCTGAAGGAGAAGAAGGCCTAAGAAATCGCCAAAGAAACACCAGCAACAAGGTCCCACAAGGTACCATTTGAACGTGCAAGCGACTCTTAAGTAACCCTGTGGAAACATCCCTTTTAATTGCTTCGCATAGCCTTCTATCATATCTTAATTTAGTTCACCATCCTTCCTAATAACGCCCAACTTCTTCAACAGCTTGACATTGGACTTCTTCGCTCTGGCATTGGGAGTTGGACGAGCAAACCTGCAAGTTGTGAACTTATGAGATGATGGCTTCGGCTTGGAAAAGGGATTAGGCTTAGAGTCTAATGGTTGCTCGAAAGGTTGCTCCTTGTGCTGAAGAATGCTTGGTGTCTCAGTATGGCTTGGGGAAGAGAGAGGCTAAGAAGGGCTATCCACCTCAATGCCACACTCCATATTCTTGAACTTGTCCAAAGCTTGTTCTGCAACATCCAAAGGACCTTCGATTTGGCATCCTCGAAGGGATACAAGAAAACCAGAGGACAAAGAATATCCAACAAGGCAGCAACCTCCTAGAGCTTCGGGTTGCCTATGCATAATCCCCAAGCAAAGCCTTGTCTTGTGACAATGAGTGCTTGTGAGGAATGCCCAAATGCAAGGTCGACTTCGTTTGTTGAATGGACAATGGTGCTACAACAACACCCTCTACAGACCACAAAGTTAGGCCATCTAGCTAAGGATGAGGATCGGCAAGGATATGCAGCGACTTATGGGCCGACTCACTAGTATCGATGTGGGAATAAGATCCCGATGCGACAAAGTCGACATTACTCTTCACGAAAGCCTTGATTGGAGAAGAGCTCCATGGTGAGCGCGTCGAGTGGGATGTGAAGCTTATCACAAAATGCCTAAGCAACCCCCTGACATAGAGATTGGCGAAGAAAGTCCATCGAAGGACATAAGCATCAAGCACCATCTCGAGGGGGAGGCTTCCTTCTTCTCCATAAAGGAGACACCCACATGCACGAGGGGGCGGTGATGGAGCATAAAGAATTGGTGAAGGGGCAGTGGGTAGTGGCCGTGGGGAATAGGGCAACTACTTTGGGACACCAAAGGGAAAAAATGACCAATGCCCTGGTAGCGAAGAAAACAAAGAGAGTTTCGGCAAACTGCCACTCTATGCTCCATGTAGAGGCAGTTGAAACACCTGCCAAGAAGCGGGGAAGGTGGTGGAGGAGACTTGGAGGCTATCTTGTGCACTGGCGAGAGTTGTAGAGGAGGAGACGAAGGAGCGCTCCAACGTCCCTTCCTGCAAACTTGAATCTAGCCGCTATCTTCATCCTCTGGCATCGCTCTACCCATGTTGCTCATGATGAAGAAGCTATCACCTCTATGAAGAGGCCGGTGAAGGTGATGGCGGCCTCCCGAGACAAAGATGAGTAGGGTGAAGCTTGGGTATCAACAAAGGGGGCGAAGCCCTTCAGAGATGATGTCAGCTGTGGCTGGCATGGTGGGGATGAAGGTGTCAGAGATGACAACGATGAAGGTGGCCTTTCGGAGGCAAAGACGAGCAGCGGAGGGTGGCCTTAGGCACTAGTGACTAGCTCCCAAATGGCAGCGACGGAGGAGTCGGAAGGACTTTATTGAGGTCCCCCAATGGCCAGATCAGGCAGCGACGGAGGAGGGCCGGAGACGACGATGGTAGAGATGACCTTTTAGAGGTGAAGATCAGTAATGCAGCGGCCTCGAGCGACGATGGGGTGGTAGTAGTGGCTGATTTGGCGTCGCCGGTTGGGAAAGATCGCCTGGATTTGGTGACGATAGGGTGAGGGTGGCCTGGATCTGACGACGATGGGTGGTAGGATGGTGGGCAAGGCGACGGCTGGTCTTTGGGCGGTGGTGGAGTGAAGAGGGAGCATGCACGAGCGGGAGGTGGAGAAAGGACGTGGAGGGTGGCGTGGGCACAGGAGGCGGTGGACGCCACCGTTGGAGTGGTGGCCAATGTCGGTGGCTACGGTGAGGGCTAGAGCTAGGTTGCCCTTAGCGTCACCAGTCGCCTGTTGGAGTGATGTCGTTTTAGTTTGACCATCTTTCCCTTTCACACATTTGTCATTCGAGTCATGAGTACGTAAACCAAACATTCGAGGCATTTTTCTCCCGACATGGATGATGGATGTCCACCTTGAACTTAAACCTCAAGAAGTTTTCCGCACCAGCATGGTATGCAAACACATGCATGCGAGGCATTTCTCTCCATCGGTTGTGGTTTTTTTAAGAGAAGCCAAGAGCTTTCATTCATTTGAGGAGTTCAACAAAAAAACAATCTTCTGTTAGAGTAGAAGAAAGAAAACTAGGGCTCAAGGAGAGCCACTCTGTGGACTCCCAACTGTTGACAAGCAAAGCTCGCACAACAGTGAGCCTAGGAAAAAATTGCACAGCAAAATCAGAGACAAAACTGGACAGCTCTCGTGCTTCAGCTAAGATGCACGCGATGGAAGATCCGTCTTCCTTTCGCCTCCACAAATTTGAGCTCAATCAGAAGGTACTTCCTCGTGATCGATCGACGACGCACACCGCCCAAGTGGACCCCTGATAGTGTGTCCGCATCAGGTCATTTAACCGTGTAATTAACGCATAACTGTGTAATTAGGTGATTGCTAATCACATTTATTGCTCTTCTGGTAGATTAGGCGATTAACTGTTTATCGTACCAATAATTTGCCCGCTTCGTCGCCCACTGGTCTTGGGGGTGGCGGTGGGGATTGATGGGGAGCTAGCGACCAGGAGCAGGGAACGCGCTGATAAGGGAATGATGGGATTGGGGGCGGTCAGGCGAGCGACACTGCGCCAGTGCGAGTGACGGCGTGAGACTAGGGTTACCACATTAGAATCTTAGTGTCAACAGGCGGTGGCTGAGGTTAGAACTTGAGAGTTGAGAGAGAGAGAGAGAGAGAGGCTGAGACATAAGAGCGCCATATGGGCCATATGGGGCAGCACATCGCAGTTAGGTCTTGCGCTTTGGTGGAGAGTTATGGTGGGCTTTTACTAATATTTTGGTTTTTCTGGCTATTTCGATTTTTAGAACATGGAAACCCCATTGTACATTAATAGCGCAAAAAATGTTACCACACTGAATACCAAATAAGTTATGGTAGGTTTTTACTAATATTTTGGTTTTTCTGGCTATTTCGATTTTTAGAACATGGAAACCGCATTGTACATTAATGGCGCAAAAAATGTTACCACACTGAATACCGAATAAACCACATTCTTCGGTTTGGTGCGGTTCGGTTTTTCAATTTAGGTATAAAATTGCTTACCTTTACCTCTACGTACAAGTTTTTGGTCTACAGATACTGAAAAACTATATTATACCTACAAAGACAACGGCGACGGTGATAATTAGGGGTGAAAACGGGCCGGATATATGCGGATATTGCTCTTCTTGTATCTTAATCCTGATTTTTCCCAAATTTAGTGCTGGATACAACACGAATTCGAGTTATTTGAGATACGGGCAACTGATAGATACATGACGGATCCAGATCAGGAATAGATAAAAAAAATAGACGAATAGTATAGCATATACGTAGAGGAATATTGTTGTGGTTACAGACCAAACAGAGAGAGAGAGATGGTAGTGGAGAGTGATGAAGATGAGTGTAATGGCCTGCCCCCTCCCCATGGCCGGTATTCTATATATATACATGGGGAGTGCTTTTACAATTATGCCCTTACAGCTGATATCCCCTTCAGGGGTATTTGTGTCATTACACGTGGCCTGTTCGGGGCCTTATAACTTGCTACCAGGCCTGCCGGGTTTAGGTGGGGGCCACCCCTACGACAGGAGCCTCTCATGGTAAAGGGCTTCACAGGGCCGAAGCCATGTCGCTGAGTCCTTTGGCCCCCTCCATCCCCGCGGCCTGTGAACTTCTCCAAACTTGACCCGGGGCTGCGTTGTGGCCGAAGCAGATGCGTACGGCCGCCGCGTGAGCCTTAAACGATAAGGGACGTGCTGCGACACTCGCTTTTCCGCCCGTCCATGTGGTGAAGCGTGCTTGGCGCGGTGCGGGCCTTGAGGCGTCGTGGCTATGAATGTGACGGCGGACTCCCGGCATGTGGACTTCTGAGGCGCGCGCGCGCTCCGCAGTCGTTGCGACCTTGCCGCCTGGTGGTGTGCTTTTTAATGACGGTTGGCTTGCCAGGGGCAGGCTGTCGCATCGTGCAGTGCACCATCTCGTAAGTGGAGCGTGCGACGGTTTCCGGTGTGCACGCGGTGGGGTGCGGACGGTTGCACTTACGCACCCTTGGTAGCTGAACCGCCCGACACCCCCCGTTTGTGCTTCCGTCGGTTGGCATGCCTGCACGCTGGCGACTCTTCGCCTGGTGAGGCCGAGTATAAATATGTTGGCGTCGGGGGCCGCTCCCTAGACATCCGTTGCTGCACATCCCGTACCTGTTCATGGTTAACTTCTCACATGTAGGGAAAATTTTGCTCATCTGCATTTGATGTCTGCGTCGACCGGCGTCAATGCCCGCGAGCGCTGGTGAACAAAATATGTCCTATTTGTGGGAATGCTTCACAGCTTGATGTGGAAATGGCAAGGCCCGACTTGCTCTCGTAGACAGATATGAAGTCATCCATATGCTCTGATCGTGCGAACGAGCATATGCTGGTGTGGCGACGCATATCTGTTTACGAGAGCATGTCCGCTCTTGCCGCAAATTGACCTTTGCACGCTCGAGCTATTGTGGTCGTATGTGCTGTTCTGCGTTCTTCAAGCTCGCTCCGTCCCCTACCCTTCGAACGGGTGGCAGCGAAGCTGGCGCCTAGTCGAAGTAGACGCGTGCGCTCCGTCCCCTACCCTGCGAACGGGTGGCAGCGAAGCTGGCACCTAATCGAAGTAGACGCGCACGCTCCGTCCCCTACCCATCGAACGGGTGGCAGCGGAGCTGGCGCCTAGTCGAAGTAGACGCGCGCGCTCCGTCCCCTACCCATCGAACGGGTGGCAGCGGAGGCTGGCGCCTAGTCGAAGTAGACGCGCGCGCTCCGTCCCCTACCCTTCGAACGGGTGGCAGCGCAGCTGGCGCCTAGTCGAAGTAGACGCGCACGCTCCGTCCCCTACCCTTCGAACGGGTGGCAGCGAAGCTGGCGCCTAGTCGAAGTAGACGCGCGCGCTTCGTCTCCTACCCATCGAACGGGTGGCAGCGGAGGCTGGCGCCTAGTCGAAGTAGACGCGCGCGCTCTGTCCCCTACCACGCGCACGCTCCGTCCCCTACCCATCGAACGGGTGGCAGCGGAGCTGGCGCCTAGTCGAAGTAGACGCGCGCGCTCCGTCCCCTACCCATCGAACGGGTGGCAGCCGAGCCTGGCGCCTAGTCGAAGTAGACGCGCGCGCTCCGTCCCCTACCCTTCGAACGGGTGGCAGCGAAGCTGGCGCCTAGTCGAAGTAGACGCGCACGCTCCGTCCCCTACCCTGCGAACGGGTGGCAGCGAAGCTGGCGCCTAATCGAAGTAGACGCGCACGCTCCGTCCCCTACCCATCGAACGGGTGGCAGCGGAGCTGGCGCCTAGTCGAAGTAGACGCGTGCGCTCCGTCCCCTACCCTTCGAACGGGTGGCAGCGAAGCTGGCGCCTAGTCGAAGTAGACGCGCACGCTCCGTCCCCTACCCATCGAACGGGTGGCAGCGAAGCTGGCGCCTAGTCGAAGTAGACGCGCGCGCTCCGTCCCCTACCCATCGAACGGGTGGCAGCGGAGGCTGGCGCCCTCGCCCCGCGAACACCGCCACGCGGGCGGTGACTTGGGATCTTGCGATGCGGTCTTGCGCTGTAAAGGTTCCTGGAATCACGCCGGCCCCTGGTCTGCCAGGGTTAGGTTCCCGTACCGTGCGACCCGACGCGCCCGGGGCACGTGGCGGCCTATGACTGGTGGGCGGCGGGATGTGGACGGTTGCATGCTCGCGGCCGCTCGCCTCTTCCCTAGGCAAGGGGGACACGGGGCGGGCAGTGAATGGCGCGGCGCCGGAACTGTTGTGATCCCCTGGCCCATTAGTGCGCCTTTAACAGCGGCTAGGTAACGCCGTGCTGTGACGGTCCGTGGCGCCTGTGGTCGTGGCCTTCCAGCTTTGGGTATAGGGCATTGCGCTGGACGGGCGCTTGTACGACTGCGGTCGCACCCCGTACACGGACCATCGCGACACTTCGCCTTCAGTTACGGGGAATCGTGCGGTGCGGGCCTTTACACCGCTGCGGTTGCATCCGGCACGCGGATCGTTGCAACGCTTCGGTAGCGGCGGTATGGGCGAGGTGGCTTGAAATAGCCCCCCCGTAACAGCGTCCCCGCACCTTTGCACCCTCTTTCCTGTCTGCTCCGCCCTCTACACCTTCGCGCTATCTTCACCGCTTCCGCCTTTCTGTGGGAAGCGATGGCCTCCAGTAGCAAGCTCGGCCAGGCGGTTGGTGGCCCTGACATTCGCCGGCGGTCCTCGCTGTTGAAGGTGAAATACGCGCTCCAAGAGCACGACCCGGCGGCGGCGGACCAGGAGCGGCTGGTGGCGGAGGAGGAAGGCACGTTCTCCGGCGAGCTAGGCCCCTCACTCGTAACCGAGAAGATGATCCAAGGGCTCCTGCGCACGGGGAAGTTGTCCGGGCGCCAGGAGGTACGATTGCCCACCGCCGACGAGACGGAACCGCATCCTGAGAGGTCGGAGGCGGTCGTGTTCGTTGCCTTTTTCGACGCGGGACTCCGTATCCCAGCGGCGGCTATGGTGGGCGACGTGCTGCGGACCTTCGGGCTGGAGTTGGCACAACTGACTCCGAACGCCGTGGCCCGGCTCGCGGTGTACAGCTGGGCCTTGCGCTCGGGGGCGTGCTGGCCCAGCGCGTCATTGTTCGCCTATCTTCACGAGGCACGATGCCAGCCCAAGGGCCGGAAGGATGGGACGCTGTCGAGCTTCGGTAGCGTCACTTTTGTTCTTCGTCCGTCATGCAAGAAGCTCTTCCCTGCGAACTCAACTCGCGGGAAGTGGGAGTCTTACTGGATGAAGCGGTGGTTCTACCACCGTGTGGAGAGCGGGAGCGGCCTGGAGTGCACAGGCCGACCGATCGCGTTCAAGCCCTCGCCCGGCCGAACGCTTGATGATGAAGACAAGCGGAGGGTCCAGCGGCTCGTAGGCGCGGCTGCCCGCCTCAACATGCGCGACCTCGCCGAAGAGTACGTGATGTACGGCGTGGCACCGCTTGCCCACGACTGGCGTCTTGCCGCCGAGAGGCGTCGAGACGACAATGTTTCGCCATGGGTCTGCTCGCTGCCGGCTCCCCCCGGTCGTCGTAAGCCTCGATCGCGTCCCTCCTTTGTTTACGCGAAATGCGTTATATGCTGATGCTATTCTCCTTTGCTTCAGGGATTTCCTTGGAGGAGGCGGAGCAAGCCGCGCGCGTATTCCTGGGGCCGTACACTGCCAGGGAGCACGAGCAGCGCGCGTCTGCTATCGCCGAGGCGGGGCTGGGGCGAATAAACCGCGTGTGCGAGGTCCTGGGCCTTGCCGTGCCGGACCATGTCGCTCCAGACGACGGTGCAGCGAAGAAGAAGAAGGCACCGTCTCGGAAGAGGGGCCACAGCGGGGCGCCTGCCGCGCTTGGCGCGACAGCTGCTACTGCTGCTGTTAGTGTCTCCGAGGGCGCGGCGGACGCGGAGTCGGACTCGGCGAGGTATGCCGATTCAGGCTTGGGTGGCACAGACGCCGAAGGCGAGGTATCTTCGGCGAGCGTCCCGGACGGCGGGTTCGCCGCGGGCAGCCGAAGGGGGAAGTCTCACCGCCCGTCGAAGTCACCGAGGCGGAACCCGTGCGGACCGGCGATGCCGAGGTGGATCTTTCGACCGCGGCCGCTGTGGTGCCGGAGGCGCCCTCCGCGGGGGCGCACGGGGCCGTGCTGGTGCTGCCTTTACCGACAGCAGCCAAAACCGAGGTGCCCCCTGCGACAACTGCCACCGCGGAACCTTCGCCCCCGGGCGCGGCAGCCGCAGGGTCTTCCCCAACCGCGGCTGCGGGGGCGGTGTCGCTGCTGGCTGCCCCGGCTAAACGGCCGTGTGTGCGGCCGGAGCTCCACCGGACACCGCGAGGATTCGTCGTGGCCACGGGCATCAGAAGCTTGTGGGACTCCAGCGCAAGCGCCGGAGACCCTGCGGCATACGCGCCTTCTGCCCCTCCTGGCCACGCCGCCCGTCGCGCAAGGACAGCCGTCGCCCTCCCCGAACGCGGAGGCTTCTGCCCGCGGCGGGTCATTCCTTCTGCTACCGAGGGTACGGTGGCTTAGCTTACTCTGGTGTATGCTTTTATACCTTGGGGGGCTCACCTGTATCGCGGTTTGCAGCGTTGCTCATTCCGGAGACGCTGAGGGCGTGGCGCGGGATTGTGAATGACGCGGCCACCAGCGTCGACCCGCAAGTGCTGCAGGCCTACGGGGCGGGGCGCCTCGAGGACGCCTTCGAGGTGTCTGGGGTGAGGGTAAGTACTCCTGCGACAACGCCTGGGCTAGCTGAGCTTGCTAAGTCTTTCCCTTCTGCAGACACTTGTGCTGGGGCAGGCCCTGCAAACGGCCTATGCTCGTGGCCAAAAGGCGCTCGAGGATAGGCTGCGAGCCGCCGAGGAGGAGCTGCGCGAAGCCTCTGGAGCCCGCTCTGCCCAGGACGCCCGCATCCGCAAGCTGGAAGCGGAATGCGCCGAAGCGGGGGCACACGCCGAGGGACTTGTTGCGTCGGCGCGGGAGTCGGCCGCGACGGCTGCTGAACAAAGGTTTACGGCGGAGCGGGACGGGCTCCTGGAACAGGTCGCCTCGCTAGAGAAGGAAAAGGGCGAGCTTGCCCTGACTCTAGCGGAGCGTAACCAGACGCTTGGCGACGCCTCGGTGATTGCGTGGGACGCCATGCAAGCGCTGGAGAGCCATCTTCAAGGGCTGGTAACTGAGGCGCTGGACCGCGCCTTTGGCCCGGAGGAGCTGTCTCGGACCCTCCGCTGGGTCGGGGATGCCGCCAACGTCGCGCGCGACGCCGCTACGACCTTTGGCACCCACTGCGTGTACACGTCGGTATGCTTGGTGTGCGCGCTCCTGCAGCACCAGGGTTGTACGCACGTCGCCGGGCTAGATGACCCCCGGCTGGAGATGTCTGGCGGGGCCGGAGTAATGTCCGGCGCCGTCCGCTCCGCTCGCCGTGCCCTCGGGCCTTTCTTCGACCGAATCTGGGCTTACGTCGGGGCGGATGCTGCACGGGTCGAGCTCCGGAAGTCGCTCTACGGGACGGAGAGCCTCGGCCAATTTCTGGACAGGGTTCCTCGACACGACGAGGGCGGCGCTGGATCCTCCGAAGGCGCCGGGAACCCGCAGGCCTGACGCCGTGGTGCCTAGGTGTAGGCGTGTGTTGTACTGCTCCCTCTTTTTGCGAATGGAGTACACACTTGCTGCATGCATTCTGACTTTCGCCTATGTCCCGGGCAACTTCCTTGCTGGGGCCGGCTTCTTGCGGCCGACCTTTCAACCCGGCGACGCCTTCGACGCTGGCGAAGGGCCGAAGAGTCGCTGAACTTTTGGGCGAGCCGACCTTCTTCGAGCGAGGCCCCAGCTTTAGCACGTGTTAAGGACGAGCCCGCGGGGTAGCGGCTTAGAACGGCAAGGATGCTGCCGGACCTTTGTACTTGTGCGATTTTTCCGATATGCAGATTTTCTGTCATCTTAATATGCCCGTAGACTGGCGTGTGCGGAGGCAACCTCGACGCTTCGCCTTTTGTAGTCCGTAGACTGGCGTGTGCGGAGGCGAACCTCGACGCTTCGCCTTTTTGTAGTCCGTAGACTGGCGTGTGCGGAGGCGAACCCCGACGCTTCGCCTTTTTATAGTCCGGAGACTCGCGCGTGCGGAGGCAGATCTCGACGCTACGTCTTCCTTTATAGTCCAGAAACTCGTGCGTGCGGAGGCAGACCTCGACGCTACGTCTTATTTAGAGTCCGTGGACTAGTGCGTGCGGAGGCGGACCTGGACGCTACGTCTTCCTTTATAGTCCGGAGACTCGCGCGTGCGGAGGCAGACCTTGATGCCACGTCTTATTTAGAGTCCGTGGACTAGTGCGTGCGGAGGCGGACCTCGACGCTACGTCTTCCTTTATAGTCCGGAGACTCGCGTGTGCGGAGGCAGACCTCGATGCTACGTCTTATTTAAAGTCCATAGACTAGTGCGTGCGGAGGCAGACCTCGACGCTACGACTTCCTTTATAGTCCGGAGACTCGCGCGTGTGGAAGCAGACCTCGACGCTACGTCTTATTTAAAGTCCGTAGACTGGTGCGTACGGAGGCGGACCTCGACGCTATGTCTTATTTAAAGTCCGTAGACTGGTGCGCGCGAGAGCGTCCCCCCGGTGCGTCTTTTGTTTATACTCAGGCCCGTCACCTTTGACTACGGCGAGTGCACACGCGAACATGCGACTTCGATTTATACTCAGTCCCGTACCCCTGGCTACGGCGAGTGCACACGCGAATGTGCGTCTTTGTTTATACTCAGGCCCGTCACCTTTGGCTACGGCGAGTGCACACGCGAACGTGCGACTTCGATTTATACTCAGGCCCGTACCCCTGGCTACGGCGAGTGCACACGCGGACGTGCGTCTTTGTTTATACTCAGGCCCGTCACCTTTGGCTACGGCGAGTGCACACGCGAACGTGCGACTTCGATTTATACTCAGGCCCGTACCCCTGGCTACGGCGAGTGCACACGCGGACGTGCGTCTTTGTTTATACTCAGGCCCGTCACCTTTGGCTACGGCGAGTGCACACGCGAACGTGCGACTTCGATTTATACTCAGGCCCGTACCCCTGGCTACGGCGAGTGCACACGCGGACGTGCGTCTTTGTTTATACTCAGGCCCGTCACCTTTGGCTACGGCGAGTGCACACGCGAACGTGCGACTTCGGTTTATACTCAATCCCGTACCCCTGGCTACGGCGAGTGCACACGCGAACGTGCGACTTCGGTTTATACTCAGTCCCGTACCCCTAGGTACGGCGAGTTACCCCTGGGTACGGCGAGTGCACACGCGAACGTGCGACTTCGATTTATACTCAGTCCCGTACCCGTGGGTACGGCGAGTGCACACGCGAACGTGCAACTTCGATTTATACTGCGGGAACGCGCGCGTTGGCTAAGCCTGCGCGCGCCTTCACCGCGTACTTGCGCGTGATGAAGAAAGATTAGCGACAAACCGCGATCTTCATTACATCCCCGTTTGCGCGGGTGAGCAACTACAAGGGATGGATATACTAACCGTTTGCCCTTGGTGCGGCCGAAGCCTCTAGTCGCTAGACATCTGCAAGGCCCGCCAAGGCGCCTCTGAATGGCCCCGCGGACCTCCGCGCTGTGACGCCAGCTCTAGGAGCGCCGTTGGGCTTCGCGACGCGGGCACCTGGTACCTGGCTCGATGCGCCGGGCCATATCCTGGTCGCCTCGGACGGTGATGATGGTCCGGGGACCCGGGATCTTCATGTATAGATAGCCGTGATGTGGTACCGCGCCGAAGGAGTTGAGGATTGGGCGCCCTAATATGGCATTGTAGGGGTACGGAAGGTCGACCACGTCAAAGGTGGCATCTTCGGCCCGCACATTGTCATCTTGGCCGAAGGAGACTTGAAGACCTATTTGGCCCAGCGCCCGCAGGGGCTGTCCCCCGAAGCCCTACAGTGGGATTCCCGAGGGCCCTAGGCGGCTTCGAGGGATCCCCAGCTGGTCGAAGGCCGCCGCAAACAATACGTTCGCGGAGCTACCGCCGTCCACCAAGGCGCGCCCCACGTCACATCCCGCAATAGTGACCCGGATGACCAGGGGGTCCTGATGAGGGAAGTCCACACCCTGGGCGTCGTCGGGTGTGAATGTAACTTCGTGCTGCGCCCAATCCGGCGGTGCTTGCGCTGGGTACGCCGCCACATGATGTAGTCTTCGCGCATAGGCCTTCTGCTGCCGTGCCGAGGCGAATTCCAGCGCAGAGCCTCCGGATATGACGTTAATGACCCTGCGGTGGGTTGCGTCCGGGGCCTGCAGCGACAGGAGGCCCTCCCGAGGCTGCTGTACGTGAGCTTGGATCCGCAAGGTGCCTTCCTGGGGTTGCATCCCTTGCGCCTGTACCTGCACGGGGGCCTCGTACGGGAATTGGACGTGGGCCACCGCAGGCGGACGCGTCTCCGGGTTCCTGTCCCTAGCGACGCTGTCGCGGAGCGCCGCGATGGAGGTGCAGGTGCGGGTATCATGGTTGCCGCGGCCGTGGACTACGCACCACAGTCCCTGGTGCTGGTCGTCGTAATCTCCACGACCCTTATCGTCGCGGCCCCTGCCACGGCCGCGCCCCCGGCCACGGCGCCCCCGACCGCCTCGGCCCGCCGGAGCACCCTCATCGGACCCGCCTTCAATGTCGAGGACATACCGGTTTCGCCTCGACCTCTGCTGGCCGCGCTTGGGCTGATCGGACGACTCCTTATGCGAGGCGTCCCTGCGGTCGGGCGCATCCCTGGACGACTCCTGCTTACGTTTTCCCTTCGAAGAACCGCTCTCCGGCGGATCTTCGGCTTTTGCCGGGGCTCCGGCCTGGTTGGTGTCGGAGTCGTCCCCTTGCCTTCGCCGCGCGTCTTCTTCCGCCCTGGCATATTCTTCCATTTTGTCGAAGAGCTTCGCCACCGTCTTGATTGGCTTTCGCGCATTGTACTCGGCCATCGGGCCCGGACGAAGGACCTGTATGGCTGCATTAACGATGGTGGTTTCATTAACGTCTTTCACTTGGCATCGAATCTTGGCGAAGCGTTTGAAGTAGTCCCGGAGCTTCTCCGAGGGTTTTTGCTTTACAGCAAAGAGTTGGTCCGCGTCGACTCGGTCGACGTAGTTTCCTTGGAAGTTGTTGTGAAGGCGGACGCGAAGCTGCTCCCACGCGTAGATGGAGCCCGGCTCTATGGTAAAGAACCAAGAGAGCGCCACTCCTTGCAGCGCGAGGGGGAGTCCCTTCGCCTTCGTGGTGTTGTCTCCGCCTGCGGCTTCGATCGCGGTTTCGTACACGCGCAAGAACTCACGGGGGTCCGTGTCGCCTTTGTACGAGTCGACGGCGCTAGGGAACTTGAAGTCTTCGGGCCATGCCGCCTGCTGCAGCTCCGCCGAAAGCGGGGACTCCGGATCTACGCGCCGCAGCGGCACGCGGCTAGACGTGGGGGCTTCGCGACTGTCCGCCCTCTCCGACGTGGGCTCGGTCGCGATTACTGGCGCGGCCTGCTGGCTCCGAGCCTCTTGTATATCTCGGACGGCTCCGCGAAGGTCCCCTAGCTCCCGCTGGAACGCGTTGAGGGCCGCCAATAGGGCGCTTTCCACCGCCTGTGCAGGCGGGGTCGCCGGTACTCCCAACGGGCGGATCGGCGCGGGCACGACCGCGTCGCAAGCTCCCGAGTTGGCAGTCGCTCCGTCGTGGCTACCTCGAACCGCCCGGTCCGCGCTGCCGGCGAGGGTCGCGGCGGGGGCGGCTGTCGTTGCGTCGGCGGGGTCGGTTGTCACCACACCAGCGTCGACGTCTTCGACCGCCGGGTTCGCCACCGCAACGCCGGCGACGGGGTGGGTCGTCGTGGTGCCGATGACGGGGTTGGTCGTTGCGGTGCCGGTGACGAGGTTGGTCGTCGCGGTGCCGGTGACGGGGTTGGTCGTCACCGCGCGAACGTCGACGTCCTCGGCCACCGCGCCTGCGTCGACACCCGCACTCGCCGCTGCCGATGCCGAAGCCCTGGTACTCATACGACGCTCCGGCCCGGCCGCCTTCTTTCCCTTCGCCACCACTGACGAAGCTTTTTTCGGTGCCATCCTTTTTTTTCGGTCTTCCGGCTTGCCCTTGTCCTCCCCACGGACGGCGCCAACTGTTGTGGTTACAGACCAAACAGAGAGAGAGATGGTAGTGGAGAGTGATGAAGATGAGTGTAATGGCCTGCCCCCTCCCCATGGCCGGTATTCTATATATATACATGGGGAGTGCTTTTACAATTATGCCCTTACAGCTGATATCCCCTTCAGGGGTATTTGTGTCATTACACGTGGCCTGTTCGGGGCCTTATAACTTGCTACCAGACCTGCCGGGTTTAGATGGGGGGCCACCCCTACGACAAATATATTTTGAACAGATTACATGACCATAATATCATGCGAACCACAATAATTACATAAGTATCGAACATGAGTCCCTATATATGATAAATATTATGCCTAAATCCACAATTCTACCACTGGAGAGTCCTTGTGTAGCAGCTAGGAAAGGTAGCCGACTGCAATTGCCTTTTGATCGACTAACTCTGTGGGGCCTAAGTTACAAAAATTGCAGATTTTTTCACCGGCTTATCCCAACGCATTTAGCTCTGTTAATATTAGTTTCTAAAAACTAATTTTTACGATAAATAATGTTTTATAATAACTAATTTTTAAATAAATATCTTTTTAAAAACGATGTCTACTTAGTCAAATATAATATATATTATAGTAACTTTATTTATATCAGTTAAAATTGTATATAAATTTATAAGCTAAAACTAGGAAACATGCGCAAAAGCCAATAAGAAGTTCACAACTTCACGCGCCTCCTCGATTCCTCCTCTCACGCCATTGACCATTTTTTTCTTCTAAAACTTTCTGCAAACAAATCAACTGCAAAGCAACTCATTCTTCTCAATACCTCATGGCCGTGCTGCGAATCTATTCGATGCTGTGCTGCCGAGCGCGAGCCGGAGGCGCTCATGGCCGTGCTGCTCCGCCTGGACGCCGTCCCGGGGCACTACAAAGCCGTGCGTGAGGCACGGCGCGCCGTGAGCCGCCGCGTGGTCCGCATCCAGGAGGTTCGACGCCGTTCTCGCAGTGCCCAAGGAAGACATATATGGGGTCCCGGCAAGCTTGGAGCAGGTTCTTGAAGGGTGGTGGAGAGACGGCGGCAGCGGCGGTGGTGAGGGCCGAGGTTGGTCCGGTTGTTTTTTTAGCTTTTAGCTTCTATTTTTTACCTTTTCTACGTTAATTAAATTTTAAACAAAGTATTTTTTAAAAATAAAATCTACTAATTAATTATAGTATGTACTATATCGACTTTATTTATATTAATAAAAATTATACGTGAGTTTCTGTTACTTTATAATCTCTCGTACGAACATCCCAAAAACTATAAGCCATAACCAAAAAATATAAGTCTCAACCAAAATGAACCAGATCATCCCGATATCCAGTCCTGTCTCAGATCCGCCGGATATTATTGCTCCGTATTCTACCCTGAATCTGAGCACAACTCCGTAGAACTCGTCCCGAATTCGGTCGGACAGTGATTTCCCTTCCTATATCTGGCCCGATCAAATTTCGGCTCCACATAAAACAAAAAATATCCGTTCCGGTTTTACCCCGGTGATAATACGATGTGGACTCGATCTAATTCACTGTGATTGATCGGAATAGCACCTGTCTTTTTCTTAATAAAAAGAACCTAATATAATTATAGTTTCACTTTGGTGTGTGATTGATCGGAATAGCTCCTGTCTTTTTCTTCATAAAAAGAACCTAATATAATTATAGTTTCACTTTTCACCAAAGTAGTTAGTGGGTGAGGAGGAAACTGGGCAAACTATTGGTGTTATGCATTCTCCTGATAAGGGATGGAAATGAATCGAAGATGGTCAAATAGTCTTAAATATGAATATAAATTTATATTTTCTTAAAATGAATACGACTATGAATTTGAATATTCTCAAATACAAATATGAATCAAATGTCATAACGATATGAATTCGAATCGATTATATACTTAGTTCGATCAAATACGAATATCCTCCTACAACTTCTATAATAAAGCTCGGTAGAATAAATTCCTAGCAGTTTTGTCAGTTTTTGACTATTACTGGTTTCAAACTGCTCAAATTTAAATTTCGAATCACAAAATTCGTCCGGGTTTTTTTTTCGAGTTTCGGAAACAGATCGAATACGAATCGAATAGTCTCGAATACAAATACAAATATTCTCGAATATGAATACAAATATTCTCAAATACGGATATGAATATTCTCGAATATGAATACGAATATTTTCGAATACAGATTTTGTTTATCATATTCGTGTTTTCTTGGATACAAATATCAGATAAAACAAATTATCTGTTATTGTTTTTTACTCCTGATGCCACAAAAGCGTATGACCACCTCAAGTTGATGCTGCCATATGATCTCAGATCAAGCCATGTTCCCGCCTTGTGATCTCTGTTGAACGTGCACCAATCTTGTGCAGGTGTTTTGCTTTGTATGCAGCAAGAGCAGACGCGTACAACTAGAGGTGCAATCAGTTCGGATATTTCTCGATTGACCGTCCAACCGAGTCAGTTCGGATAGTATTTTAGAAAAATAGTCAGTAACCGGATGGTTTTATCGGATATGGCATCGGAATCAGATAGTGATTGTCAGAATCGGAATCGGGAGAGTAGTTTCCGACGGATAGGAGAATATCCGGATATATAATCGGTAATATGCAGTGCTAGTTATTCGGTAATACCCGAATTGGAAAAGGATTTAAATTTTTATTTTGGGTTTTGATTTTCAGGAAAGCCCAGAAATTAAAATAAAAGCTAGAAAATAGCAGGAAACTCCAAATAAATCCTAGAAAATTTCCATAAATTCAGAAAAGTAAGGAACCTAAATAAACAAGTTCAACTTGTTTTAGGCACAATTACTCAACTAAATTAATAACTTGCTCTCTAGGCTTTAATTAAAGGATATAAGAAAAAGGAAATTAATTTCTAGGGAAAATCCAATTAAACCAAATAAATAAGTAAAAAACCAAAATTTTGGGATGCCACAGTAATACTCCTCAGAAAGTGGTTCCAGATGACTATTCTGTTCATTATTGTTGGTATGTATACAAGTTGCTCTCTGTACTCAACTTTCAAATGCATGATATCTCTATATTGTATTTAATTATTTATCCTGATGTGCATGCTCTATATTTAATTATTTAGGATATTTGTTTTTGCGTGTTATCTGATGAAATATAGTTACCGTATCGAATTCGCTCCGTATTCGTGTCCGGCATTATCTAGAGGTGGCCAAATGGGCCGGGCCGTGACGGGCCGCACCCGTCACTGTAGACCCGGCCCGCGAACGGCACGGCAGCGAGGCGGGCCGGGCCGGCACGGCACGGCGGGACGGGCTGTGCCTGGGCCGAGGACGCGGCACGGTGGGCCGGCACGGCACGGCCCGTTAAGAAATCGGGCCGTGCCGGCCCGGCACGGCACGGCCCGCCCAACGGCACTAAACGGGCCGTGCCGGCCCGGCACGGCACGGTCGGCCCGGTAATTTGAAAAAATAGCCGTTTTTTGTGACCGTTGGGGGGTAAAAATTCGGAAAAAATAGCAAAAAATTTGGAAAAATCTGAAATTTTTCCTATAAATAGGGGGGCATCCGGCCTCAATCTTCCACACCTCAAATCTCATTCTTCTCTCTCGGTTTAGCTGTGAAAAATCTGAAAGTGTTAGCGCAAATTTGGTCAAAATTCGAGCAAAATTCCGAAAATTCAAAAATCTTCAAATTTTTTTGTGAGAGCTACAAAGGAGGTAATAATGTTGTCTTATTTTAATTTTTTGGTATTATTTGTTGGTTTAATTTTTTGTTATTATTTGTAGGTTTAATAGTAAGTTAATCGTTTTTGCTATTTCAATTTGCAGTTGATTACTTGATTTAATGGAGAACTACAATTTTCAACTCTCCGAATTCGGGCTCTCGGCGGAGGATATGCAATCGTTTCAACAAGCATATCCATCCGCGGAAGGTCCACATGTACAAACTGGAGATGCCGAAGAAACGACGGCCCCGGTGGCGCAGGGTCCAATCGATCCATCTTCTGCTGGCTCAACAAGTGCATCCACGACCCAAAGCACGGGTGCAAAAAGAACAAGAGCTAGTACGTCAACAGTTTGGAATGATTTCGACAAGAAGATCAAGACCGACAGTGATGGAACTGAAGTAAGGTATGCTGTTTGTAAAATTTGTGGTAATGAATTGACTGCAAAATCTTCAGGTGGGACGGGTCATCTACAACGACATGCTGCAAGCTGCAAGAAAAAGCAAGGAATACAAATGCGCCAGACAGAGCTGCAATATAACCCCGACGGCTCGGTACGTACGTGGGAGTACAACCCAGAGGTAGCTCGGGAATCTCTTTGTAGATTAATTGCTTCTCAAGATTTACCTTTAAATTTTGGTGAATCTGATGCTTTCCAAAAATATATTAGGACTGCTCATAACCCTCGATTTAGTACTGTATCTATGCAAACAACAACTAGAGATTTAATTAAATATTATAACAATTGTCGTGATAAATTGAAAGAAATGTTTCATACATGTACATTCTCTATTGCTTTGACATCCGACATATGGAGTGGTAGGGCTAGAGAGGATTATATTAGTGTTGTTGCTCATTATGTTAACGATGACTGGATAATGGAAAAAAGAATTATAGGATTTAAATTAATTAATGTTTTACATAATGCTGAAAATATTGCAGAAAACATTATTAAAGTTGTAGAAGATTTTGGTCTCACGGATAATATTTTTTCCATAACTTTAGATAATGCAGCTGCAAACACTAAAGCTATGGAAATTCTTACTCCTTTGTTTGATACTTATGCACAGTCTTTCTTATTGCATCAACGTTGCGCTTGTCATATTATTAATCTTATTGTTAAATCCGGTTTAAAAAGATTAGATGCTTGTATTAATTTTTTTAGAGATGCAATTTCATTTATTAATTGTTCTAACCAACGAATAGCCGCATATAAGAGTTTTTGCGTAGCAATGAATGTCCGTCCTAGAAAATTTGGTTTAGACATGCCTGTTAGATGGAACTCTACTTATCTTATGCTTAAACATATATTGCCACATAAGAGCACTTTATCTGTTTTCCTTCACACCCAAAGTCATCAATCTCGTAGCTCCTCAAGTAGAACCCAAGTTAGAGACCCTGAACTTACTGAGGACGATTGGGATGTTGGTGAAAAAATATTTTCCTTTCTAGAAATTTTTCATAAAGCTACAGTTTGTCTTTCTGGAGTATACTACCCTACATCTCCCATGATTGTTCATAATATTGTTGAAATTGCCACTCACCTAAAGGCTTTTGAAAATGATCCTATACTACGGGATGCTGTAGGTGCCATGAAATCTAAGTTTTTAAAATATTGGAGCGAAATTCCTATTTTATATGCATTTGCTTTTATTTTGGATCCTAGGGCCAAACTCCAAGGATTTATAAATGTTTTACAAGTTTTAAGTGAGGCTACCGGTTTAGACTATTGTTCATACTATACACAAATTAAGGATAAATTATATGAGGTATATAATAAATATGAAAATAAATTTGGATCTGTGCGTTTAGAAAGACCCCCGGTAGTCCCTAGCACCTCTAGGGGGGGCTATGCAATGGGGCAAGATTTTTGGTTCTTCGTCTAGTTCTCGTGCAGGTGCAGGTACACAGCAGTTAGGAAGAGAAAGGCGACAAAGCACTGGAGACCTATCAAGCTATCTCAACAGTGATAGCGTCAGCTTCGAGCAGGAGTTGAACATCCTCTCATGGTGGCAAACCCAGAAGGTATCATATCCAGTGCTATCCATATTAGCGCGGGATGTGTTGACTGTTCCTGTCTCTACAGTCTCCTCGGAGTCAGCATTCAGTCTTTCCGGAAGAATAATCGAGGAGCGACGAACAAGTCTCTCCAACGAGATGGTCGAAGTACTTATGACCGTCAAAGACTGGGAACAGCCTGAATCAAGACTCCAACATACTGCAGATAATAAATATTTAGAAGAATCTTTTGAGAATTTGTATTTAGATAGCAATGAATAGGATTTTCAATATTTTTCTTTCACATGTGGTCAATAATGAGCTTTATAGGCTGTACTCTTTTTTCTTTACCAAGGTTTTCTCAAATTGAGTTTTTACTTGGTAAAGTTTTTAATGAGGCAGCCATCCCATGTAATTTAATAAATTAATAAAGCTCATTATATCATTGCAAATATTTATTTTTATGATTAACAATGTCTACAATTTTCTATATTTTTTTCTAAATTTTCTACAATTTTTTTACAATTTTTCTTAATTTTCTACAATTTTTCTTTTTTCCGGCTAAACGGGCTAGCCGGGCCGGCACGGCCTGTTTAGCCTTAACCGTGCCCGGGCCGGCACGGCACGGCATCGGGCCGTGCCTGGGCTTGCACCGCGGCCCGCGGGCCGGCACGGCACGGCCCGTTTATTACACGGGCCTTAACGGGCCGTGCCTAAACGGGCCGTGCCGAGCCCGGGCCCGTGCCGTGCCGGCCCGGCACGGCCCATTGGCCAGCTATAGCATTATCCGTGTTCGATTCTAACTTTAAAAAAATATCATATAAAATACAGGATAAACAATCATTAATTTATCTGTCCTGATTGTACCCTATGTACAACAACCACCATCGGCGAGAGTGGCATGACCGTCTCGCGGCAGCACCACACGTGGAGGGCCTCGAGCCGCCGGCGAAGAGATGAGGCTGCCGCGCCGCCAGTACGCGCGCGCGCCAGGCCACTCCGTCCTGTTGGTTTCAGCAGTAAAAAGGAAGGAAGCCGCACTGAGCAGGAAAAGAAAGGCGCTCCTGCTCGGCTGCTCCGAGTGCGCGGGGGTTGTTGGATGTCGCGTCGCCGTGTCTCTGCGCGTGTGGCCGGGTCCGCACCGCGTCGCTTTCTGCCGCTGCACTCCTCCCGTTTGTGCGCGCCTGTCACGAGCAGCCTCCTGGTGGATCCCGTTAGCGAATTTTGGACATATTTAGGCCCTGTGCACTCAAAATTCTCGTTTTGGCCCCCGAATGAAAATAATTCCGGTTTTGGACTCATGTTGAGCGCGCGATCACCAGACGCCGCCACGTGCTCAGGTCGTGCGGTCTGGTACGAACGAAAATTAAAAATATTGGTTGGTAGAGTACGAACAAAATTTGTGTGAAGTAACGATTAGTGTATTTATGATTTTCATATATTGCTGACCGTGAAAAATGTGTTCAAGTGACAATAACAAATTTTGATCATGGTATGTTGTTTTATTGGAAGCAATTTAATGAAAAAATTTTTGAGCACAAATGTGATATGAACAATTGGACGAAATGAAGGAAAGTGATATTGAACACGTGGGAATGAGTGCAGGAACTGTAATGATTATAAGTTTTGTTAATTTTGTAGTTGTGAATCAGAAAAAAATCTGATAAAATTGTAAAACAAGTTTATGTTGATAATATGTTGTAGATGCATAAAAAATTTTGGTAATATTTTTTAGGAACGATTGTGCGTAGAACGATCGATATATAAAGTGGTAAGTGACTTTTAGGGTTTGGTATGTTTTTAGGGTTTGCAATCCGCTTGATTTTTGTATGTTTTGTCAATTTTGTAGTTATAAACTGCGTAAAAATAAGATAAAGTTGTAATAGAAGTTTATGTTCAATGTAAGTTGTAGATGCATAAAAAATTTGGGTAAATTTTTTTAGGAACGATTGACTGTAGAACGGTCGATACATAAAGTGGTAAGTGATATTTTGAAGGTTAGTGAGAATTCGTGTACGGTGAGAACCGGTATGTTAATATTGGTAAATGAGGTGCTACGTGAATCGTTGTCTGCGAAAAGACGAGATATTAAACTTCATAATAGAGCTGGGCTTAACATGCCACGTACATTTTTGTTACATGCATAACATATAGCATGATATGCGACTAACCCACCCAACTGCGCGTACCAACTACTGTGTAGCGTGGTTGTTTCCCCTTTTTCTCGGCGCTGGGTCTATTACGTTTTGTCTACTGGGTGTAGCGTGGTTGTTTCCCCTTTTTCTCGCGCCCTGAAGATGGCTCCGCTGCATCCTTCTTCCTGTCACTCTTGGTCTTGAGAGCTGCCTCACAAGCTTGAAGCTCTTCCTCCTGACGCTTGATGGCTGCTTCACGCAGACTTAACTGCTCCCGCCTCCTTTGCAGCTCATCCTCCTTGCCCTTCAGACGGATTTGGTCCACCCTCACGCGGCGCTCTTGCTCAAGCCGCATCTGTCGTTCCACCTCGCGAGCCTGAGTCATCTTGACAAAGTATTGTCCTTTGTTTTCCATCTCCATTGGCCGGTTCCGTGGCCATGCCGGCGGCACCCGATCCACCCATTCGATGAACTCGCAAGGCTATGTGTGGCGTGGTAGATGTCATGGATCAAGTTGAAAAACGATAACGAGAAACAAAGGATTTAGTTGTCGTCGTTACCATGAAGTCGTCATCCAGGTCTGGACACTTGAATAACCTACGGCCGTAGTTGACTCGTTGTACTCGATCCGTCCAGACGCACAACATCGTCCTAAAGCCGTAGTGGCACTTCGGGCGCTCATGCCACTCGGGAACTCCAAATAGGTCGGACCTCCAGGAAGACATTGTTGTATAGTAATATTGTGATGGCCTGAGGAGGAGATGTGGTATGGAAGACATAGGAGGCCTTTATGTAGGCAGGTTATCTGGTGCAGTGGGCATAGTCCATGGAGAAGACGACACGGTGTTATTTCTTTTCGCTTTTTCAGGATTCCAGTGTAGCAATAAATGTCCCTATGAAGGCTTTTCAGAGCCTGTAGTCTCGTAATAAATTCAGAGCTTGGACCATTCAACGTATTTGGTACAACATAGCCTTTTCAGTCGTTTGCAGGAAACAGTACGTTCCACGAAATAAGTGGTACAACATTGCCTTCTCAGAGGCCAGTAATCATAATTTATGAAACAACAAGCTACGGTCACTGCAAAAAGGGCTCGTTTTGTCATGTCACTGGGCAAAGCTGCCCCCTTTTATCATGTCACTGGGCAAAGCTGCCCCGTTTTGTCATGTCGCTGGGCAAAGCTGCCCGGTATTGTCTTCTCACTGGGCAAAGCTGGATGGTTTTGTCTTGTCACTGCGAAAAGCTGGCATGTTTTGTCATTTCACTGAGCAAAGCTGCCCCGTTGTGTCATGTCCCTGGGCAAAACTGGCCTCTTTTGTCATGTCACTGCGCAAAGCTGCCCCGTTTAGTCATGTCACTTTGCAGAGCTGGCCTATTTTGTCATGTCATTGCGGAAAGCTGGCCTCTTTTGTCATGTCACTACGGAAAGCTGCCCGGTTTTGTCATGTCATTGCGTGACGTCGTGTTATTGTGTGGTCTGTGTGACTGAGCCTACCCCCCACAGCCTATAAAAGGGAGCCATTCCTCACCTAGTCTGTTGCCTTGTTATCACTCACGTCGTGAATTAGTTGTTCTCAATCTGTGTAGTTTTGCTCCGTGCTAACTCCCCCCGACTAGGCAATGAGTCAGCGCAGCAGCTCTTCGCATACACCCACGGTGATTTGCCCGAAATGCAACACGGTTGTTAGACGTAAGACCTCACAGATGGCCTCGAACCCTGGGCGGCACTACTACAAGTGCCCCTATTACTCGGTGAGTAAGATTGTTTCGGGTTCATTCAAATCGTGGTGGCATGTTTAAAAATCTTCTTCTCATTGAATCGCAGGAAGCCCCCAGTGGTTGCCGATTCTGGGTGTGGGAGGATGAAATGGGCACAAGGACAAACATTGTTCGCCAGGAGAGAGCTGTCGTGGGGGGTTGCGACCCCGTCGGGATGCGGCATCGTTTCGACAGACTGGGGTGGAAGATAAATTTAATGTTGTGTGCTATTTTCTTTTTTGTGTTTATTGTTATCCTCAAGTTGTAGTGCTGGAGGTTCTCCTCGTGTATGTTGGTAATGTTTTATGCTATGTTGTCGTCAAGCTATTTTCTTTCTTGTGTTTCTTGTGTTTGTTGTGTTTGTTGTTATCGTGTCTTAGACGAGGTTTACGGTTGTGTTGTATTTTAGCTGTTGTGTTGGTTGGTGTGTTGATGGTTGTACTACTTGCTACATTTCATGTACGTGCAATGTATGTGTTGTTTCGTGTTTTCATTGCCTGATGCCTTCTTTTTATATGGGTTGTCCCGTGTTGTCATCTCTCTGTTGGTTGTATGCCCTACTAAATCAAAGAACTAAGAACAACCCTTTTTATACAGGAAACCATCTTTGAACATCAAACCATCAAGCACTTCAAAAACATCACCAGTTTCACGATCATGCCTCATTACGAGCTACTCATTATGAATCTCATCGTCGTCTTGTCGGTCGCCGTATGTGATCCTCCGAGAAGGTGAACGGGCAATTAATCCCACGGTCGGACAATTAATCACGCGCTGGGGACGGCAGTCGCGCGGGGGGAGGGGGCCAGCAGGTCACGCGCTCGGGCCAGTGGTCGCGCGCTCGGGGCATCGATCGTGCGCTCGGGTGAAGAATCCCGCGGTCGGAGCGGAGCCACGCCGGTCGTGCGGTCTGGCACGACCCGTGAACAGTGCGGTCGTGCGGTACCAGACCGCACGACCGGGGCATGTGGCGGCGTCTGGTGATCGCGCGCTCAACAGGGGTCCAAAACCGGAATTATTTTCGTTCGGGGGCCAAAACGGGAATTTTGGGTGCACAGGGGTCGAACAGTGTCCAAAATTCCCCGTTAGCTTGATCGATCGATAGACGTCAGATCAGATTAGCCCGGTAAAGATCAGTTGCAGGACCGAGAGGTTAGTCACATTCTTGAATTTTTTTTCTTTACTTCAAATATTTACTCGAGGGACTATGAGACAGGAAAATCAATAACCTTGTGTCCAAAGTCAGTCAGACCATTATAGATAAGTCGGTCTAACAGCATGCAGAAGATCGATCTGATCGGTCTCCTGTTTCTGGATCTAAAAGTCTCTTAGAACTAAATTTAAATACCAAGGACTTGTTCAATTCTTATCCAAACACTTTGGATTTTTGCATGATACTTGTTAAAGGCATTAGAAACCTAAATCAATCAAGAATCACAAGATTTTTAGGCTTGGCTTCACTAAATTGATAAGAATCAATACTAGATCACAAAAACACAAAAACTCTAAAACTCAAATTATTCTTGCTCATAAGGATCTAAGACATGGGGTTTTTCATATCGATTCTCACATATTCTAGCAAGGTAATTCAAGCAAGAGTTCGCACTAGAACTCCCAAAAACACAAAATCACAAATCTAATTCAAAATAAGCAAAATCAAGCAAAAAAATACAACATAAAAATATGATTGAGACAAAGTTTTGACCTATTTTCAGTAGAGGATGAAGTTTACGTACTCATGGATGATTGTAAGGTGCAGCCAAAGCATCATTCTTTCATACCTCAAGTTCTCTCTCACAACCATGGAAGGAGACAATATGGTAGAACAAAAGCCTAAGCTCTTGAATCCATGGATCTACCACCTTATCTCCTTCCCTTTAATAACCAGCAATAAGCCCTAATGGGTCCAACGCATTAGGTCTACCGGTGAAACCTGTTAACCCAACTAACATGGTTTTACACACACACGCTTCTCAAAGTGTTTACAAGACTCAACTCACTAATGTCTTAGTAATTGATTCACTTAGCAATTTTAGCTCTCCTTGATCTAAAGCATTTCTCCTTTGTGCCTATCTGTGGTGCAATTTTGATCAAGGCACCAACCTTGTATTTGGCTAACTAACAAAATACCCTCGACGAAGCTTCCGGGAACCATCTCTTGACTTTGTCTTCATCTTTACCTCAAAGCATCTCTGCTTGCTTTGACACATAGTTTGTAGTGCCCAATGACTAACCGTCGTGTCTTTACACATTCGGTCTCCACCGAACGTCTCTATGTGCATCAATCTCGTCATTTTGCCCACCCTATGTACCAACTCATCTCTTCACGATCCTTGTCTTTTTTGTGCTTTCCACTTGGGCCACGTAGCCTCACCTATACTAACATGACCGCTCGGATCTCAGCTCCCCCGTCTAGTCCTTGTCCATTGCTGTCGACCTTTAACGTTATCTAAGCCACTTGTATATCCAAAGATCAAGCAACCATCTCGAGCATAAATTCTATACACTTGACTCATGTTAGTCAAAACAATATATCATGCAACTCAACACAATCAACCAACGGTACCTAGGCCATGCACACACTCATTCAACTTAAAAACCCATCTTCACTACTTTCTGACCGCACCCACTGGTCTGACGGCGCCTCCTATGGTGGTCAGGCCGCACCAGTTAGACCATCGACCACTTTTTGATTTGATCTATTAAGTTCACCAGAAAACATCTTTTTTAGAATCTCATTAAACTCTATCTATTTTCAGCTCCAATTTTCAATTTTAGTGGCACCTAGTGCGAACTTATCCCCAACAAACCTACACAAGTGTGTGGTGTTAATTTTGCCAAAGGTCCATGACTGGTCTGACCGCTCACCCAATGGAGATCACCAACCATCAGCTGATCACATCACCTTCCCTATGATGGTCAAACTGCTGGGCTCACAACCTAATGAATAGGTCAGTGCCGATCTAACTGCCATATCAGGTCTAGTCGGACCGACTGAAACCTAACAACATAATCTAAATCCTTTTTAATTTTTTTATAAATTTTAAATTCAATTCAACTAAACTACGAATGGTTCATCATAAGTATATTATAGAAATTCACGTGGTCTGTGGTTAGTACTCCTCATGGTGCTCCTAGAGTAGGCTTCCCAAATCACATGGTGGAGAGCGATGAACATCGGCAGTGCATCATGAGGCCATGGCGACGCCTTCTGTCGAGACCCAAATATACAAATCCGAGCTCTTCTATGTATTCTGCACTAGTCCAGGATCACGCTAGTGCACATAGTGTAAACATAGATGAAATATCGACTATATTACGATTTACTAAGAAAAGACTCAAATATTATTAATCATCAGAGTTGCAACTTTATGGCCAAGCTAACAGATAATAGCCTGAAAGGCTTAAGAAACTTGCAACAAAAAACAAAAAATAATTAAGCTTAGTTGCCATTCGACATGCCCATAGGCAATCGACTGGGGAGCGAAGTCCTAATCTACGAAGTCATCGAAGTATCCTCCTTCACACACCTCTGGTTGGCATGATTCTTTTTCAGCAACAGAGCAAATATGGATATAGCCATGAGTACATAGAGTACTCAGCAAGTCATTTGCAAGGCTTATCAAAGGATGACTGAAAGGTTATTTTTGCAGAAAGCAGCAACTTAAAATAAATACAATAAATAGATTGAAAAGCAAGATTTCAAAATTATTACTAAGTAATTAATCAAAGGAATTGAGAATAATCACAAGTGAACTGACCATTCACTCCAATGAACCACTCGTGAACTAACCATTCATGTAAGGAACCATCAGTGAATTAACCATTCACTTCTCAACTTAATCCCAACCAAACCTTTATGAAAACTCTACCCCTTGTGTGAAATCATAGAGCTTTGTCCATAACCGGGGACACGGCTATTTGAATAGTTTTACACTCTACAGAGGTTGCACAATTTTACCCATAAGACATGATAATCTCATATTGCCACACGATTAACACACTTCCTTTGGTGTGCGGTGGAGAGTTCATGATAAGGCCTTTACAATGTTCAATCTCAACCTAGTTTGGCTCGCTAAGGTTTCGCCATTGAGTAGGTTAACCACCCAGTCGATAATTGCCCCCTCTTGCGCCCCGTGGAAATGCCTAACCGACACCCACTGACATATTAATAGTGAAACCAAAATTGAAACATCACAAATTAACCAGCTAGGTCCATCCCATACTGAACATGTGGTTGTACGATAAGGTTCAGATCAATGGCGCACAAAGTTAAGTTCTTAAATATTACCCATGCGAGACATCCACATCCCTTGAAGTGAATCCACACTTTTCCCTTTACTGCACGATCACTCGTCCAAGTGAAAACTAATTTTGTATAACCAACACCAATAACACCACCCATGCCTTCCCATGCCAAGGCGCACAAATTTTATGACTGTGGCTAACCACCACGGTTCAATATCTCATTAATTCAAAATTAATTGATTAATCACATGTGATGATAAACCCTACGTAACTATAAGCATGACTAAGCAATTTAAACGTACAACCCAAGTGACAACTAGTAGAGTATCACTAGATAATTATCCATCCTACAGTTACTAGGTTCAACGTGATCAAAGAACATGACTTGCCTTGGTCTTGCTCAGTTAATGGCTCTTGATCTCCAAATCTTGCTTCAGCTCTTTCGAAGGCATGATCTAATGAGAGAGAAAACAAAATGAGGAACAAATAAAATCCAAATAAACTTCAAAAACTTCAAAACTTGAACTAAAATATAGAGCTCAATTTTAGATGAATTTAGGAAAAAGAATTAGGTCAATTGGAGCTACGACGGAGGAGAATGAGCTATTGGAAAATCTAATATAAAGACAACATTGGAAATTCAAAAATCCTACTAGGCTATGGACTCAACTCATGGGATAGCAGGTCTATGGTGAACTCGGTGTGTGGAACAGTCCACTGGTGACTGGGCATGCTGACGTAGCGGCTAGGGCTAACGTGGCTGTCTGAGTTGGCGGCTGACTTGGCTTGGTTACAATATGGCAGATCTGATGGCTGGGAGTCTACCGCGTGGCTTGATCTGGACTGTTAGGTTAGACGTTCGGCTTAGATATGATTAGACGGCTTGGGACGAGGCCACGTGGTGCACACTGGTTGGTCAGCGGAGATGAAGCATCGACGCTTCGGCTGCTGTGTTGCGCGGCGACCGAGGGCGGCGGGCAAGGTAAGGCAACTGAGGGGCAGCGAGGGTGGAGCGACGGGGCAAGGTTTACCGGTGGATCAGCGGTTGGCGGAGCAGAGTGAAGAAGATGACAGGGAGACCGCCAGCGATGAAGACAACAACACTTTGCTTGGCGATGATGATGTGGGCGATGGTGCTCGGATGCGGCGGCTCTGCACGGATGGTGAGGGTGCACGATGAGGTAGCTCCGAGGTGTGGAACACGAGGGAGCAGGCACGGCTTCGGGATGCAAAACGTAAGGCGGTGGAGGCCGGCTTAAATAGGCATGGACGCCGAGGTTGGGAAGGGAGAGGATGCCGAGGCGTGTCCGAGGCGGAGACAATCAAGAGACCGTGGGGAAGATGACATGCGCGAGGGCGACACATGGATGGGCGGATGCGGAGCACGGGCGAAGTCACGGCTTTGATAGCTGACACATGTTAGCCATCGAGCGGCAATGCACGGATGCGGATGCTTGACGTGTGGTGGAGGCAGTGGCAGGCTGGGCTGGGTGGAGAGATGGGCCTGGGCTAAGCTGGCTAGTGGGTTTTAGCCCAAAAGGCTTTTTTGGGGATTTAGAGATTTTCTAAAGATTTTATATGTTTAAAAATTCAAATAAAATCTCTTGAGCTTTAGAAAATAGCAAACAAACCCAGAAAAACTCATAAATTTTAGAAAATTCCTTCAAACACAAGAAACCCAAATAAAATATTTTCAACAAATGTTATTTGTTTATTTTATTCATATTAAATCCTTTTAATTAATAAAAATTCAACTTAAGCTTTTATTAATTCCAGAAAAATCCAACTGGTAAATTTTATTTTAAAAGCTTCAAAAAGGCTCTGAAAATCAGGATGTTACACCTTTCGAGCCCTAAGGCCACCATCAGGCAACTCCTCTTAACCCTGTATCCCTTCCTTCTCCAATGACCGTGGTAGCTGCAGTGGTGGTCGAAAGGTGTCGTACCCCGAAGCAATACTTTCGGATCCTCTGTGTAAATCACACTAGTCTAGAATCAGTTAGTGTACACAGTGAACAACAAAGATGAATATCAACCATAATGTCATTTATGTAATATGGGCCTGATGGCCAAAGTTTACATCTACAGTCCATAGGCCAAATTTAAATGTAAGTAGCGGAAGAAAAAGTTGAAGCAGAAGAAGCCCACTAAGTCTGCCTACAGGCAAACAATAGTACTGTAGTTGAAGTCCTCCTCTGAGCAACAAAATTAGCAAGGGTGAAGACATAAAATGTACTCCGTAAGTTACATGGGGAAATGAAATATTAATGCAAGGCTAACAAGTGATAGCATATAGAGTTATTTGAGCGTAAAGCAGAATTTAAAGAAATATAGTAAATAGATAGGAAATTTCTGAATTTAATATAGTAAGTAAAAACTATAATTTAAACAAATTAGTACCATTAGCACAGGCATCGACCTGTCACTAATCTAACTACGGGCATCCCATCCAGACTATCCTTTCCAAAAGATCTAATATGGATTACATCTATCCATTAGCCTTTGATAAACCATTTTGAAAATCAAAATCTAATCCTTGAAAAACTTTACTAAGCATTCCCATGACCGTGGGCACGACTATCCAGGATAGATTATACACTCTGCAGAGTGGTACAACTTTACCCATAAGATATGATTAACTCATAATGTCAGCCACTATACGCTTTCATAGGCGTGCGACTAACTAATTATAACAAGGCCTTTATAAAGCAAAGCCGTCAACCTAGCCATGCCTCCACTAACTTTTCACCACAATAAGGAATCTACCAGATTGGGGCCCCTTTTGTGTTGTGTGAGACTTCTCGCGGCCTACCCCACACTCACATTCAACCTGTACCGAGACTCAAGTTGAGACCTGCTAATTAGTCAGTTAGGACTATACCATACCAGCCTTGTGATAGTACGATAGTACTTTATAGCAGTAGCTCATAGACTGGTCCTTAATTAAATTAGATAGACTTTCCGCATATCCCTTGTGCCTAGCCTCCACGTTGAGCCACCGATCAACAACGTATGCTAGCAAGCACCCACCACCAAACCATTTGCCTAAGTCTAAATCAAATTTTATATTTTATTTTGAAACATTTTATAGACCTTCTTGACTCATCAAAGTCAAGAATACATTTTAAAATTCATCATTTTATGTCAAAAAGGTATCCTAAATCTAAAGTTATATTTGTACATGTCTAAGCATTTGCTACAAAATGTTCCAACTTATACTAGTGTACTAACCAGAGTTTTATTCTAAGCTAACATGGTATCTGGGAATCAATATCAACAGAGGTATTAACAAGTAGGCAATAACTAAGTTTAAACTGAATTAAAATATGTGAACAAAAATATACATGCAGAATAATTTAAAACAACATGATTTTATTTGCAAACTGGGATCAACATGGTTAAGGTGTGTAACTTGCCTTACTCTACAGATTGGTGTGAATCATTGAAGTAGAATTCTTCTGAATCGTCGCAGTCTACACGCGAAAAAGCTAGAACAAACAAATTCAAATAAAATTCAAAAATTATAAAATATGAACTGAGAGATAGATTATGAATTTAGATGAATTTATAAATTTGAATCACTTGATTCAGAATTCGATTGACAAAGAACGAATCATCTGGTGTTTATTGGACTAGAAAATACTGAGAAAGAAAAACGAGGGAATATTCTTAAGAGCACCAACACAAACAGTATAGAGGAGCTCTCCACTTGTTTGTAGTGGTGCCAACAAGTAGATATGCGATAGGTGTTGGCAACCGGCAAAATGGATTGCTAGGGACCCGAGGAACACGTGGGTGGTGGCAGCACATTAAATAGAGCATAGTGGTGAGCACATCAAATTCTAGTCACATGCAACAAGGCTTATGCATGAGTTTCAACTATTTGCAGAATACATCCGCGAATACTAGCATTATGCCACAGAGAGCTAAAGCAAGTGCGATTGAGCTATCAACATACGATGAGACTCAAGCTACTAGACAAGACTCCTCTTAATAGTATGGAAACCTATACTAGCAACCTGGTCTCCCAATCAAACACCGAGACAAGTAAAAGACTAGGAACATATCCTTAAGTCTATGCTACTTATACATTTGCCATGCACATCCTCTTGAAGCTTGATGAAAAATATCTTCACTTCAAGTCCAGGTCCTTGTTTTGATGTGCATTAACACATGATGCAAACCACTTGCATTGCATCAACATATGATGATCTTCATTTGACTTGATGATCAATTTATGATCATCTCCTCTTTGAGATCTTGACTTGATGCTCACAACTCATGATGATCATCTCTTCTTCCTGAACCTTAACTTGATGATGATCAACTCATGGCGTCTTCCCAACTCATCCTCATCATGGAACCTAACCTGTTTTACAAACTCAATGTAGATATTAATCTCACAAATGTTTGTCATCAATTGCCAAAATTCACCATTAACACATAATGGTAAGGCTAGATTCTTCAATCTCCCATTTTGGTAATTGATGACAAACAAAAATCCATTTGTTATTAATCACCAAAACTCGCCATTAACACACAATAAAGGATCTAGATCCTTCACTTGCCCTGCCAAATCTATCCATCCCACCTGACACAAAGAAGCTGGGATCGATCGCCACTGCCTCTTGCTTTGAGCTCACGTCGTTGGCACTGGCCAAACCCATCCATCCCAAGTAAGTTGTTGCATGTGTTTTCTTAATTTGTTACCCCTTTTTCTTAGTTATTGCACAAAGTATTTAGCTTTGTAGCAGTGTGTTCTCTCAAAATTTTGTAGTAAGTTGCTTTATGTTGCAATCGAAGAGATGATTTGTTGCATTTAATCATTTTTTATTGTAACAAGAGTTACATTTTGTTCCAATGTGTTGTTGCTATGGACTATTGTAACATATTATCTTGAATATTACAATAAGTTATTTTTATGTTGCAATTGAATTATGATTTGTTGCACTTAAGCATATTTTTTGTTGCAACAGGAGTTACATTTTGCTGCAATGTGTTGTTGCCATTGGTTTTTGTTGCATGCTAAGCACATGGAGTAAGCGTCACTTGAGGCCATGGTAACAGTGTCTGAGATCCATACCCACCATCAGCCAGCTCCTCTCTCTCATCCTTCTCTAGTGGCTGCAAGTAGAGGGAGAATCACGGTGGCAGTGGCCAGATGGGGCACCAGGCTGGCCTTTCCCCACAGATCTATCCCTCTTATCGATACTGGGACCCAAGATCAGCTGTTGTTTCTTCCTCTGTCAAGTTCGTGTCATTGCCATTGGCCACGTCGAGATGCCCCATGAGCGAGTGCGAGGAAGAAACAGGGGGATGCGGTGTGTTTTTTTGCGAGGAAATTGGACGGTGGAAAGTATAACTAAGATATATGTTGAAGAAGATCTGCAAGATCTTCACAAAAAAAGATATGCAATATTGTTAAATTTTTATTGACTGAAGAAGATTTTTCAATTTTTTCTATAAAATTAGATCTAATTTGTCGCAAGTGTTCATAAGAAATGTTGCGAATGTGTAACTAATATGTTGTGCCGATGCATACAATGGGAATACATCCAAGTGCTAGTCGTTCATTAGATAGGACACATCAGTCCATGTTAGAGATCAAAAGTAACAAGTCAACTAAAAAGTGGTCTACAGTATAAGCAATACACAAGCACACCAGCACGTCATTAAAAGAGCCATCAGCTTGACATTGATGCGTAGTCCATCATGATCGTAAGCCTATAAACACGATAAAAATGCATGACCCGTGATGAAGTGAACACACCTGTAGATATCCTAGTAAGCTCAGTAATTGGGGACGCCTCCTCTATCTCTACAGCTGCTATGCTTGCACTTATTCTCCTCGTGAATTGCATCCTCTGATCCCTTGAGTTGCCACAAGCGGATGGACCCAACCGTATCGCGGTGGGCCTGCTTGAAATGCCTCAAAATTTCAAAATCTTTGAATTTTTTTGACTATCGCTTGAATTTGAAATCTTACCAAATGGGAAGTGTTCTTGGTTTGCGCCTTCCCTCTTTAGAATTTTGCTTTCTCCCTAGCATTGGTGCCTTTCTCCTTGATACCTTCTCCCATGTTCCCTTTGGCTGTGCGTTGACCCTAGCACCTGCCAGCTCGCCTCACCACGCTGTCAAACCCCGCACAGTGTTGCACCACCTCATCGACCAAACCAAAAATGGCCATTACACCTCTCCCTGGCCATACATCATCAGCTTGCCGCTGTAACCTCGACCACCGCCTGCTTGACGTGTGTCGATGCCTTAAATCACCACGCTCGCAATGTGTTGGAGGCATCATATCTGATGATCTTCTCAAAGAAGGTTGTGAGAAGACTCAGCATGTTGTAAAGGTTGGAACTCATCTACCTAGCACAGAAAAGAGTTACCACTAGTAGAATTGAGGCGTTTGGCTTAATTTGTGAAGCCAGTCTAATTCATTTGGGTTTACCTCAATATGGACTAGGAGAGACCGGCAAGTCTCCGAACTCCACGATAAAACATTGTGGTCAATTATGGTTTGTTCTTTTGTACTCAATCTACATTCAAGCAAATTACATTCATAGAATTAAATTGATTGCTTGTCATGCTAGAATTGCAAACCTTGAAATAAACTTAGGTTGTTGGTGCACTTAGTGAGACTAGTTAATTAGGCCTTAATTGTGCAAAACCGAATTGATTTATGATTCTACATTATAAACTTGCTTTTAGCCAAAAGAATTTTAAAATCGCCTGTTCACCCCCTTCTAGTCGGCCTCCTCGATCACACAAGTAGTCTTAGAGCTTGTTCTCTCATTTATTAGGTTTCACCACCTAGAGAGTTAAAAGATGGCGACTAGTGGTATAGTATACCTTGGTGAGACACCTCTATTCAATGGCATAAATGGTATTTGGAAAATTCACATGTCTTGTTATTTTAAGTCCATAAGCCCTAAAACATGGTGGACTGTAGATGTGGGGTTTTCTCTTCCAAAGGATCCTCTTGCTCTAACTATTGAGAAAGAGAAATACTCACATTTCGACACTCAAGCAACTAACGCTTTATTTAGTGCTTTGAGTGTAGAGGTATTCGATGCCATATGTAATCTCAAGAATGCTCATGAGATGTGGACACAACTTCAAGATAATGATGAAAGGTCCACCTCAACTAAACATGATTGCATATAAGAGTGGATGTTGGATAAAGAATGCTTAACCTCTAGCTCCGACAATGAAGAATCCATAAGCCCCTCCATATCAACTCATTGCTTTATGACTAAAGGTAATAAAGAGGAAAACAATGATAAACCTACTTATGATGAGTTGATAGATATGCTAGATGACTTTAATGAGTACCTTGGCCAGAAGAAATCAAAATTTAATATCTTGAAGAAATAATTTCTTTCTCTCAACGATTCATTTGATGAGCTAAAGGAAACTCATGAGACTCTCCTTCTCAAGGATCTCACTAAGTTCAAGGTGGATATATGCATTACATGTGATTTAATAGATGATATGCTATGTGTAGCTTCTAACTCTTGCATGACATCTAAGATTAGCATATGCATCTCTTGTTATGATTTGCTCGACATGCCTTGTTGCTCTTAATTAGATATTTCTATTTCCTCTATGTTTGTTGAGACTAGCCTTGTAGAGGAAAATAAAGAGCTCGAGGCCCAAGTCGCCAAGTTGAGTAACAACTCGGAGAAGTGCTACAAAGGAAATGCCTCTCTTGATGATATCTTGAGCAAGAAACAAAGCATGAATGACAAGAGAGGGATTGGTTTTGTCCTCAACAAGAAGGAAACTAGTAAGACAAGACATAATCCAAGACATAGGAAGAATATTAAGTGCCTTGGTTGCAATGATAAGGGTCACTTTGCCTCAGTGTGCCATAATAAGATGAATGACAAGCAAAGGCCATCAATGAAGAGGCAAGCCAGCAATAAACAAGACAAAAAAGCAAAGTATGGAAAGAAATGTCAAACTTGCTATAATGCCAGGAGAAAAGACATTTTAATAAGAATTGTCCCAAAAGTACCACTCCTAAGCCTATTATCTATAATAATCATTATTTGCTTAGGAATGATAGAGATGGTAGAGTGATTGCTTGATGTATTAGTTCACCCAAGACTATTGCTTAGGCTATTTGGGTGCTCAAATCTATTGCGACTAACATTAATGAACCCAACCATGTTTTGGACACCAAAATACGTTTAAATGCTTAATAGATACTTGGAGAGATATTGAAGGCTTGGCTCGTTCATGAAGAGGTGAACTCCACCATATGCAAAAATTAGAGCCAAACATGAAAATGATTATTTCACATCAAGAACCAATGTCATCTCAATAACAAGTATTTACATTGAAGTATCTAGCATCTAGCCTTGTGTAGGTTACATTTCATTCATGAAAATCTTTTAAAAAATTGTGTGTTCGTGCTCTTGTTCAAAACTTCATTATTGCAATCTTGAGCAAAATAGGTAAGTGGCACATTAAGGAGGAGTGTTAAATCTTAATCATGTACATCACATTCCTAAGTGTGCCAAATTGATTAAGCCCTAGTATTTATTTTCAAAATTGAGCCATTTAACCAAAAGTCAAAAATTGAAATTATTAGTATTTCTTTGAAAAACTAATTGGAAAATATATACAAATGCATTTTAAAGGTTTTTCAAAGGTTTTGTCTTTAGAGAAAAAACTTATTTTAAGTAAAATTGAGTTTTTAACCTAAAATTAGAAATTTAGTATCTTGTTTTGGCTTTAAACTCAAAATTGTCCAAAATCAACTCTAAAAAGATTTTTTTTACAAAATGCCCAATACGAAAATATAGAGTTGGCTATTTCAAATATTATTGGTATACAAAGGTTTTCCAAAAGGCCAAACAAACGAAAGTTATTTGGTTTTAAAACTTATCTAAAATCTTAAGTTGACCTAAGTAGTTATTGCCCTGATCAACTCGGCTTCGGCTTCTGGCTTCTGGCTTATTTTTCACTATTCATAAGTTTTGTCTTTTTCTGAACTTTTGGCTTTTTGTTGAGCTTTTTTGCCGGTTTTTTTTCCCCGTATTTGTTTGTATTATACGTAATGGGCTAACATATTTTTTTATTTTTAAATTTTTTTAAATTTAATTATGCTAAATAAGCCTCTGTCAGCTACAGTGCTTTTTTCAGCCAGCTACAGTGTTTTCAGCCATAAGCCACGAGCTTTTCAGCCGAACCGATCACCACCTATCTAGCACTGAAATATGTTTTTGCATTTGAGCCAATATTGTTGACATATATTGGCTCATAAGGTTATTACAAACTCATACATACAAATGGATGCTAAAAATACCCTCACATGCTTATTTTGGCAAATCTTGAAGATTCTTTTGAAAATGAGTTGTTTTGAAAAACAAAAGGCATAGTTTGTTAAAACTCTTTTGTAAGATAATACTCTTTTTAACTTTGGCATATAGTTGGAAATGCTCCAAAGATGGTTTATATTTCTTTGTAAAATGTTTTGGAGTAAATTACAACATGTCATCTATCTTTTCCCTCAACCATTCTCTTTGATCCACAAAGTCAAGTTGATTCTTGTTATATTTGCTAGCTACCCTTAAGTACCTTCTTGTCTTCATATGCTATTTTGATCATATTGCGATGCTTTTATTATACAAATGGTATCTCTCTAAAGGTGGTAGCACTTTTGAACATCTTGACTTCGGTATGAGATTCATCTTTGTCTTTGCAAATGGTATCATCATTTTTCTTCAAGTAGTATCAAGACAAATACCCAGACCTGACGTGAAGATGTGCATCATCAAGCTTCAAGAGATTGCTCAAGGCAAATGTATGACTAGGTAAGGCTATGGATCTGATTTCAATCTTTTACCGATCTTGGTGTTTAGTTGTAAGACCAGATTGCTAGTATAGGATTGTTGTACTATTAAGAGGGGTCATGTCTAGTAGTTTGAGTCTCATCATATATTGATAGCTCAATCGCGCTTGCTCTAGCTCTCTGTGGTATGATGCTATTATTTGTAAATGTGTTTTGCAAATAGTTGTGGTTCATGCATTTAATCCTTGTAACATGTGACTATACTTTGCAAATGGTTAAAGTCCATGTTTCCTAATCCTTGTGGCATGAGGCTTATATTTGCGAATGTATTTTACAAATGGTTGAAACTCATGCACAATCATTGTAGCATGTAAATTAGGTTTGCGAATGTGTTTTGCAAACATATTGAGTCCATGTACTTATACCTTGTGTCATGGTCTCAAATGTGTGAAAATGTATTTTGCAATTTGTTGAAAATCATGATGTGATCTTTGTGTGTATGGTACTGTAATTTACAAATATGTTTTGAAAAACTTTGTTGAAATATATGCACTTTTAAAAAATTGGTATGACCGCAATGTGTATGGCGGTACGAGTAGCCAGCAGTATGACCGCATGTGAGATGTGGTAGTACCGCACCTCAGTGTGGTCAAAAGACCAGTGTGGTCGAGCAAGACCAGAGTAGTCGAAGACCAATGTGGTCTAGCAAGACCAGTGCGGTAAAAAGATTAGTGTGGTCGAACAAGGCCAGAGTGGTTGAAGACCAATATGGCCGAACAAGACCAGTGTGATCAAAGACTAATGTGGTCGAAATGAGACCTATGTGGCCTGATCGGCCTATTGGGCGCGGTAGTACTGCACCCCTGTAGTACCGATTGTGTCGAGCTATATGACTGCATTGCGGTATGACTGATTTATACTTGGCAGTACGGTATTTCCAGAGAGGTGGCTTTTGGAGACATTTCTCTCCTCTAGAAATCGGCAGTACCAATTTGGTATCGCAGTACTACTAGAGTGCGGTAGTACCGAACATATAACTGTGGTGGTACTGCAAATTGCTGTGTAACGGGTAGTTTTATAGCCGTTACGAGGAAAATGATAGTACTGACTATATAACGGTAACAGTACCAGTTTTCCTATTTTTTTGGTCCCAACAGCTAGTTTCTTTGTCTAGGGTATAAATACCCTCTTGTGGCTGATTGGAGAGCAATTTTTGGCACTCCATTTTACTCTCTTGAGTTAGTGTGAGCTTCCCCTCTTAATTGTGCATGTGTTGCACTTTGTGAGCAAGGAAAGAGGTCTCTAGTTGCATGTGTTTCATTTTGAGGTGGATTTCGTATTCACTTGAGCTTGTGCATTCGTTGCATATGGTGAGAGTCAAGCAAGGGGGCTTGACTTGTTATTTTTGTAGGTTACCGACTCCTAGACGGTGTTGGAGGTGTCGTGTCCGGTGATCTTTTCAAAGAAAACTGTGAAAAGGCCTGGCGTGTTGTGAAGGTTGGAGCTCACATCCCTAGAGGGGGAAGAGATACAACTAGTGGAATTGAGGTGTTGGCTTAATTCATTGAGCTGGTCCAATTCATTTGGGCTTACCTTAACCTGAACTAGGGGAGACTGGCAAGTCTCTGAACACCACGGTAAAACATCGTGTGTCAATTGTGGTTTATTCTCTTGTGCTCAATCTACATTGAAGCAATTTATATTCATAGAATGAAATTGATTGATTCACCCTAGAATTGCAAAGCTTGACATAAACTTGGGTTATTGGTGCACTTAGTGAGACTAGTTGATTTAGGCTTTAATTGTGCAAAACTGAATTGATTTACGCTTCTGTATTTAAACTTGGTTTTAGCCAAAGGAATTTTAAAATTGCCTATTCACCCCCTCTAGTCGGCCTCCTTGATCCCACACCGAGCGGGCCATGTGCCTGGCAGGCCACATAGCTGGGTCAGCTGAGTCGGGCCAAAACCTGACAAGTCTAGAAGGCCAAATAGGCTAAGTCCAACGGCTAAAGCCTATTATTGTTCAACCCGTCCACTACTATTCAAGGCCAAGCCCAACACTGTACAGGACACTAAAACCAACCCAAATCCATTATTGTTCATTCAACTTGACCCATTAGGAATAATGTCAATCCATTACTATTCACCAGATCCTTTACTATTTATCCAAAACCTATTTAGTTTGTTTATATATATTTCAATCATCTCGAGCCATTTAAACCATTCTCAGCTTTGTTCAAGCCACCCAAGCTCCGTTTAAACCCTAACCACTCAAACACAACCCTATTCAATATTTTCTGAATTTTACTTCTATTTATTTCTTTTATTTTTCTTAGCTCGTATTCTTTTGACCCCAGGCTTATTTGTTTATTTCTTTTGCGATAGCACTTGGTTTCGTTGAGCCGACCGTTCCAGGAGAAGATTAAGACACAAGAGACATAGGACCAGTTGAAGAGTTTGAACAGGATGGCAAGTTACATGTTTTTGTTCATGTTATTCCTACATTATTGTTTATTTATCAGTACTTTCATTATTATTGTTAGTACTATTACTATTATCTATGCACTGTTATTTATTTAAAATAATAGCTTGGAATGACTTGGTAATTAGTTAGATCCTACCACTAAAAATGTCATGTTATATTTGAAGGCCATATTCACCTTGACACCATAATAATTACTCACTATATAATTAATCATTAGTAGATTAGACAATCAAATATTTTATCTACACTACTAAGATATTTCAGCTTCTTGCCAATATATTTTGAAATGATACTAGGGTTGATGCTAATTGGTGAGAAGGCACTAGATGGTTGGAGCCCATGAACTCACCGTAGGGTGAAGACTTTGGTATGAATTGGTGGTACTGTACTGTAATACATCAGGTATGTGGTTGGTGGCCTCATTAGAGAAAAGTAAGAACTAGAATATTGTGCTAAGTAAAAAACACAGAAATTGCTCAACCACAAGTTTTGATGTGTCAAACTTGATCTAATACAATATTTAATTTGATCAAATGTCTCTAGGAAGGTTAGCTATCCTAGTATTTCAGGATAACCTACGGACAAGGGATGAAATGGAAGTGGGATTGAAAAGTCACTTGCCATTCTTCATAATGGTATGTCCACTCAACATAGGGCCACGATTTTCGCTTTCGCCTGCAGTTTCCTGACAATGTTGTTTGGCTTTGAGCTTACTGGGTAGAAGCTAGAAAGAATAAAGCAGTGAACAATTTTATTTTTAAACCAAATTCTAAGTCCTTATTAAAGCTGGCCAATTACTGTTACTACTGATTTAGTTAGCCTGAGCTCGTGCAATTCTGGTGCCATTTGGCAGTCAATATCAGAAGTAGCACTGATATGAGCTCCATTAGTAAACATCACAAGAGTGTTGCTATAGAAATTGACATCACAAGAACGAGACTCGGGCTTGCACCTGTCTGTTATGGAGACATATGAAGGAGCTGATGAGTTTCTTTAATCTTAGCTACAAAGTATCAGGTGCTAGCTTAGAACTTAGAAGGCAACTAGATGTGGTCCTACTACGGAAACACCGTATATATGAATGAATGAAATTTCAGAATACTTTCTGTTAGATGGGTTCCTCTTAATTTAATTGTGCATGCGTCTGGTTTTATCTGTCAACAGATATTTAAAATTCCAATCATGCATAACAAGTTAGCAACTGGTATCCTGCAATTAATTGACATAAACATGGCATGAGCATAAAACATTTGTTTATGATGAAGATGAAGTTGTGGTATGCAGACAAATTAAACGGGTCAAAAAACATTTGAGGATTTGCGTATGTTTTATTACTTTTTTTACATATGCAATCCTGGGTTATATTGAACAAAATACATAGAGCAAACTTTTTTTCTCTTTTTTGGGGAATCATAGAGCAAACTGACGAAATTGAGAGCACAGAGAATTAGAACACAGATATGCAGTTCTACTATTTTCTGCCTAAAATATATTTTAGTTGGACTGAGTTGACTGTCTTGTTTTTAAGGGAAAATACTAACCGTTCTATACCGTGGAAATTTCGTTGCTACCGGCTGGCTGCAAAATATTTAGCTTGTACAAGTTAAGCAGGAAAAGCAGGGAAATGACAGGCAAACACGTACATCCACTTCCATGTAAACAACAACCTGTTGCCTTCAGTGTTCCAAGAAACTAATCTTTCCATGCTTTTATAGCGTCCAGGTGCTAAGGCTAAGCCATGATCAGAATTCAGAAGTCTAGGTAGCAACTCCATTTCTTCCAAACTTAAACAATCATACCTGGGAATGGAGAGGGAATCCGTCGACCCTATGATCGTCGACAACGGCAATACAATGGCGTCGTCAAGCATATTTACCGACGGCGACGCGTTGGCTGAGGAATTGCAGGTGCAGGAAGTCATCCTGTTCTCTGCCTGCCAAGAGATGATCATACAAGATACCTCCCTTGACTCCATTGGCCATCTGATCAGGCAAAATCACAAGCAAGAATCCAAGATGCCCTGCTCCATTGCTGATCCTGGGCAATCCTCGTCTCCGATTACGTCACCCGACGATGAATTCTACTGCACTATCTGCATGGAAAGGCGGCCCAGCGCTTGCAAGTTCAGCATCGGTTCATGTCGCCACGCCTTCTGCTTGAGCTGCATCGGCCAGTACGTCGCAGCAAAGATCGACGAGAACACCGCCCATGTCAGGTGCCCTGACCCCGGCTGCAGGGACGGCGCCGTCGAGCCGGAGAGCTGCCGCGGTGTTATCCCCTCGGAGCTGTTCAACAAGTGGGGCCTGGCGTTGTGCGAGTCGGCGCTCGGCGCGAAGAGGCTCTACTGCCCGTTCAGGGACTGCTCAGCGCCTCTCCTCGCCGAGGGCGAGGGGAGCATCGCGGAAGCCGAGTGCCCGCATTGCCACCGGCTGTTCTGCGCACGGTGCATGGTGCCGTGGCACGACGGCGTCAGCTGTGAGGAGTTCCAAGAGCTCGGGGAGGACGAGCGCGGCGGGGAGGACGTGATGGTGAGGCGGCTCGCCGGCCGGGAGCGGTGGCAGCGGTGTCCGCAGTGCAGGATGTACGTGGAGAAGTCTGAGGGGTGCATGTTTATGCAGTGCAGGTAAATGCGATTCTTGGTTCTTCCTGACAAATTAAACTGCTCACTACTCCACAAAAATTGTGGCTTTTTGCTCATGAATTCGTACATGTGAAATGCTTTGCTTTTCTTTGATTTTTTTATTTCCAGGTGTGGGTATTGCTTCTGCTACGCCTGTGCATCCCCAATGTCCAAGGAACTCCATTACTGCAAACGATGCAAGCGCTAGCTAATAGTTTGCCTGAGGCCTCACTGAGTACTTCATGTGTGTGAGATCAGAAGATCATGTGGGAAATAAATATACTCTTGACGAATGCCAATACGAACACTTTCGAATACAGATTTTGCTTACTATATTCACGTTTTTTCGAATACGAATATCGAATAAAACGAATTATCTGTTATGATTTTCCACCCCTACATGAACCAGACCTTGTTCAATTGAGCGTCAATCGTGCCCGTATGTGGGCTTAAGGCTGTGCCCTTTTTTTATCTTCAGATTTTTGTAGTGATTGTTCACGTTACACACTTGCTAACTGACCTAGACGAGCGCTCCCGCTTACCTCTCGTTCTGCGTCGCCCCCTTCCCCTTTCTTCGTTTTTCCTCACCTTCCAGATCTGGTCTCCCTCCCCTTCCTCCGACGCCCGGCGGCCTCGCCAGCGGCGAGAGGGGAGGGGATGCACCCCCGGCTCCCTGTATTGCTCTAGCGCCTTTCGCGACATGCTCGCGCGGGGCGCCCCGCCCGACCACTTCACCCTGCCCCCCATCCTCCGCTCCTGCGCGCTCACCGGCTCGGCTGCCCTCGCCGCCTCCTCCCACGCGCTCTCCGTCAAGATCGGCGCCCACGGGAACCCTTCGTGGGGTCCGCGCTGGTGCTATGCTTCGCTGGCCTGTCCGACCTCCCGGGCGTGCGGAGGCTGTTCGATGAAATGCGCGCGAGGGACACCATCCTGTAGACGTCCATGCTGTCCGTGTACGCGCAGGGCGGGCTTCCCGAGGCGGCGCTGCGGTTCTTCGAGGGGATGGTTGCGGCCGAGGTGCAGCTGGACGCGGTGGTCATGGTCAGCCTGTTGCTCGCGTGCGGGCAGCTCGGGTGGCGCCGCCATGGGAGGAGCGTGCACGCGTGCTGCGTCCGGAGGTTCCTGGGGATGCCGCTGTCCCTCGGGAACGCGCTTGTGGACATGTACGTTAAGTGCGGGGAGTTTGCATTTGCCGAGAGGGTATTCGCCACGGTCAGTGGCGAAGGAAGGAAGGAAGAAGGCACCATGTTCACGGCGAGGAGGAAGATCCAGAAGGTCAAGGGCCTCGTGCCCGTGGAGTTTGAGGACTCCATCGCGCGGGCGTTCTTTGACCTAGAGATTGGACCAGGAGCTCAAGAGCGTCCTCAAGGGCCTCTACATCAACTCCACCTTCCAGATGGATGTTGCCGGGAGCAAGAAGGCAGTGGTGTTCCGCGTGCCGTGCAGGCTCCGTAAGGCGTTCAGGAAGATTCACGTCAGGCTCTTCCGTTGTATTGCTGTAGGCTTGATCCGTGGCTCATGTCCCTGGATCTGCTCAGTGGTGGAGCTTAAGCGTCGCATAATGGTGTCTACAGTGGCGGACATTGCAGGATACGGCTCGTCGTGGAGTTCAAGGGTGGCTATGCCATGGCCTTGAGGCGTGCAGGACCCCGGTGTGTTGGTGGCGGTCTTTTTTGTGTGTGGGTAGTGCGTGGGGTGCTGTGGAGGTGCTGGCGAAAGTCTTGCCGGTGATCTTACCGGTCTCGACAGCAATGACGCCTTCGGGCGCCATTATCCTTCCTGGAGGTGTTGTAGTGGCACTCCATAGCTCTCATGTTACTGATCTCCAGGTGAAAACCTTACCTCGGTGAGGCGGGCGGCGTCGGCGACTCTAGTCACCTCCTTGGAGACGTCGCTTCGGAGGTCCATCTTCACGCAAAGCAGACCGTAGTTTGGATGGCACAGTCGGATGAGGATATAGACTTGTTGAAAGCAAGGACGGAGAAAAAGTGCTGAAGCTTAGTCTTTCTAGTTTTTTTCATAGTCCTTAAGCTATCATTTCTGTTGTTTTATGCCTCTCAGTTTTGAGGCTTTGAGCCTAAGAGCTCGTGTAACTTTTGGCTGTATATATCCCACGTGGATATAGAGGCCGGATTTTATATCCTTTATCTAAAAAAAACACACTTGCTAACTTCTGAGTTGGGAGGTCCCCTAAAAAAACTTCTGAGTTGGGTAGCCAGGAAGACCTGAGGTGGGTACTTTTCAACTATAATAGATGGCTTATGGCTAGGTTCTTTATGCAAATAAAATGAATACGATAAATCATTTCGAAAAGGTTATCCTAATAAACTACTTTAAAACGACGACGAAAAAACTGTCATATTTATTTGTTCGGAATAAACTATAAGTCGAAAAAAGCTGGATCAGTTCACCTAGCTACCTAGGCTGACCAACCGGTGCATGAGAAGTTCGGCCTAAATGCCCGATATAGGGCCTGTTCTTTTTGGCTTTTGAAACTGGCTTTTGGCTTTTGCTACAGTACCTAACTTTCAAACGGAGTATTTTCTCAAGACGGGGTCTACAAGTTAAACGATCTATACGTTAAAAGCCCAATATCTGTACCAGCCAAAATCGCAAGTGAGCATCTGTCTCTCCGTAATCTGTACCGTAAACAGCCAAAATTCAAAAATTTCAGCCAAAAGCCGCAGCCGAAAAGAACAGGCCCATAGCTGGGTTGCACCTGGGTATAGATATAATCAGTGAGCTACGGGTGAAAGAGGGCTGTCAGTAGAGTTTGGGCACCTGGTATTCTGGCTGAATTTTTTGTATTTAAGCCCTTTTTTGAAAAAATATTCACATTTAGACCCCTGGTGGTTTTAATTCCGTTTTTGGACCCAGGGGGTCGGAGCCGTGGATCACGGCGCCGAGGTATCACGTCTCGGCGCCGTGATCCATGGCTCCGATGCCCCAGGCCGGCACCAGCGTGGCGACCCACGTGGTGCCGACGTGGCAGAAGCTCGGCGCCGTGATCCACGGCTCCGAGCTCGGCGCCGTGACTCGTGGCTCCGACCTCGGAGCCGTGGATCTTGGCGCCGAGCTAGCGGCATTTACCTAGGCCAGGCCGAGCCATTTCGCGTCGCGTCTGCCCTCAGCCCCCGACTTGCCCCCGCCGCCTCCCCGCCGCCTCCCCGGCCGCCACCGCCTCCCCGGCTCGCGCCGCCAGCGCCTCCCCGGCCCGGCCGCCTCCCCGCCGCCTTCCCGGCCCCCGCCGCCTCCCCGGCCGCCACCGCCTCCCCGGCCCGGCCGTCTCCCCGCCGCCTTCCCGGCCCCCGCCGCCTCCCCGCCCCGGCCGCCTCCCCGCCGCCTCCCTGCCGCCTCCCCGGCCCACGCCGCCTCCCCGGCCGCCACCGCCTCCCCGGCCCCCGCAAGCGTTCAAGGTGAATCTCTAGTATATCGTGAATTTTTTTCCACATATGTTACACACTGTCGCTTAATGTTCACTCCATATCTATGGTACCTACGAGAAGGCATAATGATTTTAGACTTTTGGTGTGATTAATACAATATCTAGATAAATATTGGTGGTTCTGTTTGACTCCAAAAAAGACATTGTAGGCTGCATATTATAAATGAAAATCTCATGTGACTATATCTGGATCGTATTAGATATATAGATGTTTGAATGGGAAAGGGTTCATTTAGATATTTTATTGCTTAAACAAGTATGCATGTGATTTATCCAAAATTTCGCTTAAAGGTATTGAGTTTGGTTTTGTGTATGAACTAGATGGACAACGTAGTAACCCTATATCATGGAGGCAGTGTGACAAGTGATGATTATGAAAATGTTCAATTTGTTGAAATGCAAAGGGTGCCTCTGATGTTCAGTGATCGGCCGTCGTTTAGTGAGTTGGTTGCTAGGGCCCGGGAGAAGCTACATTGTCATGGAAACGAGGAGAGCATCACAGTTGAGGGGTTACTTCACTTCGGTTCGAAAGACACAATTCTCAGGCGGTTGATCTTAATTGGTTGTGAGGATGAGTGGGACAAATATGTCAAAGTGGTTATGAGGAATGAGTTAAAATGTTTGGACCTTGTTGTGCGGAAGGTGTCTATTGAACCAACCCCTCACGGTTATTCACCAGAACTAGGTGATCAGGCACCCTTTGACCCTCCGTTACTGGATCTTGCGGTGGATGTGGAAGAAGTGCCTGAGGTGCCCGATGCTCTATCTGCCCCGAACGAGGTTCAGATTTCTCAACCAGTTCGAGTTGAATGTCGGACTGATGATGTCGTGGCGGCCCCTCAGGAGATGGGATTGACCCAGAATCATCCCAGTAAGTGTCGAGCAACACTTTAGCCTTTTGTCGTCATTGCTTTTTTTTGTCTCAATCCCATCGTTTTCGTGCTTATGATGCAGGAGACGTTCCTGATAATGTTGGTGTTCCTCCCGTTGCTCCATCTAGCAACGTTGAAGAAGTCTGCAGGGACTCCAATAGTGTGGATGTTCAAATTGTGGATGATCTGCAGCCTTACGGGATCGCAAGGGCCGTTGAATCTGACGATGACCGCCCTTTTGGAGAGCTGACCGAAAGTGATATTGAGCTGATCAGGCGTTATTGCCCTGGCCGGGATCCATCAGTTCATGAATTCAGCGATCTTAGGCATTCTCATGGGGCTTATGCAGAAGGAAGGGATGACGAGCTGCTAGATGCTCTTGAGGCCGGTTCAAGCATGACAATTGAGAAGGGCATGATGTTTGAGGACTTGTCTGCATTGAGAAGGTGGCTGCAGGAGTATTCAGTGATTCCTAAAAGGTCATTCAAGGTGAGGCATTCTTATGTGGAGCGGAGGTACACAGTTGTATGCGAGAAGGAAACATGTGAATGGAGGGTTTGTGCTAGGAAACAGAAGGACACGGGAAAGTTCAAGATCACAAGAATCGTTGGCCCACACACTTGTGCCGAAGCAGAGCTCAAACAGAAGCATCGGCAGTTGACCTCTACCATTATTGCGAAGTCACTGTGTCACATAGTAAAGGGAGAACCCAATATGAAGGTGAAGACACTTGCTGGGATTGTTAAGGAGAAATTTGGATACGAGATAAGGTATGGAAAAGCATGGAGGGCAAAGCAACGCATCTAGAAGATGATATATGGGGACTGGGAAGATGGGTACTTGCAGTTGCCAGCACTTTTCAATGCAATCAAAGCGGTTAATCCAGGCATGCATTATGAGTACGTCCCGAAACCAAACGAATGGACTCAAGATGGGATGCAGATATTCTTCCGTGCTTTCTGGTGCTTTGCTCAGTCCATCGAGGCCTTTCGGCATTGTCGTCCCGTCTTCTCTATTGACGGTACGTTTCTTCTTGGCAAATACTAGGGCACACTTCTGATAGCCATTTCGTGTGACGCAGACAACACGTTGGTTCCTTTGGCGTTTGCTTTGGTTGAGAGGGAGAACAAAGACAGCTGGGGATGGTTCTTGCGGCTCGTTCGGAGGCACGTGGTCGGCCCTGGTAGGGAGGTGGGTGTCATATCTGATAGACACCAGGGCATATTTGCTGCCGTACAAGAGCAGATACCGGGGTATCCACCTTTGCACCACCGTTGGTGCACTCGGCATCTTGCCGAGAATCTACTCCGTAAGGATTGTAGGAAGGATAACTTTCCTCTGTTCGAGGAGGTCGCTCGAATGCTTGAGGTCAAGTTATTCCAGGAGAAGTTGGAGCAGCTTAATACTGCAACAACCACAGAAGGTAGACAGTGGTTGTCGGGATTGATGAGAGATGTAGACAAATGGACAAGGGCTCATGACGATGGTGGCTGGAGGTATGAGTTTCAGACAACCAATATGGCCGAATCCTTCAATAACTTGCTTAGGGGTATACGTGGTATGCCCGTCAATGCTATAGTATCATTCACCTTTTACAAGCTTGTTGCCTGGTTCAACGAAAGACACACACATGCAATGGCGCTACAGAGTAAACAAGAGAGATGGGCGCCAAAACCGAAGCGTCACCTTGAAAAGGCAAAGGCGAGGGCTGAGGCACATGAGGTACAGTGTTTTGAAAACTCCACGGGCACTTACGAGGTTGTAGAAAGGGGTGGTACAACGACCGATGGAGAGCTCCGGCCGACGAGGAGGCATAAGGTTGTCCTTATTGATTTCTCATGCACATGTGGTAAACCGAGGCAGTACCACTTTCCATGTTCTCATTATGTGGCAGCAGCGAGGCATCGCAACTTTGACTACGAGAGCAAGATACCTCGGGAGTTCAGTGTTGACAACCTTGTGCTTACGTGGTCTCCCCGTTTCGAGCCTTATCGGGATGAGGGAGAGTGGCCACCGTACACCGGGCCCAAATACATTGCGGATACGGGTAGCCGTTGGAACAAACGTGGAACCAGGAAAAGGACGAGACACAAGATGGTTATGGATCAGCTTCAAGGAACAACGAGGCGAGGGAGAGCAACCCCCTTTCTTACTAACCCCGAGCAGAACCAATGTAGCAGATGTGGTAGACTTGGCCACAATTCACGCACATGCCATTGGCCACTTAGTCAGGTGCGAGTGCTTGTTATTCGTTATGTTTCATAGTTCGTCTAGTTATTTTTTCATATGTAATTTGCTATGTTTCTTATTTAATTTCTTATTCTTTCCATATTTTATGCATGTTCAATTTTTTGTTTACTTGTATGTTGGACTGACAAATTCAATTTTTTTGTAGGATGGCGCAATTCCACCTGCTAGACCAGTACTACGAGGAGAGCCACCGAGGACAGTTTGATTTTATATTGATGCATTAACTACATAAATTGGTCTATTCTATACAGGAGCTGCCCATCCTTCGTCCTCGAACCCATGACGGGTTCCTGGACATGCGGTACGACGAGAGGTACACTCCCTTCCTGGAGAGGGCTGGCCTAGACGCCATCTCTTACCAGGTTCGCTGTGGGTTGCCCACCTTGAACCCCCCGGCCATCACTGCACTAATTGACAGGTATTCTCCTAAACCATTGCTCCACTTGCATGTTCATTGTTGGTCGGCTATGTGCGCCTCAAATTCTCTGACATGTAGTCCTCTTTTTTGTATCATGTAGGTGGAGGCCGGAGACTCACAGCTTCCACCTCCCTTTCGGTGAGATGACTATTACGCTCCAGGACACTCAGAAGATACTTGGTGTAGCCATTCACGGCCGTCCAGTGATCGGACCGTGCGTGCCTGCTGGTTGGAGAGCCCGAGTAGAGGCCTTCCTCGGGACAGAGCTTCCTGCTGAGGCAGTCCATCGCAGTTCTGCAGTTATGATCACATGGCTCCGGCAGACTTTCGCAGAGTGTCCTGCACACGCGGACGAGCAGACCGTTGCCTACTACTGCAGGTAGGGGTGGATATCGAGCCAACTCGTCGTACAAATCGAGCTTTTTGATTAAATTGACATAGTTTGATTTAATATCATTTCACATATAATTGCAGGGCATGGATCCTGCACTTGTTTGGTTGTGTTCTCTTCCCCGACGGAACGGGGGACAGCGCGTCGTGGATGTACATCCACTGCCTCACCGACTGGGACACGGCGGGGCAGTACAGCTGGGCTTCCGGGGTGTTGGCGTTCCTTTACCGCCACCTCTGCGAGGCGTGTCGTCGGAGTTCGCCGAACGCGACAGTAGGTGGTTGCCTCTACCTCCTCCAACTATGGATGTGGTGTCGTCTACCAGTTGGTCGTCCCACAGTTTCGCCTCCTCGTCCGTGGTTCGCAGAGGTTCCTCCTCGTCGACGTCCGACACTTGCATATCTTTGGGACCAGGTCTCAGTGCCCTTCGCCCGGACGAAGAGGGCCTACCTAGAGTACACGAACGAGCTAGATGCGCTCACGGCCTCCAGTGTAAGTTAATTCCATTTGGTTTCATGATTTTCATTTGTTAGTATATGACCTTAAACGTTAAATTGTTTCAATGCAGGTTAAGTGGGAGCCGTACGCCGAGCCGGAGGTGGAGGCCATTCAGTTCAGCGCACTATGCAGCATAGACGAGGCCCTCTACAGGAAGAGGTGCCCTCTTATCTGTTTCTATGCTGTTGAGTATCACCTGCCACATAGAGTTGCACGCCAGTTTGGTATGAGGCAGATGTGGCCAGTAGCGCAGTTCTCCACGTCTGTGGCCTTGCACAAGTAAGTGGCATGCAATTTCAATTCTAACCTTGGAATCCAATTGCACAGAGCTTTTTCTATTTTTAACGTTTGGTTTACGTGACATGCAGATTTGATCGTCGGCGACAGAAGAAGGTCACAGATTTCGAGCAGCACCACCACGTGTACGTTGAAGAGTGGGCACACTTTCAGGACCACGTGGACGACAACGACGAGCCGCACAGCAACGAGAACTTCCGGCGGTACCAAGTTTGGTACCAGCGTGCGACGCGGTCCAAGCTTAAGGGCCAATGGACTCAGGATGACTACGCCGACATTGCGTCCTCGGGCGACGAAGACACGCCGTACGACCAGTCGACTCGCCTTGGGACGCAGGTGGAGACGGCACCAGTCCTGGACCGTGTGGTAATGTTCAATCTCATTGCTTATTTTCCAATACATATAAATATCACTACATATAGTAAATTATCCATTCTTTTGCTTGTTTGCAGGGCAACACCCTGAAGCAGTCCGTACAGGACATAGAGCATTTCTCCAGGACAGTCGGCGACGCCCGGACGCTTACCTTCCTAGAGGTATGCTTCGACAAAGCCACTTACAAAATTAGTACGTAATATCTTCGTATATTGTTGGTTAACAAAATGTTGGATGACAGAGGCTAGCAGGTCGGCTACGTCGTGCGGCTAGTCGTTGTGGGTGCAGCACCGGCGCGGGGAGGGACGTAGACGTGCCTACGACACGACTTTCAGACCCGACGCGGCGAGGGTCTTACACGGCACAGAGCTCATCCCCCACGAGCGACACTTTCCCTGACGAGGGGGGTGAGGACGACGACGAGGTGGAGCAGCAGACTTACGATGAGATAGGCCCGTCTCAGCTCGTAGGCGCTCCTGAGACTCAGCCTTCACAGCCTGTACCACGCAGACGCCGCCGGGAGCCTAGCCGTTACACTCCAGGCACCGACGCCCTTGGTAAGGGTAAGGCTAGGAGGCAGTGATATTTATGTGTAGGCTTGTGGGTCGTGTTGTAATGAGCTACTTGTTTGTATGTATGTGTATATGTTATATTCACGTGATATTTGTGTTCGAATCCGTAGTCTGTACTTTGTTGTTCTATAATTCCTGCAATGAATTTATGTTTACTGCAAACGACTGCAAATGATACGAACTATGAATTTTTTACTTATGAATTTATGCTTCCTGAAAAAGCACAATCGGCTGAAAAGGCAAACGACCTAAAATAAAACAGCTTTGCCCAGTCACAACACGAAACAACACATAGATTGCACGTACATAAAATATAGCAAGTACTACAACCATCAACACAGCAACGACGGTAAACATGGAGGGTACCAAAAAATGACAACACAACCAAGTACTACAGCCATCAACATATCAACGAACACAACAACTAAAACACAACACAACCATACACCTTCTTACCTACATGCCAAACGAGCCTCGTGGCACCCACATGGAGAAATGCTGAGGGGGTCGCCTCGGACGTGGTTGTCCATCGTGGTAGTGGTATGCACATATGCAGCTCGGGTTCGCGCAGCAACATGTGGGATCATAAGAGCTTCCTATATTCACGACCTCCTCGTTGCCCCTCTCGCGTTGCATCTGTTCGCGGAGGTCGTTGTTCTCCTCAGTGAGATTCTCCATTCGGTACTCCAAGTCCCATATTCGAGCCCATAATGTACCCACATAACGATCAACATACCGTTCGTGAGGAGGGTCGATCCAGTGGGAGAAGTCGCATTTGGCCATCTGCACAAAAAATGACGGTAAACTTCGAGGGTCCATAAGCAATACAAAATGTAACATTACTAATTTGTACCCCGGAGCGTGAGCATCGGAAGAAACGTCGCCCGCCATCGTTCGGGGAATCCAAGATCTGGACGACCGCGTACTCATTGTGTCTGCATTTCGGCCACGGTGGTTGAGCACGCCGGCTTGGTATCAATCGGTACTGCGGACCGAACATATCCCTCGTTTCTAAGGGAATGTCGTCCTTCGGTGACCCAAATCCCACTGGCCCCTCGACTTCAGACATGGTATGTTTCACCACGAAAGAGAGGGTACTACTTTGTTCGATTCACAATGTCATGGGACCCCAACCCTGCTACTTATAGCCAACGGGGCAGCTTAATGCAGTGACCACCAAAAAAAGAGGCTTTTGCTCAGGGACATGACAACACGCCCCTGCTTTGCTCAGGGACATGACACAAGAGGTCAGCTTTTGCTCAGTGAGATGACAAAAGAGGGCAGCTTTGCTCAGTGACATGACAAAAGAGTTCAGATTTTGCTCAGTGACATGACAAAACGAGGCAGCATATGCCAGCTTTGCGCAGTGACGGAGTAGGCCTTTAGCCTGTACACATATAGGGCGTAGGTCTTTAGCCTTTACAGGAGTAGGCCTGTAGGCCTGTACACATATAGGGGCGTAGGTCTTTAGCCTTTACAGGAGTAGGCCTGTACACATATAGGGGCGTAGATCTTTAGCTTTCTAGGCTTTGAATGGTCCAATCTCTGAAAAGGCTACACTGGAATTACGAGACTATAGTCTCTGAAAAGCCTACATAGGGCCATTTATTGCTACACTGGAATCCAGGAAAAGCGAAAATATCCTCTCCATGGACTATGCCCACTGCACCAGATAACCTGCCTATATAAAGGCCTCCCTCCTATGTCTTCCATACCACATCTCCTCCCCAAGGCATCACAATACTACTACACAACAATGTCTTCCTGGAGGTCCGACCCATTTGGAGTGCCGGAGTGGCATGAGCGCCCGAAGTGCCATTGCGGCTTTAGGACGATGTTGGGAGTCTGGACTGATCGAGTACAACGAGCCAAATACGGCCGTAGGTTCTTCAAATGTCCTGACCTGGATGACGACTTCGTGGTAACGACCACAACTAAATCATTTGTTTCTCGTTTTCTTTTTTCAACTTGATCGATGACATCTACCACGCCACACATAGGCTTGCAGGTTCATCGAATGGGTGGATCGGGTGTCGCCGGCATGGCCAAATAACCGGGCAGTGGAGGTGGAAAACAAAGCACAATACTTTGTCAAGATGACTCAGGCTCGCGAGGTGGAACGACAGATGCGGCTTGACCAAGAGCGTCGCGTGAGGGTGGACCAAATCCGTCTGAAGGGCAAGGAGGATGAGCTGCAAAGGAGGCGGGAGCAGTTAAGTCTGCGTGAAGCTGCCATCAAGCGTCAGGAGGAGGAGATTCAAGCTCGGGAGGCAGCTCTCAAGACCAAGAGTGACAGGAAGAAGGATGCAGCGGAGCCATCTTCAGGGCGTGACAAAAAGGGGAAACAACCACGCTACACCCAATAGACAAAATGTAATAGACCCAGCAAGTTATTTTCCCTAAGGCATGCATGTTAGGACTAGTGGTGGAATTCTGAACATTAGAAGTACAGAGTTGCACACATGCCACATGCCTGCCATGTCAAAATATCACTCACCTTCGAAATATCACTTACCACTATATGCATCGATATTTCTACGCTCAATCCTTCGGCAAAAAAATTTAGCTTAATTTGGTTTGCATGTCCAACCTGCAATGAACATAAATTTTTATTACGACTTCATCAGATTCGTTCCCATATTACAACTACAAAATAACAAACCTTGCAAAAACCACGGGAATCAAACCTTAAAAGACACTTACCATTTTATATATCGACCGTTCTACGCACAATCGTTCCTAAAAAAAATTACCATATTTTTTATGCATCTACAACGAGCCAATCAACATAAACTTGTTTTACAATTTTTTCAAATTGTTTTGTAATTCACAACTACAAAATTAACAAAACTTATAATCATTACAGTTCAAATTAACAAAATACAACTAGTAATTTTTTTTGCGACAACGTAAAGCCTGATCGGTGCAAACCCTAGACGCCGAGTGTCTGCAGACGTGGCAGGGAGCTCGGCGCCACGTGGCAGGCATCTCGGCGCCACGACCCACGGCTCCGAGCTCGGCGCCACGACCCACGGCTCCGAGCTCGGCGCCACGACCCACGGCGCCGAGGTGCTGCCACGTCAGCGCCACGCAGGCCACCAGGCTGGAGCGGGCCTGCGACCTCGGAGCCATGGACCACGGCGCCGAGACGTGTTATCTCGGCGCCGTGGGTCACGGCTCCGACCCCCTGGGTCCAAAAACGGAATTAAAACCACCAGGGGTCTAAATGTGAATATTTTTCAAAAAAAGGGCTTAAATACAAAAAATTCGGGTATTCTGGTAATGTATGCATGAGAATGGTTGTAGTGTTGTAGCCGCCTTAACCCAACTACGGCCATGTGGGCTAGTACCACACCCCCATGGCCTTTGCTCTGTGACCCATTAGGTTTCGCCTTATTTTACCTGTTCCAATGAGCTCTTCTGAAAAGTTATCCAAGTGTACAGGTGAACCCTTGCCCACTGAAGATGCCTCGAAGTATCGCAATACGAACAGGCCTAGTCCAGTTTTGTAGTTACCGCGTTAGTGATAACTGAGGAATTATGTAGTTACCGCGTTACGTATTTGTCCATTTGTACGAGTTGCTGTCCATGCGACGACTAATTATATGCATTTGCATGCACGGAGTAATATATACTACTTGTATCGTCGCTTCTGCTGCGGCTATCGATCTTCGTCATGTCATGATGCGTATCTCGCTTAATCATCTGACATTGTGGTTTTATTGTGCTTGATCTACACCTTTGATGTTCACCAGCTTAGCAAGCAAATTTGCAAGCTGTTGACCAGCGCTTCTGGATTTGACATATATACTTTCTTGACTTTGGTGTACGTTTAGTTTGATTCGCTAGTAGCCAATGATGTCAAAGAGCTTCGGCAACTCTTGGTAATTAGCAATCCTCAAACCGCCAAGCTGAACTTAGCAGCATCGATCAAAGGGCAAATTGTTTTATATTGATCGAGGCTGTTCACTAGTTTCGCATAACTCCAGTATTTAAACCGCAATATAGATTTTCTAGATTTAAACCACAACAATCAAGCATTTCTAGATTTAAACCACATCATTCAAGCATTTCTATATCCATGCAACAAAAAGACTGCAACTGATCTAAAAGACCAAATAGATAGCAACCCATTGCTAATTTCACCATCCAGCATGCAGAGAAGGCGGTGAAGCTAAAAAGCGTAAGCTTTCGTCCAAGAAGCCGCCACCGTGTCCGTGTTGGTTGCTACCACCAGCCTTGTACGTACATAACAGCTCCATCAAGGGTGAAATTTATCAAATGGTAGTATTCGCCTTTGATCTCCTTACCAACCTCCACATACGGCTCCTACGGAAATTAACAATGAGTCGAATGATAAGTGTTACTGATTACAAACTTGGTATGTAGGACTTGGTATGTAGGATTGAGTATGACAATTAGAGAGGGTGAATAGGAGCTCAAATTAAATTCAAGGCTTTTGAAAATCGTTTCCTTTGAGCGGAAGTAAAACTCTTCACTCTAATAGCTATGGAAGATATAAAGATAAAAGACAAATAATCACAAGAACAGATCCGATCAAAACCGAGCCAAATGTGCTTTGACAACCCCCGGCGGTCTGACCTCTACATATATGGTGGTCCAACCTTCATGAATAGGATTGTCTGACCTCTAAAAGATTGGCAGTCTAACCTCTATAGAGGTGGCGGTCTGAACTCCATTAAGGGAGCGGTCTGACATCTAAATCAGGATATGAATAGTAATTTCAATGCTATTTTAAAACCGAAAATCTATGCAATTTTTGATCAGTTGATCCAAATGACTTGAAACTTTGTATACACCTTCTCTAGGATGTCAGAAAGCTATTCCAATCAACAATCAAGAAAATCATTGTCAAAATTTCAACCTTTTTCCGATTTAAAGAAGTGTACACCAAAATCGATCAAAAGAGGGAAACTTCGATCTGTTCTTACTCGTAAGTCCCAGATGGTCTAGGTGATCCAGGATGGATTTTCACATGTTATAGTAAGCTAGAACATAGTACAAATTCAACCCAAAACACCACAAGAACAAAACCCAAAAATCACCTATCTCTTTTGAAAAACCGGGCAAACTCAAGAACTTCCTCTAAATCATGCCTAGATAGATGAGATCTTATCTTCAGGAGATATCACCACCTCTTATACATCCTTGGCACTAGAAAATCTCAAGAGAAGAGAAATCCAAACAAGAAATCTAAGAAAATCAAAAGCACATGAGTGAATTCATAGCACAACTCACTTGAGCAAAGTTTAGATATTCATTTCACTTGGATAGGTATGTTTTATAGCCAATCTCTCAAGATAGCAGAGCTCTAAGCCTAGAACACACACACACACAAAAGGCTCTAATCCAAGGAACTCTAATATCTTAAGTCTCTCTCTAACCTATCTCCCATAAGAGGGAGGAAGAGCTAGCCATCAAAAGGGTTAGTCAACATCCTTAAACCCTAGCCTTTGCCTCTCCTCCTCTTATATAGCTTCACAACCTAAACCAAAATCTAATTGATCCACCTATTAGACCAAACCGGGGATAACCCATTAACCCCACCTAGCATCGGGTTTTATTCTCTCACGCATGCTTCTTCAAGTGGCTTACAACTATTAACCTATTAGTGAATCAACATTTGATTCATTTCACATTTTTAACACATGTAATACCTAAACCATTTAGGCCAATGCCAAGGTTTCACACACTGCCACTTTTCCGGTATGGGGCAATTTACCAAAATGTCCCTTTACCATTTTTCACAAAACTTCCCGCTTCCTTTTCCACGAAGCATCGTACATGCTTTGCTATCTTCCACATGGTCCCAATGACTTGCAACCAAACCTCTCACGTGTCTGGATCCCATCGAACCATCATCGCTTGCACAACGACTCAAGTCACTTGATGTGCCACTTGTCATCTCTTAGCTTCATGATTGCACCTAACTTCCTCGACCATTTGGACCTTAACTCCTCTCTGAACCTAGTCCAGATCCACCTCGTTGTTGCTCATCATGATCACCACCGGTAGCTCCCGCTCCAGTCTCTTGCCTTTTTAGCTTGTAACCACTACACAAGTCTCAAACATCTTCGACGTCTCCCTGACCATTTTGGACCTCAGCACCACCATGTGCCTAGTCCCGGTCCTCCTAAGCCTCACCATGATTTAGCTCCAAAGTCCTATTATCATCACGTAGCACCACACAATACACAAAGTCACCAATTGTCACAATTAATCCAAACAATGCACAATACAAAGTGTATGCAGCCAAATTACTGATCCTAAACCTAGGACAAAGCAACACACAAGTAACAACACTTATACCATGACCACACTCCAACAATTCGATTTAAACAAATGCACGATCCAACAGTTCCTCAGCCAGTATGACTGCCAACGAAAAGCTAGGCATATTGCCTCACTACGATAGTACCGCCCGTACAACGCCAGTAATACCATGCCCCGGTCTAACCATTGTTCAAGACTGGTACTACCGCACCTGACCGGTATGACCGTGGCCCCAATGCCGATCATACCGCTAGCAATAGAATAACTGAAGAATTTACAAACTCTCAAAAACCAAACGCAAACTCCACAAATACTCTAATCCAAAAGTCAATTACTCATCACAACCATAGAGTGACCTCCATGTCTCACATAGTATCATCTTTGTTCCTTTTTACTTATCATTTTGGACATTTTGGACATCTGACTAATCTTCAATATATGTTTTTGACCATTGTGTTTTTTAATTATATGTTTGTTAGCCAATATTATTATGCGTACAATGACATGAAAATATTTTTGAGGATAAATCTACTTAGTATAATTTTTATATGACAAATCTAAATACTTATATGTATATTTAAGGTTAAAGTTTTAAAACACTAACTATAGGCATTTGAAAACGACAAGTAAATAATATAGAAGTATAAATAATAAGTAACTTAATAAAAACAATATCAAGAACTCAAGATAAGAAGAGTTAAAAAAAGAACTTAAGCTAAGAAGAGCAAATTTTCAACAGTACCAACCGAAACTTTTCAAAGACTTCCTTCTATTGTTCTATGACCGGAAGGACCAATAGAAGAACCCAAAAAGCTCGAGTTTCTAGAAGACGATGTTTCGGATTTTCAAAAAAAAAGTTTAGAGCACATTTGGAATGCGTGAATTTCACATGATAGGGAAGCCGGTAAGGCGCAATACTTTTTCAAGTACATGTCATTCCAAGGTTCAGTTTCATACAAATTTCATAAGAAATATTTCAATTCCCACATGAATCCGAGAAATATCTCAATTCCAAACGACGCCTTAGTTGGCAAACAACAATTGAAAGTTTCTTATCAAAATTGGCTGGCCACACATAAAATACCAATTCTATCCTTAATTTGCTCCCAATCCTTATCTACACTAGGGGTGGAAAATAGATACGAATTATCCATATTATTCAGCTACCGTATTCGATAGGATATGGAATAATGTATAGATTTTCCCATCTGATTAATAATTTCTTTCCTATTTGTATTACTATTGAATTCACATAAAAATATGGATGCGAATATGGTACAAAATTTCACCATCCTAGATGTTATTTTATTCAAACTATTCGTATTCATATTTGACAAAGCAATATACATATTTTACTGCAATACGACTAATTAGTTGAACAACTTTTTAATTCAATGCGAATTCATGTTTTTAGGTGAAGTAAATGAATTAGAATGATTAAACGTGACTGTACGAGGATAAAATATCATTAATATCTTCATAATACATAAGTTACGAGAATATTCGGATCCGATCGAATTGAGGAGATATTTAATTTGAAGTCATATTCTTTACAATATTTATTTGTATTAAAAAATATTCAAATTATATTCATATTCATTTATAAAATATAAATATGATAAAAACACTATTAGATTCCTATTCAATCTGTTGCCACCCCTAATCTGCACCCCATTTAACCTTCCATCGTTTAAGAGTTTGACCTTTCCGACGCTCTGATCCCCACCGTCGAAGCTCCTCGTTCCCCTCTCCCATCACGGAATCGTACCCGTCCACGCGTCCCACAATCCCAGCCGTGCCCGGCCGCGACCGCCTGACGAAAGGGCCCCACTCCCCATCCCGAGACGGATCGAAAGCAAGACGACGACCCGCTCCCGCTGGCTGAACACCACCCCTCGCCGGCCATGGAGGCCTCCGCCGCCGACCCGCACTTCCCCATCTACCTCTCCTCCGACGAGGACGACGGCCGCGCCTTCCTCGCCGCCTCGTACAGCGCCGAGGACATCCAGATCCAGCAGGCCATCCTCCTATCCCTCGACTCCTCTCGCGCCCCAACCACCACACACTCCTCCTCCTCCTCTTCCCCCGCCGCCCCCTCCTCCTCCTCCTCTCACCCCGCTGGTGTCTCCACGCCTCAAGAATCAGCCGAAGAATCCCCTCCCGACCGCAAGGGCAAGCGCAAGCTATCATCAGAAGGTATCATTCTACTTATCCACTTTTGAGTATCGATGCACAGATGCGTGCAATTCACTTGTTGTTTGCCTAATTATTCTAATCTGACGCAATGTAGAGGATGGCCCGAGCGATTCCAAGAAGAAGCGGCGGAAGCGCAACCGCTTCAAGTGCGCCATCTGCATGGAGAAGGTTCAGGTTTCAGAGCAGTTTCTTGTGAGTTACTGTGACCACGCGTTCTGCAACAGCTGCGTCGGGCGGTACGTCGCCGCCAAGGTCGGCGAGAACGTGGCCGTGATCGGGTGCCCTGACCCCGAATGCGAGAAGGGCTCCGTTGAGATAGATCTGTGCCGGGATATCATCCCGCCGGAGCTCATCGATCGCTGGAGCGTCGCGCTGTGTGAGTTGGCGCTGGGGGATGATAAGTACTACTGCCCGTTCAAGGATTGCTCAGCTTTGCTGATCAAGGACAATGATGGCACGGTGAGGATCAGGGAGACGGAGTGCCCTCACTGCCACCGGATGTTCTGCGCCCGGTGCCGTGTGCCGTGGCACGAGGGAATCAAATGCAAGGAATTCAGGAAGCTGGAGGATGACGAGAAGGGGGAGGATGATCTGATGTTTAAGAAGCTCGCTGACAAGAAGAAATGGCAGAGGTGCCCCAAGTGCAAGATGTATGTCTCGAGGATCAATGGTTGCTTGCAAATAAAATGCAGGTAGTTTGTTTATCTAACCATGTTCCTCTTGCAATTTTGTGTCCCTTTCTTAGACTAAGGTAATGGATGATATAACGACGTAAAGGCATGGTAGGGAAACAAGTTGGTAAAATTATTCCTCCGTTCATGTACACTGATAAGAGATGAGGCAGTCTAATCGTTGTGACTTGTTAGTGATCACAAAGGGGTGAAAGTGACCACCACTCTGATGGAAGAATACATTAGAATTTTGGGAATATATTCCTTTCTCCACTTTCAGCTAGTTCTGTTGGTGACTGATATTAGCAGTCCATGTTCCATACTGTTGAAAGATGGCCATAATTACAGTTCAAAGTGCGCATAGTACTTTTCAAGTCCTGTCATAGTGTAGCTAACCATCCTGTAGCTCTGTTACTATGTAGGTGCATTACTATTGTTTGGCTACCTATTAAGTGAACATTTTACTGATATGGGTAGCAACTGATTTGATCGCTGGTCTTTTCCATGAACTTTTACTTATTGATAGCTATTCTCATAGGTCAATGTTGAATATATTCAGTATAGGGTTTATTTTAACCATGCGCACTGATTAAGGATGTCATCACTTCAAAGAAAAACATGTGAAAGTGATTAAATTACCCCCTTATATGAGAGTGAGAATTTTTCGAAAAATATGAGAGTGAGAATGTTGAAAATAGAGGGTAACTAAATGAGGGTAAACACAGAAGAAACATTATTAATTTTTCATGCACACCGTATATTCTGCAGCAAGACTAGAAAACTACATGCCTTTTTATTTTGTAACAGAAGGAGTATTGATATCTTTTCATTATTCATGTTTCAAGTGATAACCCCTTTGTCCACCTCCTTATAGGCTATAGGTGAAGTGATATTTTGATAGAAATAAGAGCCACGAGTAGGTCAGTCCTATTTCACATGGAAACCAGTCGGTAACAGCCAGTAGCTTGTCAAATGTGTTGAGGACCCGGATTGGGTATAATGGCTGATTTGAACAGAAAATCATTGCTTCCTATAAATTTATATGCTTATAGCAATTTCTAGCCTGCATTTTTGACCTTTTGTTGTTCTGCATGAAATTTGGTTTTTTTGCTAGTTCCAATTGGAAGCTTGTGGTTTTAGTTTGGTTTCCAGTATACATCTGTTGCCACAATTTGTTGCACAAATTTTGTAACTGTATGAATCACCAAGTTGATACTACCTGCCAACTGGCAAGCCAATCAGGTCAATTCTTGCTGTTTAAATATGGAACCAAACTTTAGAACAAAATTAATTACAGAGTTCAATTTTACATATGTTCTTGTAATAAAATCTTAGAAGTTCTGTAAACACTGCCTATCTGACTTTCCCCTAAACACACATTGAATATTGTTCTTGAATTTTTTTTCAGTCCTCATCAATGTCACTAATACATTTTTTTTTGTTTTGCTTTGTAGGTGTAAACAATATTTCTGTTACCATTGCGCTGCCCCAATGAAAAAAGATCGTCATTATTGTAAGAATTGCGGGCGCTAGTGAAAGGTCTTATCCAAACAATTCAGACTCTGTACATGTTATAGGTAACATTTAAGAAATAAGTAGTTTGCCTTCTCCTCGAAGTGGAAATGAGTATGTGGGACCACATGGAGGTCATCTCATATTTGTGTTGAGTATTTTATTGTGCTTGTGTTTCGATGTCGAAGTTTGAGTTTGATTTTGAGTATTTGCATCTTTTTATATTGCTTTATGTTGCTGGCGGTTTGACCAGCTTTGGGGCCGTGGTTATACCGACCAGGAGCAGTCTGACTGTCATATTTGGCTGACGATCAAACCGGACTTTGGCCGGTGGTAGTACCGTTCAGGCACAATTGCCTCAGGTGCGTTATGTTCTTGCGCACTTAGTTTTGGTGAGTTTGTGAGTCTGTGTTTCCACTATATGGAGTTGATAATACTTGTGGAAAGATTTTGAAGCAGTCATTCACCCCTTATCGCCATACCGATCCTACAAGTGGTATCAAAGCCCAGTTTGCTCTTTTCATATATCTTAACCGATCTTGAGTATGGCAAGTAGTACAGGAACTTGTGGGCGTTTCTTTGCTTCCTGTTGTGGTTCCTTTGCTGATGATGTCCATTGTGACGAGAAGATTGAGCTTAAATTGAAAATGAAGGCAATTAGGAAACAAATCCTCTGCAAAGCTTGCGGTGGATTCTTTTCTTTCAATTGTCCTAGTTTCAGGGATAAGAAATTTTTAGGCTCTAAGGAGGAGAAAAGGAACTATGGACATTGTGGAGTAGCGATCGAGGATGATCATGATGAGCCAATCGAGAATGATCATCTACTCAAAATACGTAAGTTGAGCAAGGAGAAAATTTTTGAGATCTCTTTGAATCTAGCAACTAAAATGCTTTTGCTTGAGGAGAAAGTAGAAAAAGCTAAAAGGGAAAATAGAGATTTGTTTTATAAAATTGTTAGGTTGAAATCTTCTTTGTCATATGAAGTATGTGGTCATTGCTCAAGAACATGTATAATATGAACAGCCCTCTTACATGCTTAAAATCTGAAATGAATCATTGAAATTGAAGGTTTCTGTGCCATGTGACTCTTGTGTTACCTTACATCATGAGCTTGATAGTGCTAAGGTAGAAGTATGTAATCTTAGGTCATTGGCTAGCAAAGAATGTGATTCTTATAAAAGTATGTATGCTGAAAATAAAAATGTGAAATTGGCTCATTATACTTATGTAGAACAATTAGACAAATTCTAAAATTGAAAATGAAAATTTGAAATTGAGCCGTTCCACAAACTCAAATTCTTGTAGCAAGGCTAATTAAAAGACAGCATAAGACTCTTAGACTTCAACTTCATCCTCATTTTCTTCTTGGCTGATCACAGTAAGCTCATATTCAAATAACACACACTGCAACTTTGGTTCTTCAAGAGAGTTGAGCAACCTCTAGAATGCCAACACCAATTAGAGATTCAAAGCTATCTCCTTCCACATCCCACATTCTAGTTGTCCCTTTTTATATGATTTTGTTCTTCTTGATAGATGTCTTAAATTGTTATGCACAAATACCAAATCTTCAGCACGCTCAAGAGTTAATTTGTTTCTTTGTATGATGTTGATGAAGCTATATGTGCTCTAGCTTCTTTCACAACAAGAAGATGAGGCTGGTTGGTTAACCAATTTGAGAGCCAAACTTTGTAGCACAAGAACGGATTGTCCATGATTTGCCCACCAATTCATTGGATCAAGGATCTATCTATCATAAATAGAATCGAAGTCATTGAATTCTCCAGAATAAGTGAAAAATCTTGCATATTCTTCTTTCACTTGAGATCTTCAAGGACAGGGAAGACTTTTTTAAACACTTCATTCTCATTTATGAAATCTCAAAATCCTTGTGTGGGGGTACATGGCCAACAACACCTTCTTGGTTGATCCACTTGTCATTATAATATCTACAAACAAAAATAGATTATGATATCTACAAGCAAAAGCAAAGGAAGACTGAAGACTTATAATTTATCTTGGATTAAGTGAATGTGCCAAACAATAGAATGGAGTGTTACCTTTTGCACAAATACTCTTAAGAGCTAGATTGAGCGTATGAACAACACAAGGAGTCCAAAACATATTAGTGTAATTTCGTTGAACAATCAAACCCGCACCTTTGCAATTTGTAGCATTGTCAGCGATAACTTGGACAACACTTCTTGCACCCACTTCTTCATAACAGCAATCAACTTTTGAGAAATGTACTCCTTTGTCTTTACCTCGCCTTCTGCATTGATAGCTCGTAAGAACATCAGTGCACCCTCAGAAATAGCAAGAAAGTTAATGAGAGGTCTTCTCTGTGCATCTGACCATCCATCTGAACAAATGATGACACCCTTTTCAGGCCATGTGCTCTGCGTATGCTCCAATAAGGTCTCAATGTGAGTCCTTTCTTGTTGAAAAAGTGTAGTCCTCAACTTGCTGTACGCAGGTGGGACATAACCAGAAAGGTTATTGTTTGCAGCAAAGCTATAAGATTTTTGAAAATGTGGATTTCTTGCTAGATTGAAAGACAATCCCGTCAATTTCATATAACCAAAATTAGTTGAATGCAAATAGTAAGTCGGATAAAATTGAAACAATGATTGAAAGTTGATTACATACCTCCAGAATAAAACATTCTTGCAATTTGTGCATCCAATTGATTGCGCAAATCCTTGGCCCAACTTTCTCTAATGCTGAAGGAGGTTCCCTCCGCTTCTTATTCCCCAACATAGCCTAGTCCATGCTTGATAAAGAAACACTAGTACTAGCAACACTACTAACAGTTGATGGTGGCAAGGGCACATTTCTTAGCCTTGTTTTTGCTTGCTCATCCTCAGCCTTTGCAACTTCACTTTTAAGCTGAGCAAGATAGGTATTGTCACCTTATGACATATCTTGCATCCACCATTAGTAATTTCAGCAAGTGCGCTTTGACTCTAGAGTAGCTACTAGCGCCAACATATTTGCAATACTTGCATCTCCATTTCATATTTCCTCCCCTTTGACCACTCTTGTCTAGAACATCAACATGATTCCACAATGGAAGCTTCAACCTATTGTTGCTTGTGTTTTCTTCCTCTCTAGCACTAGAATTAGCGGCTTCCATTTTTCTAGAATGATGAAATAAGCAATCAAGCACAAGTTACAATTATAATGACATGCATACGAATAATAGTATAATACAGAGACGATGCACTAGAGGCACTTGGTTACCTCAGGTCCTCAGCACACGACACGGTAGCAGCGGAAGTTGGCGGCGCATTGGAGGAGTCGGGAGGAAGTCGGCGGTGCACGGGAGTCGGGAGGAAGCCGGTAGCATAGGGCAGGAACCGAGGGAGCTGACGGCACAGGGGAGTTGGGAGGAAGTCGGCGACACATGGGAGTCGATTGGAAGCCGACAGCGCACGGGAGGAGGCTGTCGTCTAGGTCAGCCTACGCATGAGATCTTGAAGTCGGTGAGGAGGCGCACGGGAGGCAACGAGATGCAGGGAAGGTGGCGAGATGTGGGAGAGGCAGCGACGGGAGGCAACGAGATGTGTGGGAGGCGGCGAGATGCAGGGAGGCGGCTGGAGGGAGGAGATGCGGGGGAGGCGGCGAGATGCGGGGGAGACGGCGAGATGCAGGGAAGCGGGGAGATGCGGGCAGCGACAAGAGGCGACGAAATGCGGGGAGGCGGCTGGAGGGAGGTGATGCAGGGGAGGCGGTGAGATGTGGGCTGCAACGGGCGGCGATAAGAGGCGGCGAGATGCGGGGAGGCGCCTGGAGGGAGGAGATGCGGGGGAGGCGGTAAGATGCGGGGAGGCGACGAGATGTGGCGACGGCGGACGGCGATGAGTAGCGGCGAGGAAGAGCACACTAGAGTGGCGGACAGCGACGGGCGGCGGTGAAGAGGAGCACACTGGAGCGACAGGCGGTGGCGAGATGTGGGGAATGGGGGATATGGCGCACGGGAGGACGCGAGAGAGCACAGGAGTAGGGTTAGAGCACGGCGCGAGCAGGCCTTTCCTGGGCCGTGTCCTCGCGCGTGTCCTGGGCTGTGTCCGACTTACGTAATCGCCGTGTTCGACACATGTCGGTAATTTTAAAATTTTAAATTTATTTGGAAATCCACCGACACGTTACCGACACGTGTCCGTGTCGTATCCGTGTCCGACATCGTGTCGGACACGGATGCGACAGTTTAGGCACGTGTCCGTGCATCAGGGCATCTTCTAATAAGAAATACTATTGCACTTTTTGTAAGAAAGATGGACATATTTTTTAGTTTTGCTTCCACCGTGTCAAATACGAGCGTCGAGTGTGTTGTCAAGCCTCTAGGAATACACATTGTCCATCTCACGGCATGTGTGCACCTAATGCTGACGCAAACACTAGAAGTGGCGGTGGCTCTTCTTGTTTGTCCTAAGAGACTTCTTCCTTGAGCAATAGTGATACTTTGTCCTCTTGGACTATCTGTACCTCTAGACTTTTGTACTATTGCTTATTTTGTGAGAAAAATGGGCATCTTGTGGATTTTTCTTTAGGCGTGCCAAACGCATGCGTCGATCTCGTACTTCTAAGTCTCCAAGTATTTATAGACTTTCTCATGACATGAACATTGAAGAGCCTAGCTTGAGGACTCGCTTTTTTATGGCTTCTTTTATCCACCTTCCAATGGGTTACGGTATCGTGGACTTGTTTTTCATGGATTTGGTTTTGGTCCACGTGCTACCACGATGAAGGATTTCCGCCATTTCTCAAGTGGTAGACCTCGTTTTCTCCATCGAGGTGCGCACCCACTACGAGGACTTCTGAGTTCCTTTGGTGTTTTTGTTGGTCCACAACATGGAGTTTTCAAGAATGACATTTGTTGCTTTTCTAGAGAAGGCACTTGCTTTCTTCATCGAGTTGTCCCCTTGCGGTATGCCTCTAAACTTCTTGTTGGATCTTCTAGTTTGAACCTTCGTATGCATCATGCTAACTTCCATATTGATTTATTTGCACCTAATGGTCGTGTCTTAGTACTAGATACCTAAATCAAATTTCACTAATGCAGTACCGAGACACAAGATTCTTCTGTCTCCTTGATGTAGGCTATTTAGGTGAGAAGGAGGTCATGTGGATCATATTAGTGTCTTTGGATCTCCTGCCTCACTTTGGGCATCCCATGATGGCTATCACTTCTCAAGATGCAGCTTGCTCTAGCTTCGACTACATCTCACCACTAAGCGGTGTGACATAGGTTTAATGCTTGAACTTTATTAATGCCATTCTTCCATATTCAGTATTACATAGCATTTGGGAGTGTCAGGGTTTTTAAGTCAATTCAAGGTGTTGCAAGTCTCACCTTCTGTCTTGTGTTTTCTTAGACACTTTTCTTATCTACTAGGTTCTCTAGTATCTCTTATTCTGTCTAGGTTGAGCTCACTTCTTTCACTAGAATCTAGTAGTATGGATAGTGTGGTTAATTTGCTCCTTAGTAGTGCGTTTTCTTGGGTTAGAGACCATGTGGAGTAGAGGTTTTTCTATTTTTTGCGAGAGGTTTCTTTTTTCTTGTTTTTAGCTCTTGCTTTTCTTTTGTAAGTGATTCTTGTAGTTAGGGGGAGTTTTATTTTTGTGCTTTCTTTTTTGCATCATGCATACATGGCATTCATCGTAAATTATGTATTTAGATATGAGTTTTGACTATTACTCAAATGTGATGTAATTCTAATTTGATATCATAAGTGGTATCCATTTTTTTTAATTGGTATCTTTTATGTTTGCAAGGATATATCTTTTGACTAATTGCTTTCTAGTGATCTTTTATGATAGATTCTATGTCAATAATGTTCTTTTGAATGTTGAGTTTAAATTGAGCTTTATTTAATGCTATGCTAGTTCTTTGGTGAATCATGTAGTTACTCAATGAACTAGTGCCTAAATTGATAAAATGATCTTTTTTGTGCTAAATCATGAATCTATACAATTGGTATCTCAATAATTCTTCTTTATGAGATAGCATGTCATTGTACTTTACATGAACTCAAGGGAATTTTATATGACCAAGACCATTGTTGTAAGTGTAATGCTTGAGATGGTTGACGATGGCATGAGATTATTGAAAATAAAATTAACTCAAATTGGTTGAAACTCATGCTCCTAGTCTAAGACTTGCTTTATTAAGATATATCATAAAATTGTGATCATGGATTGAAACTTATGAGGTAGTTGTGGATAGCTTCTTGTGTAGGACTTGTTTTGCTAAGATAAGACCTAAAATGGTCTTTAAAATCTCCAGTATGGCTTTAATATGGTGCTTTAGTATAATTAGTGAAAATTGAACCTGTAGCACTTCAATTGATTCAATTTGAGTTTCTTGGTTCCTTTTAGCCTTTTTGGTATAACTTAGTTCATATTTAGATACCTTTAGGTAAATTTGTTATTTTGAAGTCTTGTAACTTGAAATCAATTTGAATATTTTAGATTGTGCTATCTTGTCTATATTGGTTATATATGTCTTTTCATGATCTAGATATTTTGTATGCATTTTAAGGCTTTAAGTGATATCTTTTTAATTTAACCTCACTTAGGTTAATTTTCAAAGGTCTTTTAGGTTATGGATTTTTTTATTCATGCATGCATGCTCCTTGGCTCCCTCATTGTTTACAATTGGTATCATACATCATTTGAGGGGGAGATTTGGAAAGCATGAGTTAGTGAGTTTGCATAGCCCTTTGACCCTTGATGACTATTTTGCCAAAATGGAGAGAATGATTAAATTAAATTTTGGTTTTAGTCAAAAGAAAATATTAAAAATGGACCTCTAAGGGGAAGAATGCACTAAAAATGTGAAAATGAGCATTGTAAAGTTGCAATAGAGCAAAATGAGTTTTTAAGTGAGAAAAATGCATTTTAAGCCATAAATGATCATTTGCATTGCATTTATTGGTGTTTATCTTGCTATGAAAATGGTCATGATAAATAATTGTTCTTTTGTTTGGCCATGAGTAAGATTTTGCTTTTTTAGGAGTTTTAGGTGTTGATTGGAGCTTTTGATGAAAACTTACCCTTTCTTGGTGTTAGGACCATTCCATATCTTGCTATTGTGGTTATGTTCTTTCTTGATCTTGAAAATGGATCACTTGTGGATCTTGCAACTCGTTTGCTTTAATTGTCCAAATTTATACTCAAATTCTTGCATTTTGAGGTTTTGTCAAATTACTCATCAAGAGGGAGATTATGAAACCATGTGAATGTTATCCCATATTTGTGGTGGGTATTTGACTGTGCTTGTGCTTCGGTATTGAAGCTTGAGTTTGATTTTGAGTATTTGCGTCTTTTCATGTTGCTTTCTATTGTTGGCGGTATGACCGGCGTTGGGGCTACCGTCATACCAACCAGTAGCAGTTCGAATGGCATTTGGCTTGTGGTCAGACCGGACTTTGGCCCATGGTAATACCGTTCAGGCACAATTGTCTCGGATGCTTTGTGCTCTTGGGTTATTGGCTTTGGTGAGCTCGTGAGTTTGTGTTTCCGCTGTATAGAGTTGATAATACTTGGAGGAATATTTTGATGTAGTCAGTCACCCCCTGACTTGCCATATCAATCCTACAGAGTACCACATTTATGATTTTACTGAATTGAAAGAGTGGATGTGCTGATCCTAGTTTCTGCATCTTCTCTTTCATGTTCTTTTTGTTGATCAATTTTGCAGCATGCTTTCATGGAATATTCACATTATGTAGCTATTTTAACTCAATAGTTACTATATCATATAAATCAAGAAAAACATATTGCCTGCGATCATATGAAGTGAAATACATCCTCATTGAACTGATGTCTTTCATCTAGCAAAACTGTCATGCCTTTGTTTTCTGCCTGATCGATTATAGGCTGATTAGAAGTGTTGCATTGGGTGATGTTATACTGTGCGTTGAAGTTCATGCGAATGGTTGCTGTGCAAATTGCAATTATGCAAACAATACATTGGTCAGCAGCTGGCTTGACTTTGTCCGAAAATTCTTGCTTTAAAAATACGCTATGTTTGATTTTGCCTTTTTCATGCATATACGTTCATCTTCTTGTTGCTTCTCTTGACTTCAATACGATAGCCTGGGTTTTCTCTCTGTTTTTTTTTTTCTTTTCCAGATGTAAGTCTCCATGGGTAGTTGAGCAACATTGTTGTAGTATATTGCTAGTCTGGTACTAATCCGTATGGCTAGAAGTTCCGTCAAAGTAACAGCCATGGGTCGGCATTTGGTACGCGACTGGTATGGTAAGAAGCATTTGGTCCGTCAAAGTAAGAAGCATGAATTAGTCACCAAAATCAAATTAACAATACATAGTCAGCATCATGTACGCCTATTCTTCTTGCTTCTACTCCAGAAATTTCGCCACGAGAATAATTTTATGGGCATTTTTCCTGCTGAGATACCCGATCCTTCTTTTAGATCTTCTATTCTGTCTGAATTTCCAGAAATGTGCAATGTTGCTAATGTAAACAAGTCGTGAACTATAGATAAAGTTGTGTAGCCACTACTTGGGCAGTGTAAATGTGACAAGGGTAACTTGACCGTGATTTTTTTTCCTGAGAACGTATACTAGAAAGCACTTCCTCCAAAGAAAGAAAAAGGAACCAACATAGCAAGCAAACTTGCTTGCTGTTGACCAGCTAACAGTACCCCTCGATAAATTTGGAATATAATATCAGAGTATGGTGTACAATTCATTCGTTAACCAGCCAATTATCTGAAAAAGCTTTAGCGAATCTCTTGGTTTGTGGCAATTCTAAATCTGCAAAGCCGAGCTTAAAAGGCATCGAGGACACATTGTTTAACTTTATATCGATCTAGACTCTGTTTCACTAGTACGCTCGATCGTTTGAGTTTGGTGAGGCCATCTGGAATTCTGAATTATGCGTCGGTCATTGGATTGCTTCCTGGACTACAGAGCATGCAGTTCATTGCCTCCATGAAGACAACACTCCATTTAAACTATTGGTTGCATCTTCTTCAGAGTCCAAGCTTGTATGGCAGACGTACGAACAGGAACCATTTCCTCTATATAAATAGCTGAACCTTACTACCTCATGTCGCATCTCATATCTAGCTATAATCGCATTAGCATCATCTCCTTGCAAAATCAAGCTAGCTTGCAATGGCTTCTTCTGCTGCTGCACTGAAGGTGGCCGCCATCTGGATGCTGGTCCTGTGCGTCGGATCAGAAATGGCGCCAGTTCTCGCGTCGCCGGAGCAGGAGGCCGCTGCCGGCGCGCTGCTGCAGGAGCTCATGGAGCACGAGCTCGCCAATGAGCTGGGCCTCCACGATAACGTCGGCGACATCTGCCCGCCGGCATGCCAGAGATGCCTGATCAACTGCGCGATCACGTGCGTGCTCAAGCCAGGCTCGGTTGGCTGCTTCTTCAACTGCACGGTGACGAATGGCTGCTTCAACCTGACGATGGTCGCGTAAGGGGGTGCACATTGTATTTGTACGTACACTTGAGCCTGCCTCGCCCTACGTCTTCCTGTTGGCTTAATTGTGTGTCTAATGAACCACCCACTGTGTGTTGTACCCACTACCTAGTTCCGCCAATAATCACCCCAAGAGGCATGGCCCCATGCATGGGTTTGGCCTTTTGGAGGAGTCGTTCGTTCACTTTCAGTTGTCATCGACCGTGGCAACTGAGCACTGTAAGTGTTCATCAGTGTACTGTAAGTGTTCATCTGTGTGTTGGTAACTCGCTGTGTATTGCTCGAGGCTTGCTTTCATCTACGGTTATGGCTTATTCATGTCGGTTTTTGTTTCTGATTTTAGCTTGGAAAAGCCAAACGACAATATAAATATTCGACTTTTTGAAGCGGTTTTCTCACTCCTCTTACTCCCATCTTGCTTCGGAGCGTATCGTGCACCTCGTTCCTCTCGCTTCTTTCTCACGCACGCATCTCTCCTTCATTTTCCTCACCGCTCGCACTCTTTCTAAATACCACTTCTTTCAATCACTACTATTTATTTCAACCAAAATCCACCAGTTACAGACAAAAGCCATCAGCTATAGGCCCTGTTCTTTTCAGCTTCTGGCTTTTGTTTTTGACTTTTCTACAGTAACTAGCTTTTAAACGGAGCGTCTTTTTAAGATGGGGTCTACTAGTTAACTGTAATACATACTGTACCAACTTCATTTACATCGGCAAAAACCGCACGTGAGTTTCTGTTACTCTGTAATCTCTCGTATAAACAGCCCAAAAACCACAAGCCACAGCCAATAGACATAAGACTCGGTTAAAAAAAAAGACTTATAATATGAACAGAACCCTCGCAGGCCGCAGCGACTCTGGCCCAAATCTGCCAAAACTGTGCGTGCCAGTGGATAGTAAGGACCCCTCGTCCACCCCTACTCGCACGGACGCATGGCGGTGTGCGCAAGTTTTGGCAGAAATTTGGTCCGGAGCTCTGGCACTCTTAAGAAGGAGGTGGGAACCTGAGTGAATCTATGGTTCGAACCCAGGTGTGAAAGAGAGGCTGCCACCTTTTCAGCTTCTAAAAGTCATTTTTTACGGTAACTAACTTTTAAACGAATTATTTTTTAAGACGAGATTTATAAGTTGATTGTAGTAGATATTGTAACGACCTCATTTATATCGGTCAAAATCGTGCATAAATCTCTTTCTTCGTACTCTCTTATGAACAGCTAAAAGTCATAAGTCGTAGCCAAAAAATGTAAGCCGTAGCCAAAAAAAATGCCACAAACCAGCGCCGGGCCGATTCAAGGACCAAGTACGTCCAAAGGCGCATCGGAGGTTTATCAAGGTACTCTACAACGATCCAGCACCAGGGAGTACCTAAGGTTTTGATGAGGCCCTGTGCTCGATCCCATGACGAAAATGGTTTGAATCACATCATCTAGCTTGCTTTGCACGTAGCACACAATATAGCCTTCAGAATTGGAATCCATCGTTCGGCATACATGCGTACGTGTGCGCGCCATCGGCTCCTTTGTTTGTACTGTACAAGCTATCTCAAGACCAAGTTCATGTCCATGCGAATTGTTGATGTGCAAAAGTGAAACCTGCAATGGTCGATGCAAATAATAGGTTGTATAGTGGCTTAATTGGCTTTAGTTGAAGATTCTCTATTTCGGCTGAAAATTTTGCTACGTTTGCTTTTGCACTTTTCACGCATCTGTAGTCATCTTCTTGTTACTTCTCTTAAATTTCAATCCGACAGCTTAAGTTTTCTGTCAGTTTTTTTTTTTGTTAAACGTCATCCAGATATTTTCTTCCTAACTATCATTCAGATTTATGATCATTGGATTAGAGATCCAATGGCTATGAATTCTCCCCCTCCCCTTAAATTCTACCCCCTCCCCTTTGAAAAAAAAATCTCCCCCTTTAAAAACAAGAGTCCCTTGACCTCTAATTCAAATGTCATAAATTTAAATGATAATTAAGAAGAAAACATCCGGATGATGCTTTTTTTTTCCGAGGTACCTGTCCATGGGTAGCTGAACAACATTGTTGTGCTATACTATTGCTACTTATCTGAATGGCAGTTGCTTCATAATAACAGCCATGCTTGGCTTGGCAGTTGGCACACTACTTTATGGTTCAGATACATCAATTAATCACTAAAATCGAAACAGCAGTGCGTAGTCAGCATCATTTACGTCTGTTCTTCTTGCTTCTACTCTAGAAATTTGGCCTGAAGCAAGCCATTTAACTGTTGGTTATATCGATATTCTTCAGAGTTCCAAGCTTCTATTACCGGCGTACGTACACGAACCATTTGCTGTCTATAAATAGCAAGGACTTACTACTTCATGTCGCACACATCTAGCTACCGATCGGTCATCTAGTTATAAACTTTTACTTACATTAGCATCATCTCGTCGCAATGGCTTCTGCTGCTGCACTGAAGATGGCTGCCATCTGCATGCTGGTCATGTGTATTGGATCGCAGATGAGAGTCCATGCGTCACCAGACCAGCACGCTGCTGCTGGCGCGCTGCCGGATAAGCTTGCTAGGACCGGATATATCTCTTGTTGTGAAAAGACCCGACAAAACACAAGCCCAATAAAAACAATCAAGAACATAAGACAGAGATTTAATGTGAAAAATCTTTTCGCGTGAAAAACAATGGACGTACAATCGGCAAAATCACTATATGAAGAGAAGTTACGAGCACAGAAAATTTCAACGTATTTCAGTATGTTTTAGCGTGTTTCAACTATGCGACTACAAATATACATATATGGGTTAGAGATCCAATCCCCTAATAAAGAAAGGAGTAGAGTTCTAGTCGACAACGAAATATAGACCTATAAGAAACTAGAACAGTCTTCTTGGAGATAGGAACAGCACCCCGCTCAGAAAATCTCGAAGGATAATGGTGTAGAGTTATAGTCGGAAGCGCCTTGAGAAGCCACGTCTGACTCCATTCAACGCACACACCTTAAAGCACCACGTCTAATACAGTTCAGTGCAGACTCCATTACAAACTCGAAGATGATCGTAATCATAACTTCCTACTAGTTCGCATTGCTTTATGATCAAACTCTTCAAGTGGTCGGAAAAATTAGAGTGGCCGGACCAGACAAAATTCAGATGACAAAATACAAAAATCTTCACCTTGATCCAAATTTCACCTATAGTGAAAACAGAACTGAAGAACTTCTTAATGAAATTGTAGAATGCCTCTTGTGCGTCAAACATCTGAAATGACTAACGAGTAATACCAACTAAGTCTGAGCAGAGCTCAAACTTAGCAGTAGAAACTGACTTTGTCATCATATCAGCTAGATTCTTATGAGTACCAATCTTGCAAACTTTGATATCACCTTGTGAAATAACTCTTCAGATGAAATGATATCTGATTTCAATGTGTTTTGTTCTCTCATGGAATATTTGGTATTTTGTAAGACATATAGCACTCTGACTGCCATAGAAAATGTTATTGCAAGATGTACTTCCACAAAGCTTGTTGTAAAGACTCCTTAGCCAAATAACTTCTTTATATGCTTCAAAAATAGCCATATATTCAGTTTCAGTGGTCAAGAGAGCAATAGTAACTTGTAAACTGGCTTTCCAACTCACAGCACATCCTCTAACTATGAAAATATATATAACTAGTAAGAGACCTTCACTTTTCCAGATCTCCTGTGAAGTCTGAATCAACATATCCAGATCTTTTACCTTAACTTCACTGCTCAATTGTATCTTCAGTTTTAAAATTTCAGGCATGTCTTTTGCCGTGATCAGCATATCATCAACATATAGAAATAAATAGATAGCTAAATCATTGATGATCTTCAAATAAACATAGCTACCATGGTCAGATCTCTTGAACCCTTGAGAGATCTTAAAGGAGCCAAATCTCTTAAACCATTGTCTAGGTAATTGTTTTAACCCAAAAGAGACTTCGTCAAGTTGCATACAAAATTCTCCTTTCCTGGAATGATAAAACATTCCTACAGCTCCATATAGATGTCTTCTTTTGATTTCCCATGTAAGAACGCAGTCTTAACATCCAGTTGCTTAAGTTCAATATTACACATAGCCACAATGTTGAGTAGTGTATGAATGGAACTATGCTTTACTACAAGGAAAAAATATGTGAAATCAATACATAGGATTTGGCTATATCCCTTTGCAACGAGCCTCGCCTTATAACTAACCTGGTGAAAGATCGAGGAAGCTAATTGGAGGGGGAGTGAATAGGCAGTCTAAAACTTCTCTTCCAATTATTATCAATTAAAGACCTTATCTTTTTGTGTAAACCAAGTATACAATACAGAAACTTAAATTAAATTGGTTTATCACAAATAAAGTTTAAATCACTTATGTTCACCTAAGTGTACCAACACCCTAGAGCTATGTCAAGGTTTGCAATCATAGGATGACAAGCAATCAATTTAATTCTATGAATATAAATTGCTTGAATGTAAATAAACACAAGAAAACAAACCACAATTGATACGATCTCTTTTTACCGTGGTGTTCGGAGACTTGCCGATCTCTCCTAGTCCACATTGAGGTTTGCCTAAATGAATTGGACCGGCTCCACGAATTAAGCTGAAATACCTCAATCCACTAGTGATAACTCTTTCTCGCTCCGGGTAGGTGAAATCCAACCTTCACACTTCGCCGGGTCTTCTCACAACCTTCTTTGAGAATATCACCACGCACGGCGCCTCTAACGCCGTCTAGGAGTCAGCAAACTCTAAGAGTAATAAGTCAAGCCTCTCGCTTGACTCTCACCATGTGCAATGAATGCATAAACTCGAGTGGATACACAATCCACCTCTAGATGCAACGCATGCAATCTAGAGCCTTTCTCCTTCCTCACAAGGTGCAACACATGCATAATTGAGAGGAGGACCTCACATTAGCTCAAGAGAGCGAAATGGAGTGCAGCAACACCCTCTCCAACCGGCCACAAGGGGGTATACATACCGACACCATGAAAACTAGTCGTTGGAAGTAAAGGACCAGAAAAATTAGGATTATCAGAAGTACTGGTAGCAAAACTACAGTACTTTTGCTCCCCTCACAATGGTTAAAAAACTAGCCGTTAGAAGCAAAGGACTAATAAAATCTGATAATTCTGTTGTACAATTTTCGGTACTTCCGATCATCAAAAGTACCTCTCCCACATGCAGAACTACCGCTTCTGCGGGGAGGAGAAGACCACCACACAGGTACCTCTCTGGAAAAATGTATCGCTACACAAGTCGGACGTTTCGCAAATCAGAAGTATCGCTTGCTAATCAAACCGCTCACACAGAGCCGATCAATCGCTCACACAGAGTTGGTCAAAAGTACCGATCACTAGTCCTTGACCACATTGGATGATTCGACCACCCAGATCTTCGATCACGTTGTCCAGTTCGGTCACATAGGTCTCCGACTACGCTGATCTCTGACCACGCTGGTCTCCGACCATGTTGTCCGAATCGACCACACAGGTCTCCGACTACGCCAATCTACGACCACGCTAATCTACGACCACGCTGGTCTCCAATCATGTTGTCCGGATCGACCACACGGGTCTTCGACTACGTTGGTCTCCAATCACATTGGTTTTGACCACTCAGGTCTCGACCACGTTGACCATGTCAATTTTCGACCATGTTAGTCTTCGATTGCATAGATCTCTGACTACTCCAACTATCTTCGGCCACGTTGTTTTAATCACGTCAGTTCGACCATGTTAGTTTTGACCATACAGGTCTTCACCACGTTGGTTCGACCACACTAGTTTTGATCACACATATCACAACCACGTCGGTTCAACCACGTTCAACCACGCAGGTTTTGATCACACATATCTTTAACCATGTCGATTCTGATCATGTTGGTTTCGATCACAAAGATTCTCAACCACATCGATTCCGACCACGCTAATCTCGATCACACAGATCTTCGACCACACAAGTCTTCGACCATATTGGTTCGATCAAGTCGGCTCTCGATCACGAAGGTCTTCGACTACCAATGCACGCAGTAGTTCCGTGATTACAACACTGATAGTTTTGGTCAACAGTAGTACTGCAGACTACACTGCGGAATTTTGATTTTCCTGAGAAGTGCAGATACTTCAACAAATTTTGCAAAACATATTTGCAAACAACAGTATCTTACTCACAAGGATCAAACATGATTCTCAACAAATTGCAAAGCACATTTGCACACTTTTAAAATCGTGACATCAGGATTATATATGAGATCCAACTATTTGCAAAACACATTTTCAAATATAAGTCTCATATCACAAATAATGGAAACATGGACTTCAAACACTTGCAAAACACATTCACAATGTATAGTCTCATGTTACAAATATTTAACACATGAGCCACAATTATTTGTAAAACAAATTCGCAAATATGAGCCTCATGTTAAGGAGAGCTAGAAGAGGTGAGGTTGAGCTATCGATACATGATGAGACTCGAGCTACTAGATAAGACCCCTCTTAATAGTACAGCAACCTATACTAACAATCCGGTCTTCCAACCAAACTCCAAACCGATAAAAGACTAGGAACACATATTTAGCCCTAGCCAGTCATACCTTTACCTTATTATCTTCTTGAAGCATGATGGTACACACCTTCACTTAAGTCTAGATCTTTGTCACTTGAACTCCATTAACACATGATGGGTCTTCACTTGAGTTGATGATCAACACCCGATCATCTTCTCTTGGACATGCATCAACATATGATGCATCCTTCATTTGACTTGATGATTTTTAACACATGAAGCTAATCTAAGTCATCCTTTTTTATGGAACTTAACCTGTTCATCCAACACATGAAAAATGTTAGTCCATAAATCAATTGTCATCAATTACTAAACTCACCATTAACTCGTAATAGAGGGACTAGATTCCACAATCTTTCCTTCTTGATAATTCATGACAATCTCAATAAATAATGAGATAAAAGATTGTTTTTCGAGTATACAACATGTACACAATAATTAGATACTCTAAGATAAGCTTTTTAAGCAAAGCTTACTTATCTTGTTATCATTTATCATTCTCAACTATTAATACATAATGAAGAAATTAGATGATAACCGATTATGAGTATATATGAACTACACAAGCTATATATGTCGGACCCCAAGTTTACTAACCTGGAATCCTCTGTGATAACACTGCATTATTCCCTGGATCAGTAGATAATGCTCACAGATACAATGTTGCATCCTTTCATACACGATAATACCATACATTACAATACCAGAGTTTAAATAGACCACGTCGGGCCAGGGTTACAATAGGGCCGTCAGGCCAAATATCTTACAATACATAAAGAGCGAAAGCGGAAGCGTACATAGCGTAGGGGCACAACTCACCACAGGCAAGCGACTGGATTAACCTGAGTACCACCGCTATTAACCAGGGACCTGACTAATAACGGAGGCACCCACCTAAACTATCCTGGTCAACCGGACTGAGGCGAGAGGCAAGACTACCGAGGCCTAATCTAATAACCATCGCCTTCGTTTCCTTCGGCATCCTGCTCCTCATGGTAGGCGTAATGCTCTTGATTCCCAGTTTCTGAATGGGGGTTAAGAGCGAGGTGAGCACAAACAACCGTGCTCCGCGAGCCAACACACAGAATGCAAATAATTGTAGATGCAAGGCTGAACAAGGAAGGCTCGGGCTCTTTTATTTGCTTAAAGCGACTCTTGAAATAATCATAATATAAAAGTCCCTATGACCTAGCATTTTCATAAAACTCCAGTTTAGGTAATTTTGAATGTGTGCAATAATTTATGACAGGGTAGGTTCCATCCACCGATTTTATGGTTCCATCTACCATTACTAAATTTTGATCAATAGGTTACATCCACCTTATTACCAACACTGGAATACATCCTTCCAGGATAAAATTACCAAAGTTAGATTACATCCACCTAACAAACCCTTATCCCCGATCTCAAAATTTTGGAAATAGAACTAACTCGAGGAAGATTTCCGTGTCTGCCCTTGACCGTGGGCACGGCTATTCGAATAGTTTGTGTATGTACTCTACAGAGACTGTACATCTTTACCCACAAGAGATAATTGTCCCGATGGTTCTACTTGATTCCTTTGACATGCAGATCGAGAGAATATCACGAGGTCTTTACAATACCTCACACTCTAGCATATCACTCCTATGGGGTTACTTCCATAGGTTGTGCGGGATGTCCACCATAGGTTAGCGCAGTCGAACTCCACTCTCCACATACGCTATCCTAGGCAACGTCACCTACATCCGGTGTCCCATTCCAAGTGGGGCTTTCATTACCCACCTACACACGTTCTCCGTGAAATGACTAGAGGGTTCAGTAAATTATTTAGCCCAGCCTACAATATGCCAGCTTGTGGTTGTACTGTTATACACAGAGGGTCCACATAGGATTAAGTCCTTAGGTTGTCTGGGCGGTTCATTCCACATTCCCCGTGTTACATCCACACCCACCACTCTTACCACCCGCCCAAACAGGGTTAGCAGATTTTTGAGGTTTTTGAGAAGCATAACACAAATCCACATAATCGTTCAGCCATGTACATCCATGACCATCACATATCTAGTGTTCATGATTAAAGAGTGATTATCAGGGTTACTAGAACCCTGGTCTCGACAAATTTAGCGTGGCAATAATAAGACGTATAACTACCATAATTAGTGTTTATATCTAGGGCGATAATGATCATGTGAGTCAAATGTTACTGGTGGGGTGTATTATTATTAGGTGGAACTATGGTTGTTAGCTACCTTAGGAGTTACATATTTTTAGCACATAAAATAACGCATGCAATTTGTAACAGTTGAAACGAACACATCTTCACATAAAATATAGGCGCAAAATTATCAAAGTATTGACTCGCCTAGATCGAAAGCTTGGGGGTCTTGTGCTGCTTCAAGCGGGGACTCGTTCGCGTCTTCGAACTCTACTCGGGAGGTCGAACCGGAAAAACAACACAAACGAGAACAGAAGCAAATAAATACCAAATAAAATCAAGCTCAAATTAACTCAAAATTGAACCAAAATAGAACCATCAGATAGATCTTGATTTTAGAAAAAATTAGAATTTGGTTTCATTAAATTTGGACCTATGGTTAAGAAGTTATAGCATTTCAATGTTTTAATTTCTGAAAAATCCGAAAAATAACAAGGGAGAGAGGGAGTGTGTGCTGCCGACAGGTGGGGCCCGAGAGGGATTTAATGACTTCGGGTAGACACGGCAGCCGGCAGGTGGGTCCTCAATCAGCAGTGCTTTAATACTCCCTTTAATCGCCGATTAGGACAACTTAATGGGCGATTAAGACAATCGCTAGCTAGGGAATAAATGTGCTGAAGCTTCTCTGTTCTGGCTCATCCCAGCCGTGAGGAGAGCGAAGCCATCCGGCGGCGGAGGGAGCATGGAGACGCGGCGGTGTCGGCCAAAGTGGGTCGCCCAGCCCGGTGCGCGCCTCGGGGTGGGAGGAATCGACCGGACTTGGCCCGGTGACCGGCGGCCAGCGGGTAGGGCGGCGGCGGAGACAGGGGAAGCGGGCGACGGCGGCTTGGTCAATGGGGGTTCAATTACTCAGGGGTGGAGCGTCTACAAGCCTCCGTGATCTCACCTAGAGCGCGAGTCGGGGCCGAGGTGGAGCAGGGCGGGCCGGCGGCGAGGATGAAGACAGCGGCGGCTCGCTGGGGAGGGCGGCGGGGTCCGACGAGGTGGGGGTGTGCTCGGGGTGCCCTGGAGATGCCCCACGCGCGATGAATTGGCCTGAGACGCAGTGCTTCACCAGCGGGATTCCGGCGCCGGACTCGGGGAAGATGAGCTCCGCCGGCGGCCTGCAGAGGAAGAGAAGTCGATTGAGTGGGGGAAGAGATAGAGGGGATATCGGGGAGCACGGGGAGAGGCTCAGAAAGCCCAGATGTAGACCAGTGGCGCTTGGCGGCGGGGACTCCCGACGGCACACCAGAGGCAGAGGAGGCGGTGGTGAGGGAACTTTGGTGAGCTTTGGTGGGTGTGCGGCGCGATAGCAGTGCCACTTATAGAGGCCGGGGACGAGGTACGTCGGGGAGCAAGGCGGCGTGGCACCGTGCGCGCGGTGGTGTCATCACCGTACGACCACAGGATGGCGCGGCCGAGACATGCTACGATGGCACGGCGCACGGGTGGGGGCTTGCAAGGGGCATGCACGGTAGGGCGAGGTCAGCGCTGGCAGGGCCGCGCGGGAGGTGACCGGAGACAACGCTGCTGTCGGGCGCTGATGGCGAGGAGTGGTGCTGAAGACGAGGCTGCTGCCCAATTACTCACCAACGAAGTAGGTGGCGGAAGGCGACAAGGATCCCCAACTTTTTGAAGTGCAATTCGTATTCTAATTTGCTTTACTTTCTTGGAGATAAATCAAGGCTTTCAATTTAAATTATTTAAGCACAACTTGAATTTTCTTTTGAAAACCAAAAAGGAATAACCAACTGAGAATAAATACTTTTAATTTCATTAACATAGGTTTGAACTTTACATTAGCGTCAAGGTTTGAAAATGGGATGTTACAATATATACTCAACAAATATGTTTTAAGGTAAATATCCTTAATATGTGGAAAGATGAACATGGATCAATACTAATAAAACCACAAAACATAGAATGAACTCCTCCTAAATGTGTGCATACAAGAATGTGTAATAGAGAAATATGCACATATGTTTGACCATTTGGTGAGGTTCAATTTATATTTTGGATCTGAGAAATGCAATAAGAAATAAAAATGTGATATATAATACATACCTCATATGGTTTTCACCTTTTCATCCAAATAAGACTAGGTAATATCATAATCAATAAATAAGTTAGTCTCATAATTAGATTTGTCATTATCACCAAAACCAATTTAATAGAGCTTGAACTTACAATCTCCCCCTTTTTGGTGATGAATGATAAATCTATTAGCAATAATAGCATTTGGATGAATATTAATATATGATAACAAATTAAAGACTATTGGTGGAATTACTTCCCTTTTTGGCATTATTGTTAACTCCCCCTTTTTGGTATTATTCAAGTTTGACTTTAAATTTAACAATGCTATTATCCTATTCTCCCTCTTTTGGCAATTTTGCAATCTCCCCCCTTTTGGGCATTTTCCACCGTATAGCATAATTTTTTCCTTTTTGGCATTGATCAAGATTTAACTCTAAATACATTATTCTTCCCCATTATCCAAAGCTATTATGCACTATTCTCCCCTTTTTGGCATTAATCACCAAAAAACAATAAAATTTGATAAGCTCAAGAGGGGACTTTTCAATACATGGAACTTGATATCAATTAATTTAACTTAATATGGTCAATAATAAACGTGTGTGGTAGTTCTGATGATGTTGAGTTCAAAATAACTTAAAAAACTTATGTACTAATCCTAGACAATCTTGACGAACGAAGAGTAAGTTAGGTTTACTAAATTTTGCATTATTAAGAATGCATAATCACCCACTAAATTTTAGTTAAACGGTTTGCATAATTAGTTTTAATTAATCAATTGGCGGAACTGAATCAGTTCGAGTCGTTGGTTGGTTGTAGTGGGTCGGGATGAATGGGACTACACCGGATACAAAAGTCAGCGCATAGGGAAATGTATTTACTGACCATTGATTTGCTAGTGAGATTCGTGTATGTTTATTGTGCGAACAACTCGGCGGTTTTCATATATTGTTATATGTCTGATAGAAGTGAACTAATATGATGGCCTGATATTGATTTCAATTTTCTAGTTAAAGAAGCTTTACGTGATCCGGAGAACATGCATAGAGGAGCAACTGATTAAGCATCGCTAAACGATGTGTAATCCACCGAGAACTCGAGATCTCCGATTCACATTCCCACTTCTGCTCCGCGAGTGCTGCAGTCAATCGTTACGTAGCCTCAGCGCACAATAAGATGTTTGAGGGGGTTAGTTTTAGTTTGCAAATAGATGTTCGTTGGGTCCTTTGATGCAACATTATTCACTAAATACCTATATTAATTTATTACCTGTTGGCAGGGGTTAAAAAGATATGTGTACAATCAATATAGGTTGTTAGATCGTGTGGAGATCACCCTGTGGTATGTGATAAATTTTTGAATTTGGTGTGACTATTGTCGAGGTTTGAGTTGGATGTTTGGTGAGAGATGCAAGTTTCTTGTTGCCGTCAGCGTAACCAGTCTGACCGGTATACAGGACCAGTTAGACCGCTGGGTTTATGTGGTTCAACCGCTGTGATTTTGATATGGTCCTTTTTAGTGGACTTTGGGAGGCGATGGTCAGATCGGCCTAGGAGTCATGGTCTGACCTGCTGAAAGCGGTTTGACCGCTCATTGGTTGGCTGTTAGACCAGAGTTGTTGGCTCAGGTGCGAGTAGTCTAACCAACACATAAGGTGTGGTTAGATCAGTGGTTATGGTGTGATCAGGCTGTGGTAACCGGTTGCTTTCTAGTAGAGAGCGTGTTTGGAATTGAGCACTTGCGGTCAGACTAGCCATTGGTTGCCGATCGGACCGGAATTGAGTTGGGCGGTGTGACCAGCATTGACAATGCGGTCACACCGGTGTCCTGTTACCAGGGAAGGGTTAAGTCGATTTAGGCTAGTTAGATCGGTCAATGGTTGATGATCCTGACCGGCAGGCGGTTTGACTGCCATGGAGAGTGCAGTCAAACCGATTGGTACGACCAAAGAATAGTTAAAGGTGTTCTCGAGTGGTTTGAGTGTTTGAATGACATGAGAGCCATTGGTTAGTTGTGCTGTATTGCATGATACATTATTTTGACTAACGTAAGTTAAGTGCATAGAACTTGTGATCGAGATGTTTGCTTGGTCCTTAGATGTGCGGGTGATTTGGAGAACATTAACAGTGTCAACGGCAAGTGACCAGGAATAGACGGGAGATCTGAAGTCCGTGCGGTTGAGTAAGTCCGGATGAGCCTACGTGGCTCAAGCGAAAACACTTGAAATACAAGAATCATGAAGAGGTGAATTGGTGCACGTGATGTGCCAAGTGACTTGGACCAGTACAAGTAGAGATGATCCGAGAGAGACCGGATGTATGAAGACTTGACAGCAAGTCATTGGGCGTCACGGGCTATATGTTAAAATATATACAGATGCTTTAATGTGAAGATGGAGTCAAGAAAAAATGTTGTTACATACAAAATCGAGGATCTATTTTAAGAGCCTGTAAAATCCAGGAGTTGAGTGGCTTGCTGTGCATTGATGGTTCGTAGCAAAGTCGACCGAATGCAAATTAAGAAAAACCAAGCAAAATCATTTGTAGTAGACTGATACACAAAAAGATCCATATGCACCTCTTTTACCCCGATGACACCAAGATAATAGAGGACTAGCGGACTAGTCCATTGGTCCATTTTACTTTACGCGCCGAAAGGCCGCGCGTGCCGGCCGTTGCTGGGCCGGTATAATGGGCCCCCGCGCGGTGGCCACGACCTTGAGTTGCATTTTTGCTTGCGCCGACTGCACTGCAGGCCCACGCGCCGCGGAGATGATCGGGCACTAGCGCACGTACGCCGAGCTCTGAACCGCTGTTGGGCCGCGAGAAGCGGACAGAGCCGTCCAAACTACAGGTGGAGTAGACCAGGCTAGGCCATATTAGTTTCTGTTTCTACCTTATTAGAGAAATCAAAATTTAATGTAAACATACGATTTCTCAAAATGATTTTACCAATTTCTTTACTCTCGTTTCACTTGGAAGATAATAAAAGAGGTTATAGGCGTATCATGCGCTCCAATCTTTTCATTTCCGTCCCGTATACGTATCTCTTCCTCGCTATTTCAATCGCTCGTCTTCTTCTTTTAAAAAAACTTTTTAACAACAACTATTCATTTTTAACTATTAGCTACAGTAAAAAAGAATATTGACCGCAACCAATATGAACACTAGTGTAGAACAATTCAGACTTATATTTGTTCCCGTACATACGCACTGTCCCATGATTGCCATCGTCGATTCGTCGTTACTTCATCGGTCATCGCCCCAATAGTGTAGCGAGCTGTCAAGAAACCCTAACCGCTCTGCTGTCGTGTTCCATACTTCCATTTGTCTAAAGCTATGACAGCGACAATGCAGCGGTTCGCTTTTCGGTATATTTTGTCTTTGTTTCTCAGTCACATCTGAGATCTAGAAAAAGCCGATGAAGCAGACTTTTGGGTTTTCTACATCGATCAGATAAACTTTACAGGGTTTGCAAGGCTTGGCCCTTAAACTGGTAATGTGAACAAATCTACCCTGAATGCAACTTCTTTTGCTAGACATCTTTTGAACAGGACTCTTTTATAGTACGCTAAAGTAAATGTGAGCTATCTTTCTTTCAAATTCAATTGATCGGATTAGTTAGGATTTAGTTATACCACCACTAACAATACTAGTAGTAGAATCTTAAGAGGAATAAAATCGTCAAAGAAATATATGCTGTAACAATAAATTCCGCAACTCTATTGGTTCAAAAAGGTAGAAATATATGGATAACATAGCCATCGTCCATCACAAGTATGACATGACCACCTCAGTGAGCCACATCCCAAAGCGTTAGCCCGACATACTGCCGCCGGCAGGCGTACCGTGTAGAGAATGACCGCGAGAGTTTCTCGAGCTCCCCACCGTCATGCCTTCGTCAAAGTTCTGCGCGTACTCCTCATGCCTATACTACTCCTTCACTGACAACCCACTTCGGCTCATCACCTTCCTCCTCCCCCTCACGATCCGCCTCCACAGCGCGCACAGAAACTCCACACCACCTAGCCGCACCGCGGGGATGTAGTACGCACCGCCACTGAACTCTGCTCCCTCCTCACTGTTGCCACCATCGTGGTAGTACCCAACCTTCCCTCCTAAACGCCTGTTCTGGATGCTTCTTGGTGCCTAGCCACCGCCACATTGCGCAAAGACAGATCATCACGGCTCCATAAATATCATTTCTGAAAAAAGATTTACAAATAAAAGTCAAGTATGCCGACACAAATTAATGATCAGATTTCAATTCTACTGTCACTCTTCTACTACCAGTAGAATGCACTGTAAAATTTCCCTTTAAACAACCTCATTCAAGCAACACGTTTCTCAAACCTCAAATCACCAACCGTATACACACAACAGAACCACTCTTGACACGCCAAGGAAAAGGAGGCCACAGCAAGCTCTACACAAGATACATACAAGTGAACTCCTATTCAGCTGCCATTGTCGATTGATTGATTGCTATGAGATGCTGATCACAGTGGTGGCTCTCGAAGGCTCCAAGCTGACACACTCTGCCAATCCACAAATTTTGTCCATCTCATCTTTCACCAGAGGCTTATCAGGGCCTTTAGAAGTAGCATGAGAAGCTTCAGTGCAACCGCAGCACTCCTCGAAACGGTAGCAGGTGGTGAGGTGGTCGTTGGCCATGCCGACGGCCTGCATGAAGGCGTAGATCACCGTCGGCCCAACGCCTAGGAACCCCCTGCTCAGCAGGTCCTGGCTCATGGTGTCAGCTTTCGGCGTCTTCAATGGCACCTCTCGCGGGTGACGGAATCTGCCAATCATAGGCTTGTTGTTGAGAAAGCCCCAGCAGTACTTGTCAAATGATCCAAACTCCTCTATGACCTATGAACAGCAGATTCGGACATAATTGCAGAAAGAAACAGAGGGCATTAAGTCTCAGAGCAAGGAAAAGGGTGTTGAGCAGATGAATTGGCTGCCAATGCTGTTCAGCTTATCAAGATTAGGATATGGACAGATGGATTGAATGGCATGGCCGCATGGCAACTTACCTTTAGTACCTCGCGTGCATTTTCGATGATTGTACGCAGCCTATGCTCTGACAACAGTGACCTAGCAGGACTGCATGGCCCCAACAATTTCTTCCCGTTTAGCTTTGACACCAATAGAGGATCGAAATCCATGAAAACTTCCCTGTGGAATGCATGAGTTTGAAGGAGTTTTGAGTATTTGGTGAACTCTTTAGACTCTTCAGTACGTAAGTAAAAAGGAGTGCTTACCTGAAGGTGTCCCTCTTGCTGAGAATTACAGGCCATGTCATCTCAGCCAATGCACCAGATAGAACAAGCATCTCAAACAATTTCCTGTTGATTTAGGACTGAAAATTGTAACTTTATAATTTATTGCTGACTAGAGGTCCTAGAACAAGTTTAGCTGATTTGATTAGGTTTAGAGCGTACATGTCGTCATGTACTGGAACTCCCCACTCTTGGTCATGGAAGGCAGCATAGCATGGATCTGTTGCATGGTCAAATCAAGGATTTCCTTACAGTCAGCTGAAAGCAATTGGTGGTTCAAATAAAACGTTGAAAATCTTGGAATGTTTGCAAGATTAGAGCAATGACGATTTAGATTGATGGAGTTTTAGACAGCAACATTAAACTCAATGGTCTGAGTGCTCTAGACTTCAGATTGCAAGCAGAATGTTTTTGTCCATAAAGGAAGGGGTCCCAACTGAACAGTTAATTAGGTATATGATCACCAGGCTGCAGGTAGGACTAATGATCAGGAAAAAGCAGAAGAGACTGAACAGAGAACCTCCTAGTGCTACAAATAGGGGTAATTTCTACAGTTGTATTAGTACAGTATGTGAAACTAAAAGATGGCAGAAATCACTGCTACAACTACGAAAAAGCTAAAAAAGAATTAATACCAATAAGGAACTGCAAATAGAGCACCAGAGAAATTAAATATACCAATCATGGCTTCCAGCTGCCTACTGCACTGCAGAAAAGATGCAAAGTGCAGTTGTACATAAATTAAAAGAACAACAATGATAAGCATATCCGTACCAAGAAAAAGAAACAAAGAAAGCTACCCTGGGTCACCATTATTCTACATTGCAAGTTTGCAACAGAGTATGAAAATTCAGGTCAAGGTAATTAGCCTGTGTACTGAAGTGGTTACCCTTGGGCACCTAAAATCGGCCTAGCCAGTTTATCAGAAATAGTTGCACTGGTTAACCACTGCAAAGATGCTATTGCCACTTGATTATTCAGTTCAGAGTTTAACAAGTTGAAAACTAAAAAGCATTTGATGAACTATATCTGCATAAATATAGTGCCGACAAGTTAGTGGGTAATGGAATCCTTTGGGAAGATAAAATTGACAAATACTTGCTAGATAACAGACACGCCACCAAACGTTTGAATGCATCTTTTATTGTATCTTTTATACCACCAAACATTTCTGATGTCATGTGATCTAATCATCATCACCCTCAGGATCAGTGCATCATATAGTACAAGTTACATTTTCCTTTCTCCTGATGAAGGTAAAGCGTTTATGTCAATGCAATAATATGGGCCTGTTCCAGGTTCTGTGCCACAGGCTAGTACTTGGAAGCTTATGTTATGTTGATGCAATTGTAGCACTATTTGAGACAGTTATGGTACAAAGAAGACTCCGTTTGGACGTGAGTTCACCGTTTGATGGAGATAAGGGTTATATGCCCCCCAAAAAAATGGGAAATGCTATTGTGTCTGGAAGTTTTCTGCCGTGTAGTACTACAATGCAATACGCATGTTTTAGCAAATAATATGATGTAAACTGTGTAACAAATGTAATACTCAAACCTCAAAATACCGTGAGAGAGAGTTGTACTTAACAAAAATCACAAGTCACAACCACTAAAAATCCAGCGTCAAAAAATCTATAGCTAGAGCGGAGTAGGTTTATCTTTAATTTAGATTATAGGTCTATGTTTCTTCTAGAATCTTCTGATAAAATGACCAATTGTTTAGAATTTAAGCCTATGGCTTCATTCTTTTTAACTTATGTCTTTTAACTTATCTACAGTAATTACCTTTCAAACGGTATGTCATTTTAAGATATAGTCTACAAGTTGATTATTATAGACACTGTACCAACTTTATTTATATCGGCTAAAATCGCACACGAGTGTCTCTCTGTCCTTAGTCTCTTGCGAATAGCCAGAATTCAAAATTTTAAGCTAAAAGTCATAAGACAAAGCCCAACAGAAATATTGGTCTTGTCAGCTTTAAGCTGATCATGATCGCAAATATCATTAGTAACTGTCACCTGGTGTATATTTACGACACTTCGTGTACGTACTACTGTACTGCGCATCATCATCAAAAAATTTGGGAATTTTATTTTGATTTGATGTCCAAACTAAAAGCGATTGCATGGGTGCACAAGAAAGGGTGATTGCATAGGATATACTAGCCTCATAGGCGTGGCGCCACGCCGCGCCAGCCACCGTGTGTACCGAAGTAAAAGAGACGATAATTCGTGAAGAGTTTTTTTTAAAAAAATCGATGGCACATGTGTATTTTTTAAAAAGTCAAAGATCTTTTTCGTAAAAAATTGAGGACATGTACGTAACTAAACGAGGACCCGTACGTAATTTAGAAAACCGTGGGGCGCTATCCTGCAAAGTATACAAAATTTCGGTGAAGTGGAGGGGTGTTTTCAAAAAAAGTGTTTTAAAAAAACTGTCAAGGACCTTTTCGCGAGGATCAAGGATCTTTACGTAATTTCGGGAAAACGCAGGGACTTTTTTGCAAAAACGGTCCCCGACGGTACCGAAATTCGGCCAGACACGCGGCGAACGGAGCGAGCGCGCGGAGGCAAAACGCCGACGTGGATGGCCTCTCCGCGCGCGCATTCCTCCGCTCGTAATAGACGGAGTATATGCCTCATTATCATGTATGAGTAATGTGAGTGTGCTTGTTTCTTTTTTGAACGTTGGCACTATGTGAGTTCGTGCTAGGAACTAAGCGATGAAAATAGCATGGTAGCAAAGAGAAGTTCCAAATCCTGACAAGTTGAAAAGAAGTCTAAGCTAAGCTGTGTGTATAATTGTAAACTCGGATACATGTAACTGTTACTGTATAGTTTGCATCCTCTTTTGTCTTTGTCTTACCGAAAAGAAGTCATAAACACATTATTAGTTTTGGGATTTTGACCACCTACCAGTATTAGGGGTTACCCACGGGCACCTCGCCGTCGCAGCCTCTCCGTTCGGCGAAATCACCACCACCGCAGCAGCAGCAGCTGCTGCTCCCACGTCCGGCACTACGCTGGCCGCCTTCCGGGACACCGGCCGAGCAGAAGGAGGCCCCGCCGACCCGGCAGCCCTCCGCCGGGCAGCTCCCCCGGGCGGCCCCACCGGCCGGCCGATCCTGCCGGTGGACGCCCGGCTGCAAAACGAGTCGTTGGACGCCTCCGACGCGCACGACACGCTGAGCAACTGCGGGTTCCCGCCGCCGACACCACCGCGGCGCAGCATCTCCGACCGACGCAGCAGCTCCGCCCGACGGAGCAGCATGGACGGGACTCCTCCCCCCCTCGTCGGCGCAGCGGACGGCAGCAGCCTCTTCTTGACCGTGTCGGTCGTCGTCGTCACTACCCGATCCTCGCTCTGGTGCATCTGCCTCTCCCTAGTAAAGCCCGGCTTCGGAGACGGCCTCCGAGCCGCGGCGGCGGCTCTGGGAGCAACGGCCGACATGTCGCCGCAGTAGGGCTAGCTAGCTAACGCTTTCCCGGCCGCGTGTTTCTCTCGCGCGGAAGCTGGTGTAACATGAGGCAGGAGCGGCCGGAGAGCAAATGATGAGCCGCGGTTTAAGCAGCGGAGGGCGTGGAGTGGCGCGTCGTTATAAGGGGTTTTTGGGTACGTGCCTACGTACGTACGTACGAGCGCGGGTGGTGGGTGCTACCGCGGTAGGAGGGAGCGCGCGCGCGCGCGGCCGGATGGATTGATTTGCGCGCCGCGCGGTTGGTGCCGCGTAGAAAACGTTGCCAGGGGCACTCCCAAAGGCCTTACATCAGAGTGTCCACAGTAAAATTAGAAGTGATGCAGCAAGAGAGTTAAGAAGAAGATAGAAAAAAACAATGTCTTGTATGAAACATTGATTGAAACATAAAATCCAAAGTAAACACCAGCTAAAAGACATTGGTTGAAACAAATCCAACAAGTAAACACCGGCTGAAACATCTATTAGGGAGAAGGATGCCTACATCACTAATTTTTGGGGCTCGATACTGTGCCATGCCCATGGCGGCTGCACCGGAGCCTGTCCTCGCAGTCGCCACGTCGGAGTTCGCATTGGCCGTCCCGACGCCGCACTCGCCGCCCGACGTCGGAGCTCGTCATCGTGCTAGTCGACAAAGTGCTTACAGCCTGACACCAACGCGTCTGCCGCACCTTTCTGCCCATCGCTCTCGCTGTGGCCGCCGCGTCACTCATGGTCGCCGCTCGACACCGTGCTTGACGCCAACGTTGTGCCCACCTGACTTCAACGCTACACCTGCCACACTCATAATGTTCGCCGCGCAGGAGCTCGCGCTGGCTGTCCCAACGCAGTGCTCACCGCTCGATGTCGGAGCTCGTCACCATGCTAGCCGGCATGGTGCTTGCGGCCCAACACCAATACGTCCGTTGCACCTAACGCCAGCCGCTCTCGCTGTGGCCGCCGCGTCACTCACAATCACCGCCCAATACCGTGCTTGATGGTGGCCAGAGCAGGCGGGGGTCACCGACTCAGATCTGACCGAATCTGGTCGTCGATGGCTCGGCTTTGACTAGATCAGGCCGATAGAGAGGGAGAGGGAGAGGACAGCTATATCGAAAAGGGGAGAGAGGGGGCGGCAATGGCAGGAGGGTGATGGTGACTGGAGGAGGCGAAGAAGGGCACTGACTCAAATTCGGCCGGATTTGGTCGCCGGTGGCTTGGCTCTAACTGGATCTGGCCGGTAGCAAGGGGGAGGGAGAGGCGAGCTAGATTCGTAAGGAGAGAGGGGCGATGATGGACGATGGCGGGACCGGAGGAGGTGGTCAGTGGGATGGGATAGAGGAGAGAAACTCGGGTAAAACACATATTTATTGATTGGGCCCGATGTTAGACACTATCTGCTGGAAAAGTGATGACTACGATTGTTTTCATATAACGTGGAGATTATAGACATAGGACTGCCTTCAAACATAACAAGCCAGGCGTAGGAGGGTCTTGCGTGGCAGCAGGTAAAATCCATGTCACGCCGGCGGCAGCTAGCCGGCGAAATCTCTCCCTCCTCTCGTCAGCAAGACAGCGACGACGGCATCACGTACGGCAGAGCGAAACGGTCAGATCCCTCTGCCGTCGATACGGCCGACACGCGCCGTGTCTCGCGGGTGAGATCGATCGATGCGTACCGTGGGAGAGAAATTTCGACTGCCTGGCGCTCGCGGTACAACCCTGCAAATGATGGCGTTGACGCTTGACGCTACGAGGTGATTTTCCTATTACGCGCTTAAATTTGTTGTGCAGCGCACCATCGCCGAAGTGATGATTGGTGCTTGCAAAATAGAGGTAAGTTACTCCTGCTATAAAGTAAAGGTAGGTGCGTTCTTTTCAACTGTAGTTTATAGTTTATATCTATGGCTGATAACTTTTGATACTAGTGTATATGTTTTTGCTAACAGATCGAATGTCGATAAGCTAAAAAGCTGTTTTAAAAAGCATATCTTAATAAACCGCTTAAAACGGCGTCAAAAAATATGTCCTGCATATTTTTAGTGAAACGCTATTTCTCCTCTGGGTGTACTAAGAATTTCAAAGAAGCTACGCTGGGTTAGATACTTCATTGCTATACTATACATGACTAAGGGTCGCACATTATGGACTAGGATTAATTGCAAAGAATAATCTTCTCCATATTTTGTATTGCAGCAATATCTTTGCGGGGTCAACCTCAATCATAAGCAGAGGTTGTTACATACCTCTTACCTGGGGTCCCTTTGCATCTTTAGCCTAAAAAATGCAAAAGGGAGATTTTTATGATTGACCTTTATCATTAGTATTGCCAAATCCCACCTGTGTTTAAATTAGGATGCCTATCTATTACACATGTGAGTGTATTTCAGTACAAATTTTATAAGGTTATAGATTTATCCCTGCCATCCGGCTATCTAGGCGTATAGTAAGCAGTAGGAGACCTAAGATTTTCAGATTGGGTGTTTGGAGTTAATATAAAATATTGTTTAATAGAAAAGTAGAGGTCCATAGTAGTAAAAATTAAAGTATAAATTGTTTATAGTAGAGATATTATCTCAAATAATTTAGAAAAATTACAAAATAATTAAAAAAATTATTGAATTGGGAATATGGGATTTGAAACCTGAAAATGGGGATGCACTTGTGCTGTTATTGACGTGCATGGCCTGCCTTGCCGACCCTGGTGGCCCAACCACCGCCACATACTCTCTCCCGGAACACTGGCTGTAGGCGATCTGGCTAAGCCATGCTTGGCGCTCGCCGCCGCCCACTTGCTACATTGAATTTAAATTCTGCATAAAACTCGGTTTTGACAAAAAGAATTTTAAACTGTCTATTTACTCGCTCCCCTCTAGTCAACCTTCTTGAACTTTCAGCTAGATTATAGTTTTTGAGATGAATTGGAGAGGGGGAGGTGTGGGAGTTGGGCTGAAATCTATTAAAGATATAAATAAAAAGTATTTAGACCAATTATCAATATGTGTGTGTGTATGCGCGTGCTAAGAGTGATTTCATGCATTTCGCTCCCATAAAAATGCACAAATCTTAAAGCATCAACTAAGGGATAAGTAGTCTCAATACACCCTTAAAGATGCTTTAATATTTGTGCAGTTCACTATTTGGGAGAGCAATACATACTAAATACAATGTATTTCATCCACAATTTAGGTGTTTAGCTTAACACCCATAAAGTTTATTGGTCTGCCCTGGTGCTAGGAGGATATATTCGCGTGTGTACGCGCATATTGGTGTGTGCGCATGTACATCTTTCTATAGTTGCAAAATAAAATTTAAAGAAACAGCCATGCCATAAGTTAACCTCAGTTAATCTGCAGCACTTCTCATTTTAGAGTTGTTGTGATCGACACATCCGCTACACAATGAATTTGTTAGCGAGACGTACATCAAGATACTATGTATACAATTTTAAGTGGAATAAATCAGCAAAAAGAATAGCATCAACGGATACACAAATTGTAATGTTTTGTCGTGTTATTAATGCACGTAGCTCCTTTTAGCAAAGGGATGTCCACTAGCTGTCTGATTAACGTACCTAAGCACTAATCATAACAGCTTTAATTAAGTAGAGCAACTAACTCTATTGTTATAGGCTTATTAGAGCAGAATCAAGTAGGCTAACTCTTCCCATCTGTTGGTTCGCCAGTCTTATGATGGGAGCCTTAATTAACCCCGTACATGTTTAAAAATAGCAATTCTACACGCTGTCATATTGCCACAGAAAAATTCATCACAAACGGTTCGGAACTGTCATCACAGATAGTTTGAACCATCTGACTTCATGGGTCAGTGATAATAGAAGTTATTCACAGATAGTTTTTGAACCGTCTATGAAATCTGTATCACAGATGGTTCAGAACTAGAACTGTCTGTGATCGTCCATTATTTCATTTGTTATCACAGACGATTGTTGGTAAAAACTGTCTATGATAGCTATAACAGAGCTAAAAAAAGTGGATAATTTTACCATGGCTTGGATGCCAAATTTTGGGCATCTAAGCCACGGTAAAAATGAAGACTTAACCAAATTTTGGGTATCCAAGTCGGTAAAAATGCAGACTTAGCCAAATCGGATGGATGGGATGAAGAAGAGGTGGGAAGGAGAGGAGTAGAGGGGTGAAGTGAGAAGAGAGAAGAGGAGATAAGGAGAAGAAAAGCCGACGGAGGCTTCTATTTTTAAAGAAAAATTTGGAGAGGAGAAGTGGAGGAGAAGAGAGAAGAGATGAGGAGAAAAGAAAAGAGAGAAGAGGAGATAAGGAGAAGAACAACCAAGCTTTCTATTTTAAAGAACAAATCCGAGCGGAAAATTCAAATTCGGCGAGAGCGGGTAAGTTAAAATATTATCATAGACGATTTTTGTTTCGAATCATCTATGATAATAAGTCATCACAGATGGTTTTTGTTTTAAACTGTCTATTATACATCACAAATGGTTCGAAATAAAAACCGTGTGTGATAAGTACAAACATCATAGATGATTTTTATTTTGAACTGTCTGTGATATATCACACATAGTTTGGAATAAAAATCGTCTGTGATAACTTAGTTATCATAGACGGTTCTTTCTATCGCGGCGAACTTAGACGGTCTATCTTGTAAAATCATCTGTAGTAATTTTATCACCGACGTTTTGTGTTGAACCGTCTGCGATGAGGCGTCCAGGATGATCCTTTTTGTAGTAGTGCATGTCTTAAGACAATTGATAGCACTCATACATTTGGACGGCTAAAAATTGGCCGTGAGCCACCCATTCTTCAATCCTTATTCAATCGTCATTCTCAGGTTTTTCCCACCCACAACTCTCCTCTTTCTCCCTCCCGAGACTCTCGATTGCTGCGACAAAATCAGACTGAGCCGCTGCCATTGAACTCTCCAGCGAGCTATGGCTCTGTGCCCCTTTGCCATGCACAACTAAGCGACCTCCGTTCTATCCTTTCCCACTCTACATACACGACTGATCCCTACCACAGCCGGGTGTGGCCTCCATGAGTACTGAAGCAAGCTAAGCTCTCCTACCTCCAGACAAGGCGCTCGAGGCCTCGACGAGCGCCACAAAGGCTAGCCGAGATCCACTGCCGCTGGGTGTTGTCCGGCCGTCCGTATCTTATTGCTACTAAAGGCTTCTTCTAACAACGTTGCTCTCATTCGAGGACTAGTAACGAGTCAGTGGCTGTGATAAGGTGGTGGTGTGGTCACCTTTTGTCTTCTCTTGTGAGCTTGTTGATTGTTGCAGCACGCAAATCAAATTGGTGCTACTATTTTAAATGTTGCAGCCTTATGTACCTTACCTAAAATTATTTTTCAGTAAGAAAATTGTTGTAACCATAGTTACTATTTGTTGTAGCTGTCTTTTCCCTTTGTTGTAACAAAAATATTTTTTGTTGCATCATTTATGTTGATTTATTGCATCTAGATAATATTTATTTTTGTTGCAATTGGTATTTGTTAATCTTACAATAATTATTTATTGTTGTTGCACCAGAGTTATTGTGTGTTGAATCATGGTGTTGGGTTGTTTTCTTGCACTATGAAGTTATTTTACTAAATATGTTCGATTTGTTTAGTCCGTTCTACAAGTGTAACACCCCGCCCATCCTCTGGGCCTAGAGTGCTACCGTCACTGCATAATAATACCACTTCTAGTCATCTGCTAAACAATTTAAGCAAACTCTACCTTGATCATGAAGCAACAGCCACTTACACCATACCTTTTTTTTAACAACTTTTCTAACTTACTAGTAGAATTAAATATACTACCAGAAACTAGATATGTGAAGTGCTGCAAGAACGTGAAGTCATTCATGGGCTACACCCGCCCGTGCAAGACGTCCTCAATAGTTTCCTAAAAAAAGCAACAAAGAAAGGGTGAGTCCAAAGACTCAGCAAGTACATAATAGAACAACAGACACTACCAACATAAGTAAGCATATAAACATAATGCACATATATCATCATGTTCATAACATCATTCTCATAGCCAAACAATGCAATGCCATCAATGCCATGCCTCATTACTCTACATGCTCATATGCTCTTCACTTTGCAAGTACCGGTACTGCCGAGTGAACACCCGTCGATGTTCACCCATCGTGGGCCCGCCCTCATAGGCACGGGACCCCTCCACTCCCGTGGAGGCCTACCGAAGTAGGTCTTACTCAAGAGCACTCCGGATTAGTCCACTAGCTTTACTCATAGCTAGGGACTTTCTCACCGCCCTCACTCTTGAGTGCTCCTCATGCAAATGCACAAGTCCATGATCATATTCACACTCATCACTAGCATTACTAGTAGACAAGCATCTTTGCCTACCTCACTCCATCATCATTTACCATGCAACCTTATGTCAGGTAAACATCACATTTCCTCATAGACATCATGTAATCAACGCATTTCTACACAGATATCATCATACCAGATAAACATCGCATATTCATAAACCTTGGTCTACCGCTCTACCATGTACTTGCCTGTTAACCAAACGAAGTGGAGCGTCGTGCGGACGGTGTCAGCTCGGGACCTCCACCTGGACAAGCAAATAGTCCGATTTAACGCATCATAACGAAACCAGAGATTAATTGGGCGACGACGGTACTATACGCATATCCCGTTTCGGGCGTAGAAACACGCGGGTTTCAGGGATCTGTTGCGCAGGTCCCGAACCCCCTTTTTTCCTTTTTTTCCTCTTTTCTTTTCTCTCCTCTTCTTTTCTCTTTTTTTCCCCTTCCTTTCCTTCCCTTTTTCTTTTCTTTCCTTCTCTCTCTCCCCCTTACCCAGCCGGCCGAACTGGCCTCCTTTTTTTTCCTCTCCTGGCTCCCCCCTCTCTCTCCCTTATCCTCACCTCTCTCTCTCTCCACTCGGCCGAACGGCCTGCTCCTCCTCTTCTCCGCCCGGGGCGGCGCGGCTGGCCAGGCTCGGCGGCGCCGGCGGTTCTCCCGCCGCCCCTTCCTCTCCTCCCGTCGCGCTCGAGCTGCGCTCGGCGCAGCTCCCCCCCGGCGGCGTGGCAGCGGGCGGCCCGCCTCGGAGACGCCAGCCCCAGGCTCCCCGCCGCCGGCCTCGGGCCCTCCATCGCCGTCCCCGTCTCCGGCTTCCCCTCTCTTGCGCAGGCACCCCTCCGGCGGCGCGACGGCGTGCGGGCGGCAAGGCTCACCGCCGCCGGCCTCCCTCCTCTCGCCCTCGCCTACCTCGCCTCAGATCCGGCCGGCTCCGACCGGATCCACGGCTCCCCTGGCACGCGCGGCGGTGGGGCGTTGGGGCACCGCCGCCCGGTCGGCTCGGCCAGCGGCCTGGCCGCCGTCCTCGGCTCCGCCCTGCACCCCCACCCTCCCTCGGCTCGCACCGGTACTCCCTCCCTTCCTTCCCTTTAGGCCATGGCAAGGGAACCTACCCGGTTGGTGGTTTGGGCGATGAAGAAGGTTGCGTCGATGGCGAGGTGGTTACCCTCTTCCTCACTGGAATGCTGTCGGTTTGGCTTGACTTAAGAAGTGCTGGTTCCTGACTTTTGCAGGTTGAAATGCGCAGGTGGCTCACATGCACGCTAGGGCAGCATGCGGCTTGCCAACTCTCCCTGGCAGGGGCAAGGGCAGGTGAGGTGTCTTGCCAGCTGGCCCCCCCCCTTCTATTTTTCTGGTATTACATTCTACCCCCCTTAACAGAATTCGACCCCGAATTCTAGCGTTCAACATTCGCACGGAAGAGCAAATTAAAACTAACTGCGCATAACATAACTTTAACTCATACCCGAGGAGAACAACTCTAGGTACTTCTCGCGCTTGCGAGACTCCAACTCCCATGTCGCTTCTCGCTCAGACTGATGCGACCAAAGCACCTTAACATACTTCATCAGTTTATTCCTCAACACTTTCTCCGATTCCTCCAGAATCCGAACTGGATGAGACTCGAAGGTGAGGTCTTACTTTAAGGACACTGGTTCTAACATAACCTCATGCTCTAGATCTCGCAAGAACCTTCTCAACATCGAAACATATTGTGCACTCCGTGCATAGACTCCATTCTCATGCCTCGGCATAAAAAAACCTCCAATCCTACAGGAAAAACACTCACATTGATTGCACAAAAGAGACATGGCTACTCTTTTACAAGAGAAGTATCATGCAACATTCATAGAACCAACCCATTCATCCACAAACATCAACCCTTCTCTCAAATCAGAAGGAAATTTTGTTTCCTCTCGGGAAACCATTTCATCACAATAAATCCACTCAGAGTGAAAACCGGACAGGAAATCAATCCTTAACCTAACAACCAACTTTATGCCGCATATACCATGCGAAATATTTATATTCCCCAAATCAGTCTTTCCTTTTCCAAGAAAAAAACATATTCTTTTAGGCATAAGGATAACGCCTTAGTCAAAAAACACATAGACCACAAGTAAAATGCGGAAATACCGCATCTTTCCACTTAAATCCACTATCCCTCAAAGTGGCCATGAACAAATTCCCAAATCAGGGGAACCCAAAATAATCCTTTGTCTGTCGATCAATCACTTCAATCGATAACACGAGAGATATTTTACTTCGTGTCCCTTAAAATCAGTATCGATCACCCATCCATGTGACTAAACTCGCAAAGACAGTTCTCACTAACCCATACTTCGAGATATCAAAACATCCCAATTACTCATTAGATGGCCATACAACAATTCATTCTTCCATCGCCCATTATGAGCTACAAGGCCAATTCAATCCTAGGGCAACGTTCCCATAAATCTGGGGAAGCTTTAGTATACTACCTAAGTAAAATCCCATTCACCAACGACACATTTGCCGACAGATAGTCTCTCATGCCCCATTAAAATTGCTTTGGTTCCCATCAGTTCAATCCCTTCAGTACCCTTATTTCTAGGGTTTCAATTCACACTCTATTGGCCTTACAATTAATCCCATCAATGGTCGACTTTAACTCATGGAATGGATTATTCCTCTAACTACTTTTAAATAATGATCACCAAACATGGTGGATAGAACAAATCATACACCAACCCTCAACCTCTCATATCCACAAAATGAGGTAAGCTCTGTTAGGATCTCATTTAACATCAAATAACTAAATCTTCCAATAACCCTACTTCATCATTACCTCAAGCTATGATATGGGAATCAAGCAATCTAAAACATTAACCCCTAACGCTGATTACCTCAAAAACATAAGTCAGGGTAGTTCTTTCACCAAAATCTCATACTCTCATTGCTACCCAGGCTTTACCAGCTTAAATGTGACATCAGTCACCATTATTTCCCATAGACACTACTAGTTGCGAAGACACAATCGACCATTAGTTTCGCCTGTAAGGCTAATTTTATCCCTAATCAATTTACCACCAGGATCATGGCCTAAGATCAACTCAGAACTCTATTAGCCACACAAATCTTTATTATCACCCTATTACCAACATATCAACCATCTCACTCTAGATCTAGGCCCAATAGAGCTTCATGTTATGACTAACATTCGTTTTGAGAGCAAGGGATTCCAATCCTTCAGCAACCCCCCCAAAGTCAGGAAGTCTACCAAGTTTAAACATCAAAAAAAAAACAGAACGAAATCCCAACAGCTTTCATTCTCCAACAAGACAGGACTTTAGAATGAGTTCATCACTCACTCCCCCAAAACAACTACAAAACTCCCCCACACGGGATTCACTCTTTCAATGATGCAACGACATCACAACAACCATATTAGGCAATTAACACCAAGAGACGGAGAGATGCAACAAAATCCAAATATTACATTACCCTAGTTGACGCGCCCAGGCCCACTTTAGACTAACTCCAGACAACCGAAATTACATGTTTGGGAAACGCTCGGGACTCATACCTGAGTACGCCTAAGATTTCGTTCCTAGGTACGCCCGAAACTTACGCGTTTGGGAGCGCCACAGACCACTCGTCCGGGAAATCTCATATGCAGAAGTGAGGGAAGTCAGGTAACACTCATGACACATGCACATAAATCAATCTGTGAGTCATGCGGATCTACTGCCGCACCTCTAAGCATTCATCATGGATAGAACTGAACATGACCTCCTTTGAAGTCATAAACCCCAAATGATAATGCACGCTAAAACACAAAGTTTTTCTTCCAAATACCAACATAGAAACCCATTTAAATTCTCTTTCCCATAACCACAACAAGCCAGTACCTCTTGTACTGCTTACACAGTTTAGCAAATATCAATTTGCTAACACATAAGTCATTGACTTTTAGTATCCCATCTTGAACCTTTCCACGGCTCACCGGATACTCTACTCTTCCATATTTACTCTTTAGTTCATCAAACATTACCACCTTTCTGTACAAAACAACACAATTATAACACCTATCAAGCGCGCATACCACAAGATGTGGTCAAGGCTCTTTGATCAAAAGACCCACTATCAACAATTAATCCCATGAGCACCTAATTCCAAGGCGCTAACTAATCTCCACCAGCTCGACTCTAAGGATGATCAATCACCCGGATTTTTAACACACATCGTATGCACTTTCATAACCCACAATTGCTTTTAAGCATAGAATCCGTCTATTCTACTTCCGTAGGCGTGCACACAATTCCCTACAAAATGCAGTGGCAACTCCACCAACTCATGCTTAAATTTTTGCCACCAAATCTCACTAGAACATTATTAGCTTTATCGCTCAGAATTGAGTCTCACTTAACTCTATAACAATTTTTCCCCATTCAATTTAACTGGAAGATTTATCCGACATTAGGATCCTCATTCTTATTCTCCCAACTAATCCCAATAGAGTTCTAACATTACTACTATTAGAATTTTCCAAAACATTGGTCATGATTATAATAATCAATCAGGGTGCGGGATTAGTGGACTTAGCTTTATAATCATTTACCTATTACCAATTGAAAGGATAACTCCCAGGAGGGATTTTCCACCAAAATAATAAATTAGCACACTTCTTAGCATGCCTAGATTGCACGATTGGGCTAATCTATTGGGACCATCATGATACCATTCATTCAATGTGGCTCAACAGTCTAAGCAACTATAATTACCTACTTGTTCACCAATAATTCAAATCCAACTATTAAACAGAAATGGATATACTTTACACTGCTACTTCTCATGTTACTACTAAATCCCCATTGAATTCAAATCAACTTTGATCACACAACCATAACTAAAGTTAATTATTCTCCTAGGTTCTCACAATCTAGAATACTATGTCCTACCAACTTGTTATTTTAACCATCATATCCCACACACGCCTAATCCAACACTTCAACCACTATTGGATATTGCCTTCTCCAAAAATATTGGTCTCATCTTGCAAGTCACTCCAATCATTCATTTAATCAGAATTCTCCCGAATACCAAACTTGCATAGAACACCCCCCGCGGGTATTTATCAAACAACTTAACGAGTTGCTAACCAAAGGGAACCAACTTCCCGAAACTGAAGCAAAACATCACTACCTCAATGCCACAAATGGCAACATGACCAGGCCTCTCCAGTGGCCACGGCCTCAGTCTCTATTGCATCGGTACACGACACAATCACGGCAAAGTCCCGTAGGACACACAAATAACCAGTTCAAATGCTTGCTATCAACCCACAAGCATCAACATCAAGCATTGCAAATCAACAACATGACTAACAGAAGCGAAAATGCAATGCCTGACCCAATCCATCCTACTGTGCACACGTCCGCGTCATCTAGCTCTCGGCATCTCTGTTCAAGACAGATAGCCAATCACACAGCTTGCTCACAAACATCCATTTCAACAGCACAGATCAACATCAAGGCTGCGAAAGCGTAAATGCAATGTAAGACCCATTCCCCATCCTATGGTGCACCAGTGTGTCAAATTTTAATTTAATTATTAGGCCTAAGTCAAATTTTAGTTGAATAATTAACCTAGATTGTCAAATTTCTTTACCACGGACCTAACGCCCGCTCTGATACCAACTGTAACACCCCGCCCATCCTCTGGGCCTAGAGTGCTACCGTCACTGCATAATAATACCACTTCTAGTCATCTGCTAAACAATTTAAGCAAACTCTACCTTGATCATGAAGCAACAGCCACTTACACCATACCTTTTTTTTAACAACTTTTCTAACTTACTAGTAGAATTAAATATACTACCAGAAACTAGATATGTGAAGTGCTGCAAGAACGTGAAGTCATTCATGGGCTACACCCGCCCGTGCAAGACGTCCTCAATAGTTTCCTAAAAAAAGCAACAAAGAAAGGGTGAGTCCAAAGACTCAGCAAGTACATAATAGAACAACAGACACTACCAACATAAGTAAGCATATAAACATAATGCACATATATCATCATGTTCATAACATCATTCTCATAGCCAAACAATGCAATGCCATCAATGCCATGCCTCATTACTCTACATGCTCATATGCTCTTCACTTTGCAAGTACCGGTACTGCCGAGTGAACACCCGTCGATGTTCACCCATCGTGGGCCCGCCCTCATAGGCACGGGACCCCTCCACTCCCGTGGAGGCCTACCGAAGTAGGTCTTACTCAAGAGCACTCCGGATTAGTCCACTAGCTTTACTCATAGCTAGGGACTTTCTCACCGCCCTCACTCTTGAGTGCTCCTCATGCAAATGCACAAGTCCATGATCATATTCACACTCATCACTAGCATTACTAGTAGACAAGCATCTTTGCCTACCTCACTCCATCATCATTTACCATGCAACCTTATGTCAGGTAAACATCACATTTCCTCATAGACATCATGTAATCAACGCATTTCTACACAGATATCATCATACCAGATAAACATCGCATATTCATAAACCTTGGTCTACCGCTCTACCATGTACTTGCCTGTTAACCAAACGAAGTGGAGCGTCGTGCGGACGGTGTCAGCTCGGGACCTCCACCTGGACAAGCAAATAGTCCGATTTAACGCATCATAACGAAACCAGAGATTAATTGGGCGACGACGGTACTATACGCATATCCCGTTTCGGGCGTAGAAACACGCGGGTTTCAGGGATCTGTTGCGCAGGTCCCGAACCCCCTTTTTTCCTTTTTTCCTCTTTTCTTTTCTCTCCTCTTCTTTTCTCTTTTTTTCCCCTTCCTTTCCTTCCCTTTTTCTTTTCTTTCCTTCTCTCTCTCCCCCTTACCCAGCCGGCCGAACTGGCCTCCTTTTTTTTCCTCTCCTGGCTCCCCCCTCTCTCTCCCTTATCCTCACCTCTCTCTCTCTCCACTCGGCCGAACGGCCTGCTCCTCCTCTTCTCCGCCCGGGGCGGCGCGGCTGGCCAGGCTCGGCGGCGCCGGCGGTTCTCCCGCCGCCCCTTCCTCTCCTCCCGTCGCGCTCGAGCTGCGCTCGGCGCAGCTCCCCCCCGGCGGCGTGGCAGCGGGCGGCCCGCCTCGGAGACGCCAGCCCCAGGCTCCCCGCCGCCGGCCTCGGGCCCTCCATCGCCGTCCCCGTCTCCGGCTTCCCCTCTCTTGCGCAGGCACCCCTCCGGCGGCGCGACGGCGTGCGGGCGGCAAGGCTCACCGCCGCCGGCCTCCCTCCTCTCGCCCTCGCCTACCTCGCCTCAGATCCGGCCGGCTCCGACCGGATCCACGGCTCCCCTGGCACGCGCGGCGGTGGGGCGTTGGGGCACCGCCGCCCGGTCGGCTCGGCCAGCGGCCTGGCCGCCGTCCTCGGCTCCGCCCTGCACCCCCACCCTCCCTCGGCTCGCACCGGTACTCCCTCCCTTCCTTCCCTTTAGGCCATGGCAAGGGAACCTACCCGGTTGGTGGTTTGGGCGATGAAGAAGGTTGCGTCGATGGCGAGGTGGTTACCCTCTTCCTCACTGGAATGCTGTCGGTTTGGCTTGACTTAAGAAGTGTTGGTTCCTGACTTTTGCAGGTTGAAATGCGCAGGTGGCTCACATGCACGCTAGGGCAGCATGCGGCTTGCCAACTCTCCCTGGCAGGGGCAAGGGCAGGTGAGGTGTCTTGCCAGCTGGCCCCCCCCCCCCCCTTCTATTTTTCTGGTATTACAACAAGCTCCGCAATGTGTCCTTTGCGAGCTTCTACGGCATCACGAGTAGCGCTCGAGTTCCGCTACTAATACTGGTTGTGGCCTCCGAGGGCTCCGTAACCACTAAGCATAACCTTTGGTAACACCGCTATGGTGTGCCAAACTTCGAGCTTTGGATTCCTTGTTATTATCTATGCGTGTTCTTGTCAAGTGGTAGATATTTTGTATAGCAGAAGAGAAGTGGATAGGAGTCGTCCATCCAACTATCGGTGTCGCGTCAAACGATAAAAGGGAGCATCCGGGCGCCATTGGCTGCCTATTTTAAACATCATGGCCGTACAAAGACGGGGGATTTTGTATGCAGTTTCTGGCAGGCGGTTGTTGATTTGGGTCTAAACTTGAGGCGCAACAGCTTAATGAAGCGTATTAGGTGGCTCGTGATTACTATATGCGAGGTCGAAAATTTTTGGAAGCGATGCATTCTCACTAAGCGTATATAAATAGAAAGGAGCCGACATATCTTTCCTCCTGTTAAGCCTTCTGCATTTTGTTAAAGACCATGACCAGATAGAGCATTTCCACATTTGTACAAACAAATAGCAGGTTTCTTTTCCTCCGTCCATACGATGGCTGCAGCTCGCTTCTTTCAATTTGACTTCAATTTTTCTACATCATTATCAAACGTGATAGAAACGTTTTTTTTTAATCAAAAGGCTGCTCACAGATTCTGATTTACATCGCTTCAGTCTAAGATCGTATTTAGGAGAGAACAAACGCATTCACTTTACGCGTAGCTACAGGTAAAATAAGTATCCACGCATTCACTTAATCAGTTTACTTTCGATGTTGAAATGTCATTGCTGCAAGAGCTGTCTGCACAAGCGCAAACATGGAACCATCTGATTCTTCCGTAGCATATAGACAGCCCTTCATATGATTCGGAAATGGCATCTGCAAGAACGAGAAATCAGCTTGCGGTTAAAACGTCAGCAGCAAAGGAACAAGAAGAATCAGGTAGATTGTTAACAAGGACTCCCTATGTCCAAGTTTATAAGGTGTATTTTCTCCGGACACATAGATCAAGAAGATAATGAAAATAACTAGATTACCCCTAATTATCATCTCTAAGCACTATATTTAATGTATGCATGTAGATAATAACAAGTAAAACTGCATATTTATTAGGGGTATAAAGGGAATATCACATTAATTTTGTATTAGAATATGAAATATGCTCTATATTTATAGACAAAATCATTAAAAAAAATGCGCTTTATAAACTTAGACAGAAGGAGTAAATAATAAGCTTGCCAGCTAGAGATGATATGCTTGATTCCATGTGCGTGCCATTGGCATCGAATGGAGAAAAAAGTGCGACAAAACTAACAAAGAACAGACACATTAAAGCGGACATCCTGCTACCAATCAGTCTAACAAATGACATATTTATTAACAAACACTAGCACGCCATACAATGATAAAAAGCCCACGTAACATATTATTCATGTGTACATTACAAACCACACATATGTACGGCGTTTGCATCAGCGTTTGCCAGATGCAATGACCAAAAGAAGGAATGGATGATACAAATTTGTGTGTTCTCAAAATTTGCTATTAATCTTTGTTTGGCGTAAACAATATTAGTACAAGAATTCCTGACGTGTAGTTTCATAGGCATATGCAGTGCCAATCCTCTTGAAAGTACACCCCAGAAGCTGATTTCCCAATTGCATGTCATACATCCAAAGCCTGAGGAGTGAGAGACGCTCGCTAGGCAATTTTTTGGTCAAAATTGGGGCAACCAAATTGACCTAAACACTTCCCTGCGATTGCTACACCTTTTACCACTTTGGTTATTTTCTCCAGCCTCCAACCAAACATGTTTTGTGAAAAGATTCTGTTTTCAACACAATACTAAACCCCAAACCATAAAATTGCTAACCTGTGTTTGCACAACAAGTGGCTATGTCACACTTGAGGTAGTGCCGTGTGATCGTGTCACATCTATTTCATGTAAACTTTGTCATATTAAAGAGCTAAGCTAATACATTTTTATTAGTGGTATTTGTTAAATCAAATCGCACAGCTGAAGCCACATACGACTTGCAGTTTTTGGAGCTTTACTTCTAAAACACGTGGATATCAGTAACTGGAGGACCTGTTGTGACAACAAAAGGTGATCCAAGAAAAAGCAACCAAAAGATTCACATTCATGAAGTTCTTAAAAAGGTAGGTCCAATTATGAAATTTGTGATTGGCTAAAACCCTAAAAGCGTAATATAACAATTAATACCAAGGTTTAGTAAACATACCCCAGAAGTCCTCTCCCATGCCACTTTCTTGGTGTAACTGTTAAGTTCATTGCTGATCCATGACGAATGATAACTAGAGATACCTGAATGTCTTCATTGGAAAGAGCTTCAGAGACGAGCCTTTCTTGCAATCTGTCACCAGCTTCCACATTCCCAAACTTCACTATCTCATCCCCAAGCTGCAAGCCATCCACAGCAGCTGGAGAACCATCAGTGATTTCATCGATCATAGCAAAAGGAAGTCTGGTCACCAAATCCTCTTCCATAGGATCATTTTGAGATAACACACTGTGCAATGACGCTGATGTACCTGCATGGAACCAAATACGATAGAGATCAGCAACTCTAACCTCCTCTATGATATTAACTCATGCTCAAGCCCAACCCTTGTTTTGATATACTGGAGGTTTCACACACCACTTTGCATACAGATGTGCGCATTCTTGCCTTAAAACAATGCTACTCACTGGAACAACAAAAGGTTATTCGAAAGATTTAAACTTAAAGATGATTGGCATCAATTGTTTAATTCTATATTTCTTTCATTAAAAATCATTTCTCAAATTGCCAAATCCTTTTGTTATTGAGGGTAGTTCAAGTTTGGCTACTCTATATCCATGTGAGTGTGATTACTTTTAAAAGATATTGTTCGCCAAAGATATAAAACTTTGCCTGCACATTTCCCATGCTAACAATTTTATGTGAGCAGAAAGTGTTTGACTTACCAGAACTCCTTGGGATTGATTGCTCATTTCTTGACAACTTTGTTGAGTGTAAAACTTCCAGATTCTTATCAATTTTGTTTGTAACATCCTTGTGGTCATTCCTCAATTCTGCAATGGGCATTGTGCAGTGTAAATACCAATTACAACATGCTGAGCATAAAAGTATTTGGAGTACATAGATGATGCACAAACACATCGTTTCGTCAGTCAGCCCAAGGCTGAAGTCAGCCATAAAGACAAGCTAGAATCTTGCTCGACTCAGGCTCAGCTCACTTTCAGAAACCAATGTTCATCCTAAACTTTTAACCCCGAATTTTGCCAACAGAAACCTTACCAGCTCTTCCCCTACGACTAGTTCATCCTGCCCTCATTTAGTTTGTTGTCTATTGGTCTTTCCTCTAGACATCTACAGTCTACAACTTATGCCCATCAGTTCAGCATCCCCTATTCCCTTCCACCCAAGTAGCCCAACGACAAGAAGTCAAGAACTGTACCTTCACCCCCTTGTTTCCTAAATTTGTTCTAGATCAGCAGCAACCTAGTAGGTAAAGAAACCACAATTCCCCCAGTGAAAAAATGGTGCAGCCACATAAGCAAGAAACATTCTGGTGTTGCCGAACAAAACATTGAGGAGTTTTAGCACTATCCATTAGCTACTGATGCCAAAACTAGAAAAGAGCCCACCCCATTGTCCAATTTCCTGAACATTTGCCAGGTGTACCTATTAGAAGAAAATGCTTCAATGCTAAACTGGAAAACTAATCAGTTTCAGCCCAAGACAACCACAAGAGCATCATCATGTGTACTCCTCACATCAATGTCATCCTCACAAGGCCATAGACAGCCTAGTTCCATCCTATCCAGAACCCACCCTTGCTCTTAAGTCTTAACTCATACATGATACTCATAAACCCACCACCCTTGCTTGAGAAGCACATTCAGCTACCATAGCATCCTGAGTTTTCTACAGTCCTTGGAGAGGTACCACCAGGTACTAGTAGCTCCTACTCTTTATGGAGGTACTAATTAAATATGTTTGTTGATTTCATAGGGGTAGGATTGGTGCATAGTCTGACAAACTCTCAACAGATTAACCGTGTTGCCCCTCCATCCTCGGCTCCTAATCATCGTGTCACACGTCCTGACTTCTTACCTCTGTGGCTGCAACACATCGTATTGGCTATGTCATGCATGTATGGACTGAGGTGATTTTAACTAGGGGGAAAAATACAATCAACCCTTTCCTCCAGAAAAGCAAAAGATTTAACATATTTGAAATCATGTTGCTTCTTTTATGTTTGCCGGTAGAATCATTAGTGTTGAAGTATAAATAAATTGCCCGTCTTTCCTCATCAGCTTAAACTTTTAGGTGAATTAGCTAGTGTATACAGCTCAATATGGTATCAGAGCCAAGAAATCTTGAGTTCAAGACCCAGTTGGCGCACTTAAGAAAATAATTGCAGCCCACTTCTATTCCACATCTTAAACCTGAGGAGCCTACACATGATTGGGGTGTTGAAGTATAAGTGAATTATCCACATTTCTTTATTAGCTTTTGAGTGAATTAGTTAGTGCATACAACTCAATAATTAGTAGTTAACAATCGACAAGATCGCCAAGGATCACTCTGGCGGCAGCGGCACCGTTGCCAGGGTTGGAAAACAAAGACTAAACCTATCCAATGGATGCGGCGACCATGTTTGTGCATGAGATGAACACAAATGAGGAGAGGGATTGATACGCAGATGAGCAAAGAAATTCGGGCAATTTGTTTTGGTAAATATGCTGCACCCAATGACATGAATACGCTTCATAGATGGTACCGATCTAGCCTGAACTAGTTACCGGAGCAACAGGTACCTCCAGGTACCATGCAACATTGTCCATCAGATCTCCAAACATGGACGGAAGGAAAAGTATCCGAGGGCTGCAGAAAAACTCTGGTCCAAACGAGCCCAAATCTATTTCATAATCCGAATCGAACAGATCAAAGTAACGGAACACCACAGGAGAATTCGAGTGTAAGCATACCAGCGAGCTTGCGGCGCTGGGCGAGGACGGCCGGGATGTCGATGTCGGACCTGGGGAAACCCTAATTAAGCCGAACCAAAAAAAAAACAACCACGATCAGCAACCGCGCCGTCAAAGGAAGAGGAAGGCGTGGAAGAGAGAAAGGTTCGGGTTTAGATTAGGGTTTTTGGCTGCGGGCGGAAGCAAGCGTTACCTCGGCGTCGACGAGGCCGCCGGTGATGCCTGGCCCGCCGGGCGCGGAGAGGGCGGCGATGACGGCGTTCATCTCTGCCTCCAGCGCCGCCCGCCGGTCCATCAGCCCCATCGTCTCCGCCTTCACGTTCGGCGCCACCATGATTTTTCTCCCTCCCTCCCTCTCAACTGCGTGCGGCTGCTCTGTTTCTCTCTCCGCTGTTGTCTGCAGCGGCTTTAGGGGAACGGATCCCAGACTGTTTGGTCAAACGGTCCTGAACCGTTCGATCCAAAATCAACGGTCCATATCGGACGGGAGCCCGAGACAGCCCCGTATGAACGAGAAAATTGTACATATACCTATAGTTAATAGGCACTTGTCGATTTGCCCCACACTTAAGTAGCCTTGTAATTTTGTCCCATACTTAACATGCCCCCTTATTATTTTGCCTTATTGCCCATTTAGCTGCTATTCTAATTTTGTTTTTTATTTTTTGAGGTAGGAAATGACAGATCTACTCTTTAACTATAGTTGCAGAGTTCCATACCAATCAACTAAGTAATTTCCAAGCTGGAGGAGGAGATGGTCTCCCTGCATTTTCAGCTCATCCAGGAGAGGAACGAGAGGAGGCCGGTCGAGTACCGCCTCAAGCAGGCGCCGGCGCACCCACGCTCCGTCTGCTCCTGCCACTCCGCCAAATCAGAAACAGATGTACGCCTTTTCCTGCTCAGTATGCTTGCTATTTCCTGTCCATAGTTTGCTCTGCAGGCTTCGATGTATAAATGCATTTCATATATTGGTTCGGTGGACCTGCAAGGTATAAACTAGAACTACATCAAATTTTCTTGAATAATCTGTGAACTGTGAATCGTCGAGCTCACAGTTTTGGCATAACCACACTAGAGCCAGTTTCATTAGCATGCACCTGCTTGATTTTTTAATTGCGATAGAAATCTTGTGATTTTGTTCTGACTTAGGTGGTGATCGGTTCGGCTGAAAGCCTCATGGCTTATGGCTGAAAACACTGTAGCTGGCTGAAAAAAACACTGTAGCTGACAGAGGCTTATTTACCATAATTAAATTTAAAAAAATTTAAAAATAGAAAAAACATATTAGCCCATCACGTATAATGTAAACAAATACGAGGAAAAAAAGAACCGGTAAAAAAACGCCAAAAAAGCCAAAAGTTCAGAAAAAGACGAAATTTATGAATAGTGCAAAAATAAGCTGAAGCCAGAAGCTGAAGCCATATTGATCAGGGCCTTAGGCACGTCAGTCAGCTCCATATGCCATTCTGCCCACTCTCTCTGAAGATGTATGTAGGTCTAGCCTCTTAATGAATGCATCATTTCCTAAGGAACTCTGTATTTTCGGTGTACAAGAAAATTTCAGATAGAGCTAAAAAATTATATATGCTCTCATCTCGGTGCTGCTTGACTGTGTAAATTCATGTTGTTTATAGGACACGGCAAGCGAAAAAACTAGTTGGGCAAGACAGGAGGTTCTCGCAATCTCCCCAAGACGGTACATCATCAGACCAAGCAGCCTGGAGGGAACATTTTGATTTGGGAATCTGTACATTATCTGTCTAATTTCTTTGCTTGGAAGAGTTGGTTTCAGATTGTTTTTCACTTACTGTTGTGAAGTTATGCTCAAGGTCCTTTTGGAACTTACTGTTGAATCCCACATGCATCGGCTGAATGGACAAAGGAAATTACTTAGTTGATGGGTATGGAACTCTGCAACTATAGTTAAAAGGTAGATCTGTCATTTCCTGCCCTAAAAAATGAAAAACGAAATTAGAATAGCAGCTAAATGGGCAATGGAGCAAAATAATAAGGGGGCATGTCAAGTATGGGGTAAAATTACAAGGACACTTAAGTGGGGGGCAAATTTACAAGTGCCTACTAACTATAGGATATATATACAATTTTCCCCGTATGAACCGCTACGGCGGCAGAGGAGGCTAACTCCACACCGCAGCGTTTCTTCTTCCAAGAACTCCCGCGTGGGTTCAAAAAAAAAAAAAAGAACTCCCGCGTGCGGCGCGGCTCGTCTTCCAGAACCGAGATTGTTCTGGAGCCCGATCCGATCCGTGTATTCGAAGCTTGCGCCGCGCTCTTGCCCTCCGCCGCGTACTCCCGGAGCTCCGAATCGGTAAACCCTAATCCTTTCCTCGCTCTCGTCGATGAGATGTAGCGCTTGTTGTTGGTTAAGAATTCTAGATGTGGTCTTGCCCCTCTTGCTGATAGATGGTGGCTGATTTGAATACGGGAGAGTAGGATGATATGGATCCCATCTCCACGATTCTGCTATGTGTTTACTATTTCCTTGTGTTAGGTCGTGGATTCTACCTAAGAAGTTTAGTTAGTGTTATACTGTGATACCCATTCTTATGTACAGTAGCCTTTAGACTAACGTGCACGGTATGAAGAAAGAAAATCTCGTTGAGAGAACCGAAACAACGACGCTAAAATAATCACGATGAGAGAGAAAGATTTAGCGAAGTCAACTGCAAATTTCTTAAGCACAACCTATAAGAGTAAGGCTCTGTTCTTTTTTGGCTTTTGCATTTGGCTTCTCCGGAAGTCAAAAAGCCAAATGTCGAAACGAGACGGCCTCTTGAAGCGGATTTCCAAGCACAAAACTGTGTGCGCCATCCGCGTCGGCGTCTTCGTCGTTCGCTGCCATATCGAAAAGCACAGACAAAAGCCATTAGCTGCAGCCCGAAAGAACACCCTCTAAAAGGGATTGTTGCTCTCTCACAACCATCTTGAACTTTTTATAACTCTTAGATCTTTGCTCAGTATAAGAATCTAGTGCTAAAAAATAACCTAGCATCTAATGCTCTCGTGCAACCTCTGCTTTAGATGAGTTGGTTTATGGCTTAGGTTCTCTATGACCACCCTTCATGGTTTTATATAGTGCCCCGTAGCCTTCCTCCAAAGGGAAGTAGGAATTCCAATTCAAGTAGGAGTCATAATCCAATTCGGATTCATCTAGGAATCCATGTAACACATCTCTCCAAGTCCTAATAGAAAAGATATGAGTCATCCTATCTCAACAATCTCTACCTTGGCTCTTGTGTGTTAAAGTCACTGTGCTTCTTGAAGTACTCGCTCCAAGTTGGCTCCGCCTTTTTTGTTTTTTCTCTCATCTTTGGGAATGCCCCTACAACAAGGGCTCATACATATCACCGCAATGTATGTGCTTGCTCGAACCCTCTACCTGAGAGCTTATTTGTCGTGCTTGAGGGCTTATATTTATCTCAAAAAAAGTATGTCTAGGGTCTTCTTGATTATGCTTCCCTTACTGATCAGTGCACAACTGAGACTCCAATAGATTTTAATGTTCTTCTTTGGCCTACTGATAGTGAGTCTCTCAATGATTCTACTCGTTATCGTCATCTTGTCGGGAGTCTTGTTTATCTTAGTGTCACTCATTCTGACATTTCGTACCATGTGCATATCTTGAGTCAGTTTGTTTCTACTCCCACGCAGCTCCACTATAATCATCTTCTTCTTGTTCTATGATACCTTTGTGAAACATCGCTCATCATCTCTTTTTCCATCTCTCTAGTTCTTTATAGCTCCAGGTATATTCTGATGCCACTTGGTCTAGTGATCACTCTGATCGTCGGTCTCTCTCTGCCTATTATGTTTTTCTTGGTGGTTCTCTCGTCGCTTCGAAGACTAATAAGAGACAACAGTTTCTCATTCGAGTCCTGAGGCTGAGTTGCGAGCTGCGACTTTGTTGATTACGGAAGTTACTTGGCTACGGTGGTTAGTTGAGGATTTTGGTGTTTCTGTTTCTACACCGACCCCTCTTTTGTCTGACAGTACAGGTGCTATTAGCATTGCTAAAGATCTGGTGAAGTATGAGGTTACAAAGCATATTGGTGTTAATACTTCCTATATGAGGACACAGGTGCAAGACCAGGTTGTTACTCTTCAATATGTGCTTTCAGAGTTTTAGTTGGTAAACTTCTTTACAATGTCACAGATCAGAGCCCAGCACAGTTTCTATCTCTTCAAACTTCATGTTAGTAATCCACTATAAGTTTGAGGGGATATTAGATATGTATTATTACTTGTATATTTTTTCTGTTTTATAAGTGCTTATCTGTATATATGTCATATCTGTACACGTATATATATTGGTCTATTGGCTTCATGATGAATACAACCACTATTTGTAACAAGTATCAGGGTCTTAATATAATCATAAAACAAAAGGGTCCATGTGCTACAGAAGAGACCGCATTCTGAGCTATTGTAAGAACTTGTTACAAAAATATTATCATTTGTCTCTCTTTTACTGGTTAAAAATGTATTATTATTTGCCCTTTATTTTAAGTCCACTACTGTTGACCATAACACTACTAGTTTATTATCTCAACAGCTCGAATTGTGTTGAGGACACTGTTAAGGTACAGAGCTGATTAGGTTGTATAGAAATTGAACAGCTCTCTTCACCACTGGCTTTGGTTTGGTGACCGTTGTAGCTTTGTGTGCTCCTTTTTTTTTAAAAAAAAATAGCTTTGTGTGCTTCTGAAACTTCTGTTATTGCCTAAAGGGGCTATGTTGCTAGGGAAGCCATGTTGCTATTGGGTTCCATTAATTCAATACTGTATACCCTGAAAGTGATCATACAAACTTGCACTAGACTAGCAGGTTCAGTGTTTTAAAGCCTTAATGGTCACCCTGCCCCGTTTTGGCACTGATCCAATGCTGTTCCAGTTTATTTCAGAGATGGGGAACTGTCAGGGGTGTGGGCCTTGGGCTCAAGGCCCAGTCGGGTTATTATTAAGAATTAGAGATTGGTTTCTATTTGAATTAGAGATTGGTTTCCATTTGAGTTAGAGATTAGTTTCCTTGTATTAGAGATAGAGTTAGAGATATGATATGAGTTAGAGATATAATTGGGATTAGATTCTATCTGTTAGGAGGAGCCGTCTATATAAGAGGGCTACCGCATCCTATTGTAATCAAACAGAGAATTATCAAAGTCTTCCCCGTCTAAACATCTAGTCTCTCTCCCTCTCGTTCTACGCCGACGCCATCCGGCCATCTCCTTGGTGGTGTTTACCCCGGTTCATGACAACTTGGTATCAGAGCAGTCGATCCCTTCCCACGACTTCTGCTACCATGGTTCCTGTTGCAGAGTCGTTGGCCGTAATAAGAGCTACCGCTAATGAGATAGCTGACGGCTGGAGCGACGCGATCGCGCTCTGCAAGGAGATCCGCGAGCAGTTGAAGGAAATCAAGGAATCAAATGAGAATGCGATGAAGAAGCTACAAGAGATCATGAAGGCACATCATCATTCAACACCAGATCTCCAAATCACCATATCACCAGATCTACAGCAACAACAAGAACCACCGACAGGTCCCAATAACCAAGCACCGCTGTACCACCACGCCGCTCCTCCCTCGGTCGCAGCATCTTCCGCAGCATCGTCTCCGACGGCTCCATCGTTCCGTCCAGCATCCACGCGGGCGCCGCCGCGGCCGAGGAGATCTTGGTCGCCTCCACCGCCGCCTCGACCAACCGCCGCCGCCTGGGCCGCCGTCGGACGGGGCACTTCCCGCCGCTGCAGTCGCCCGCTCACCAGACCGCACCGGCCACCGCTCGTTGCCGCCGTCGATCGAGCCGTCTCCAGCCGCCGCTGCGGATCCGCCGAAGCCAAAGCCGGTCGCCACCCGAGCCCCTGCGCCTGGGAGCCGTCGCCAGGCCTCCTTCTCGCCGAAGCCGCGCACTGGCTGCTGCCGCCAAAGCCACCGCCGTTCGGCCTTCTCTCCGCCGAAGCCGCCCACCGGGAGCCGCCGCTCGGTCCACCTGCCCTAGCCACATGCGCCTCGTCCTCGACCTTCCCGCCGCCCGTCTTCGACTCGAAGCGACCAGCGCCGCGGGCCCCGAGGGCCACCGCTCCAGATCTGCCTGAGCCGCCGCCGCCGGGTACGCCTCCACCCGAGCCGTCGCCGCAGTCGCCAGCTCCGCCGGCCGCCGCTCCGCAGGCCGCCCGCTCAGCCTCTGTTTCCGCCGCTCACTTGCCGTCTCCGCCCGAGTCCGCCGCCGGCTGCCGTGGGGACGCCCGGAACAGCCGCCGCCGTCGCCGCCGCTCCTGCAGTCGCCATTTTCGAGTTTTGACCGATGCGTTCGGGCCTCGAGGGTATCGGTCGGTTTAAAAAACCCGACCGGTTAGTTATGTAAAAAAAAATTCAAAAAAATTCAGGAAAAAAAATTATTTTTTAAAAAAAAATTCAGAAAAAAGTTTATTTTGCAGGCATTATATTTCCGAAGGCGCTACACTTCGTCTAGCCTTGTTCCGCTTAGATCGGGCCAGTCGTCTCCATCCGCTGCAGCACCCCGCCACCGTTCGTCTTCTACATCGACGTCGAAGGTCTTCCATTGGCCGCCATCCAGCAGCTCGAGGACGAGCTGCATGTCCGAGAGGGGTGTAGTGTCAGGGGTGTGGGCCTTGGGCTCAAGGCCCAGTCGGGTTATTATTAAGAATTAGAGATTGGTTTCTATTTGAATTAGAGATTGGTTTCCATTTGAGTTAGAGATTAGTTTCCTTGTATTAGAGATAGAGTTAGAGATATGATATGAGTTAGAGATATAATTGGGATTAGATTCTATCTGTTAGGAGGAGCCGTCTATATAAGAGGGCTACCGCATCCTATTGTAATCAAGTAGAGTAATATCAAGTCTCTCTTCGTCTAAATCTCTAGTCTCTCTCCCTCTCGTTCTATGCCGACGCCATCCGGCCATCTTCTTGGTGGTGTTTATCCCAGTGAACACTGCAGCCGGACGACCGAGGCGTCAAATACAGCAGAAAAAACCGGACAAGCTCCTGCACCTGACACGAAGCTGAAAAAGAAGATCTGCTGCGCCTGCCCAGATACAAAGAAGTTGAGAGATGAGTGCATCGTGCAGCATGGTGAGGATGCCTGCGGAAAGTGGATTGAAGCCCATCGCCAATGCCTGAGAGCTGAAGGGTTCAATGTCTGATACCTTGCTCCGCCATAGATTCGTAGCAACCCCACATTTGCTTTTGTCACAGTCTGCTTTCGATCCTGAACACCGACATGTCGAATAAAAACTTCTGGTAGAGTGGTTGGAGCAACCCACCGTTTCATTTTCAGAAAAAGGAATTGCTCACTGAGCATGCCAGTTTTGCAAGAGGGCTTATGCCTTTTTCCTAGGCATACAGCACCATAGATATGCAATTTCTCTCATTGATACTGTATGGAGCTTTCTCAAAATGATGTTATTGTATGGAAACGTGCCTCTTCTTGTCCACTGTTTGGATCGGAGATTCGTTCAGTTCGTATGCTAGAATGGTTGCTAGGCTTCCATTCACCAGTAGCACTGATGTATCTATACTTGGAAGATATTACACTGTAGTTTCTTGCCGGCTTCTGTTCTCCATGGATCCTTGCACCACCACCACGGTTTGCAGGTCGCTGTGCCACACACAATGCAGTGGTACTGGTGCTGCTGCTCTTATCGTGCGGATGATGTTGGACGTTCTGCACGATATGAACTATTTTTTTGGGTAGCAGGGGTCGCGTGGTATGAAAGCATATTGGTGCGATTCTGTAATCTGCAATTTTTTTTCTTTGGAGGCGAGCAGCTCCTAGACGTCCAGTTCGATCTGGACGTTAGAATCTTATTTAACATCTATTTCATAGCCATCCGATCTCTCATTAGATTGGCACAATAGTTTTGCAGCAATTGTAATAGCACACGTCTAAGCGTGCAATAAAATCCTGCTTGATTTTCAACAAAGCCTTGGTTTGCAACAAAGCCGTAACAAGAAAATGATACAACAAACCATCAAATCTATTACAACAACAACAAAAAAGTTGTATGCAATAAATAAATAAATCTATCGTAACAAATAGCTCTTGCTATAAAGATTTGAGGGTCTTGCTACAAACATTTGGTAGCTTATAAAGAATTTTCCCAACAAAATAACGTCCTTGGGTACAAAACCAACGTTGTGTGAGCCATTTGGTGAGCTCTTGCTATAAACATTTCAAGATTTGAGGAATTACAAGCGCGGGGATTTATCAGAATTACGAAAACTATGAGGGTTTTTTTGGCAAAAGCGATGCGTGCACCCTGTTGTTTTTTGTTCTGGATTCGTCATTGACATAGCGTTACAGTGTGAAGCAAGTTGGTGTCAGATTAGAGCCCGATTTGAACAAGTCCACACTGCTGGACATATTCAGGGCCAAACCCCAAAAACTCGTTTTTCTCAAATAACATATTCTTATTTTAATTATTACTAAATAAAATAATATTTTAAATCATTTCTGAATAATTTTTCCCTTATTTCTGTCGGGCATTTCAGGCATCGGGGCTCAGGGCGGGCCTGTGGGCCGAAAGCTTGGCCCGAGCCCAGAAAATCGGGCCAGACTGCCCATGAACAGACCCCACGCCTTCCTAATAAGAAAAAAATTGATCATATATCCTCCATTTAAATAGAAATTGAAGATTTACCCTCCTGGCCCACGTGTCAGTGACTTATGATAACCCCATATGTTATTGAGATGTGAAGAATCCACCCAACCCGAGCCGCACAAAGGAACAAAACCCGAGAAAAGAGAGGGGCAAAGAAAAGTTTTGGTTTTCTTCCGCTTCGTTCTCACGCAGCTCGACGCTGTTCTTGACCTCCAAACCAGAGAGAGGGGGGAGCGAGAAGATGCAGATCTTCGTGAAGACCCTGACGGGGAAGACCATCACCCTAGAGGTGGAGAGCAGCGACACCATCGACAACGTCAAGGCCAAGATCCAGGTCCGATTCGTTCTCGCTTCACGGTTACTTGATTCCTTAGCTCGGGGGGAGGCCGTTTCTTGGCTGCTCCCTGATGGTGATGGGTGGCTAGTTCGCAGAGGCTGTACTCGCGTATCCTGTGCTGGGTTAAGGGCTTGATTGATCTCTATCCGCGCTGCTAGTTCTTGGGTCTACGGTTTTGCCCTAGTTGCTGTGCTATTCATGCGCATTTTGTTAGGGCTGCGACAGAGTTCGCGTCCCTTGGGTTAGCCGGCCGGATTTATGTTCAGGTTTATCTCGGGTGGGGGCTTGCTGTCATGCATGAAGCATGGTCACTCAGGCTGTATGTTTGAGCAAACAAGGCAGTATGTTTTGTTCGGTTTCATATGTAATTTTGTCATGTTAATTTCACTCGCGCCTAAAATTGGATCGAAATTACATCTTTCTTTCAAAACTAAAATGGGATCAAATTTACATCTTTCTTTCAAAACATACAAATTTGTTGTGGTAAGTATGCACACCTTAAGCACCGCAAGAACTGCTCTTAAGTCTTAACAGTTATGGTAGTAGTTGCTCCCACTTTTCGAAATCGGGAATCATTACACAGAGTTTTGACACAGTATGTAGTATATGACTAGTCCACTTGCTTGTATCCGCACAAATAGTTAACCAAAATTCAGCATGACACGATAAATAATCTATTTTCTTGCTTTATTGTTACTTGGATTTCCACATATCTTCTTGAAAGTAAAAGATGCCTTCACCGCTTTTATACGTAGCGTTCTTGTGTGTTGTACTAGAAATGCTGCCTATGACAGAGTGGAATATTTCCAAGGATATGGTCCAATGTGCGTACCTCTTTTTTTAATCTCATATCTGAGGGTATTTGATTCCCTAGAGATGCTAACCTTACTGTCTTTTTTTCCATGTTATTTTTTTGGTGAAGTTCCCTGTATTCTGTGTCTAATCATTAGGCATGCCACTTGAAGAAATGGATAACTGGTCCATATCATCAGTTACTGGGGTGATCAGAGTCTCATTCCGATCCATACTTCCGCATCACTATACCCTGTCTTAGCATTGGGAAAATAGTGAAGTTTATGTGAGCTAGTAGCAGCTCCTCTGGCAATGGGAACTGAAGAACCAACACATTATCTTGTTCACTGCTGCAGGATAAGGAAGGGATTCCCCCAGATCAACAGCGTTTGATATTTGCTGGCAAGCAGTTGGAGGATGGACGCACGCTGGCTGACTACAACATTCAAAAGGAGTCAACTCTTCACTTGGTCCTCAGGCTCAGGGGTGGCACTATGATCAAGGTTAAGACTCTCACTGGGAAAGAGATCGAAATCGACATTGAACCTACTGACACAATCGATAGGATCAAGGAGCGTGTTGAGGAGAAAGAAGGCATCCCCCCTGTGCAGCAAAGGTATGCATAGCTTGCGCGTGATTGTCTTTGTGCTTGAAAATGCACCCTATATTCTCTGCTTGAACAAGTTATTCTTTCAGTTTGTCTTATATGTGTAATGGTGATATTATATATCTGTGTAATGGTGATATTATACTTTTTAAGTCAAGAACTGCTATCCCTATCCCTTGGATCACCAGACTGACGAATTGTTTTCTCCTGCAGGCTTATTTATGCTGGTAAGCAGCTTGCCGATGACAAAACTGCGAAGGACTACAATATTGAAGGTGGCTCTGTCCTCCATCTTGTCCTTGCTCTGAGGGGTGGTTACTAGTAAATATAATGCACTGCGTAGCTCAATCAGTTCTAATGGTTGAGAAAAGTGGGACTTTGTGGCATGGAACTTGCAGAGAGATAACAATGTACTAGCTTTGCCTAGTGGAAGAGGCTGTCTTCCATGTTATTATCTTATATGATTCGACAAAATTATTCCAAGTTTATCTGCCTCTACTGTTAGCTCAGCTGTGTTGTTGGCTCTGTTGTTATCATCTGAATCTTTTGATGGTGTTAGTCAATTCTTCTTTCGCAAATTTAGAAGATTGGGTTTTTTTTCTAATGTGGTGTCCGTTGGTTCTGAATGCTGAAAGATTGTTAAGCAAATAATAATAGCTGAATTCGGAGATATCAAGCAGTGGATAGCTGACAAGAACCCTTCTTTTTTTTCGTCCCCTTATTTGTCAATGTTTCTGAAGAGAATTGGATGTCTCTAGATTTTCCTTGTCAAAACTCAGTTTGTTGGTTTGTTAAGATCAAACAAAAGATCCGAAACATAGTGAGTTGAGATGGCAGTCTGAGACCAACTCGTGCACATCACACAAATGAAATACACAACTGGCAACGTGCAATCCAATTTTATTTCAAAGTTCATTAGTGTGTCATCGCAATCTCACAATATTCTGATCTAAACAGCAGGGAAAATGTTAACACAATTCTGATGAACCTTTTCACCTTAGTTGTTCTTCTTCAGAAACATTTCCAAGGAAGACCCTAGCAAATCTTCCCTCTAGTTAAGATTACACTATGGTAAGCTACAATTTGGATAATCATACATAAAGCTACAGCGAGCACAATTCTGATTGAACTGCTTACACTCCTCCCCCCATACTCTCTTCATTGATAGAGCAAGGAGCAAACAAAAATGATGAGCAGCAGCTGATAACTTCTCTTTTCTGTACAACCTAACCCAAAGGCTAAACTAAAATAAGAGCCGAAAAAAGTAAGAAGAGCCCTATGACACAGAATACCTCCTGTTCCTAAGTGGGGGAAGAGGAGAGGGCTTCACATCTGCAGGCTTCGCCGTCAATGGCGGGCTTTGCGAGCTGCCAGAAGTCTCTGAACCTTTGCCATTCTCTCCATGCCCCTTGCTGCTCCACAGCTTGTCAAAGATCCTCCTTGACCGGGACTGCAGCAGGCGGCCTCCGAGCTGGTCCTTGAAGCTGTTTCTGCCGCTCCTGTGCTCGCTGTTCCGGTGCTCGCCCTCTCTCGCGCCAAGGCTCGTCACTTGCTTGTTCAGAGAGTTTGGATGCCTCGGTATACGTCTTTCGCAAGTGCCACTCTGATCCTGCATAGGCTTTGCACATGCATGCCCAGCACTGTCAGTTAGAGCGAGGGCGTTGCTTGATCCTGCTCTCAGCTGTTGAAAGAAGAGGACCTGCACCACCACCCGGAGAGGCAGGCGGTCGTTTTGTGTGGCGTGCATGCATGCATCTGTGGAAAGCTTCTTGACATCTATCAGACTGCAAAGCAGCTTCTTGTCAGCTTTGCTTATGTTTGGATGTTCCTGATTAGAAAGAAGCAAATGGTCAGGTGCAGTTGTAGCATATACAGAAGCTGAGTAGCATACAAGTGATTTATCAAGTATAGTTCCATGCCTAACCAAAGGAAAACTACACAGATCCAGTAAGCTCGCATGTTAGAAGCATGCAGAACCAAGTAACTTATTTAATGAATCACAATCTCTAGCAGGCTAGCACTATGCACATGGCTTGTAAGTTTATCACCAACTATGCGTTCATAATACCAACCAGCAAGCAGCGTACACTGATAGCAACCATCGAGCATTAATTTAGGTGCATGAAGTGCTTTGAACGTACCTTGAGATACGCATCAACCGCACAATACAAGCTGTCATGAACAGGTCTGGCTGCTTCTGGCACTGCTGTTGCTAGTTCAACAAAGGTAGACAACTCAAGCTCTGGATCTGAAGCTACTTCAGATAGATAGCCATCAACCAGCTCCCCTAAAGCCAAAGTGGATTCTTGTTCAAAGTTAAGCTCAATCATTTTCTCATCAGATTTCTCAACAAAATCACCATTGTGAGACAACGTTGTTCTTGCAACAAATCTCTGGACAAGATTGTGGACCAGCCGAACATCATGTGTACCACCCCCGGGCAAAGCAGCAGGTAATAAGAGATCCTTAACCGAAGCTTTGTGCAACTGGAAACTAATCCTTCTCATAAGCTCCTCCTTCACATGCTCCCCAGCTCCAACTAATATAGCAACTTTCAACAGTTTCAAGAGAAACCTGCAAGAACAACCTGAGCTCTTGTCAGACGGCAACAACCATATTATCGTCTCGACAAGACATCGGTTCCTTCTCATGTAATCCTCAGCAACCAAAGCGTCATAAGAGTCTGGCAGCCATCTAACAGCATAGGCTTTAAGGGCTTCTCCTATCAATTCGGGTGACATTCTCCCCTTAGATTTGATAGCAACCATAACTCTCTTGTAGAGGTCAACATCCAATTCACATAAATCTTCAACCCACCAGTCTTTGGGAGCTATCGATGTTTTTCCTGTTGACTCGATTATTTCAGCACAGGCTACTCCTTTCTTGCTATGACTGTATGACCAGGTTACATTAGCTGGATCCACAGATGTCTTTGAAGCAATTGCATCTATACATCTGCCTACGACCTTCAACTCCTCAGACCAAGGTAGTATTGCCTTTGTGCTCTGGAGAACAATGATGGAATCTTTCCAGCTCCGGAGGATGCTAGAATTTATGAACACCTCGATTTTGAATATCAAGTTCCCTTTCTCCACATCTTCAGTCATTTCAAGGTACTCTGCTGCACATCTTGCTGCAACAACATTGTGGGGACTGAGGGTGACAACCATTCCATAGCAGAATTTTGCGCATATTTCAAACGTTTTTGCTCCCCCAGGAAAGCCATCTATGTAGACCTCATCCGTCTCATCCTCAGTGGCATTAAGAACTAACCTTTGAAGCTTGCTACTCTTGGACAGAAGGGGAAACTGCATATGACAATCAAATCAAACATAAATTTTCAGTGATGTTTGTCAATTAGATATTGCTCTGAATATGAGTTATCACCAGCAAGAGAATAGAAACATCTACAGGCAATACATATTCAAAACATTCATAAGATTCAGACATTGAAGTTTTTTTAAGAAAAAGAGAGAGGAAGATTCAGTATTTATGATTGGACTATTCACATTCAGTCCCACAGTACCAAACATTTTCTGAAAATGATAAAACCTATACCTATGCTATCAAGGTATTCTTTCCTTCAGTAGTGTTTTCAGTTGAAAGATTGTCACTGAAGCAGTCTGATACTTTACGCAGAGCTTAAAGACCTATTTCACACCCTAGTAAACTAATTGCGAAAGGTTACTGGCACAGAGATCAACTACATAACTACCCCATGCAGATTGATATTTACTTAATTCAGCAACTTTTCATATAACACGATTCACTTTCATTAAGCTATTAACAACCCTTGCAAACAAATAAATATGAGTTTTAATGACAGCAAATGAATACTAATTGTGCCAAAATTATTGATATGCCAGAGAAAAAATATTTAAAATTTGAAACGGCATGCAGTAGATTGGAAAGAGACAGCCCAACAATCAGCCGTGAATCATAAATGTTGAGAACGTTCCATTCTTGAGGTATGACAAAGAAACTCTAAAATATTGAACATTCTATGTCTCAAGAAAACAAGAACAAGTAAAACGTAATACAAATCCGGTAACATTTCCTGCTTCCAGCACCTTTGTCATTATTCTAAAAGAAAATATAATTCCTAGAGTTATCTTCAGTACAATTGTGCAAAATTACTTGGACACTTACCTTGTGTAAGTAAAATTTGACTTCACCAACACGCACAACGACATCTGTTGCAAGGTCAGAGCTCACATATCTGCATGTATCATTGTATCAACAACAAATGGTAAGCAAATCATATTGCAAAATAAAAATCAGAAGTATTGTCCTGATATAGTCAGGATAGCAGAAATACTAAAATATGTTCACATGGCAAAAAAGAACTGTTTTACACAGATAATTTCTATTAATAGATTTTCTACCTGCCTAACGTTCTAATGGAGATTTTACTTTGGAATTGTGTAGTACCAATTGTGGGCAACCTCAGAACGATGCCAAAAATAGTGTATGAGCTATCCGAGATTAAGATTCCACAGTCAATTGCGTGTCCGACCAACGGATGGCCGCCCATATCATGAGTAGTCGCTCTCTCAAACATATGACAACAACATACACATTAGGCTTGTCTTAAGCTGTAAAGATCTTATCAAAGACCTGCACTATCGATCAATAATGGAGGGAAACATACGGTAGCTGCTCACTAGACTGTACAACTCTCTTTCCACTTATTCCAGTTCAGCTAAGAAAAGCAGACCAGAGGCACCACTAGAGTTGGTAAACTGGACACGTATGCAATCGGCTAGCCACTAAGGTCCAAAGATCTCTCAGGTTCACTTAAGCTTGACGCCATACTCTCCCTTTCTCTCCTTTGAGGAGCATCTGTACAAAAGGATGACAAACTCAGATTGCTTGTTATTTTTTCATCCAGTTAACTAAGTACAAAAGCATCTTGCCCCAAGATCCCATGTCACATTCTGTTTTATGCCTCCATCACTAGCATTTTGCATTATCAGTAATACAAAAATACTGGATTGCTTCAAAAGACAAGTCGTAATGAAGCAACTTGCAATGGATTCTTTAACAGAAGGAAAAGTGAATTCTGACCAATGATTAAGAAGATGGTTTCTTCTTTCCTTCACAATAAATTAACCCATCTAACTTTACCAAGTTGCCCAAAACAAACAGCAAAACATACTGGTATCTATCAGACTATCATATAATAGTAGCACAGTAAAGCATAATGCTCCTAACCCTCAGATCTATTCCGCGCTAGCCTAGCCACATGGAGAGAAAGCAAGTACACCTTCAGATTTAGAAGACATAAAGAAAGCCATTCTTTTTAGTCGGCAAAATAACTAATTCAAACACAACCACAGCACTAACGGATACCAAGAAAACCAAGATAAAGAACATTGAAATGATTTTGGCTTCAGCCTCAAAGACCCAATGATGAACCACATTACAACAAGAGTAATTTTTTAATCAGAGGATTGCCCATCACTGTAAACTAAATCGTAAAACAGCTAGCATATAGGATCACGACAAGGAGATGGACACACAACAACTAATCCCAAGAGAAACAAGGAATGCCAGCTCAAAAGATCAGGAGGGAAAACTTGATTCTGAGATGGTCCAGTTCAGAAAACCGTAGAAACTTGACACATGCAATACACAACAAAATACAGAGAATACTCCCAGGGCCAAAAGAAAAAAAAAACAGAAACTGGTAGGGGAAAACAACACAGCTGAGCGCTTCCGAAGAACCAGTAGTCAACTCACACGTCGACTTCAAATGAAAATAACCATATTTTGGAGGAAACCGAAAAATAAGAACAGATTTTGGCGATAATTTAATCGAGATAAGCATCGTTACATTATTAGCTCACACCGAATCCCAAGATTAAAACACGATCGCGCCAAAGGGCACGCAGTTCCAAAGACTGGAACCGGCAAAGAAAAGAACAGATTTTGACATGAACCGATCGAAGAAGCGATGGTACATCCTAACAACGTCAATACACCAAAGAGCGCAAGAAAAAGATCACACTTTGAGCCCGAAGCGAGGCTAAAGATTGGGGAGAAAGGAAGAAAGCAGCGCTCACGGCGGCTCACCTGACGTCGGCGCCGTCGGACTGGAAGGCGTCCGGCTTCGAGCCCAGCTTCATGAACTTCATCTTCTCCCTCCCCAGACGCCGGCGAGCCTCTCCCTCCCAGACTTCTCTCGCTCAGAACCTCCTTCCCATACACCGCGACACAGCGGCACACCGCACCACGAGAAGCAGAGCAAGAACGAAAAAACCCAGCAGTAGAAGCAGAGTACCAAGAGAGAGTCGGTTGGTGATGGGCTGATGGCGATTAAACGCGGCAATTAAAGAAGGGATATGGAGGGAGGAGGCGCCACTGATGCCTTGGCGTGTGAAATGATGGGGTATTATTAACTCCTCTCTCTCTTTCTCTCTCCCTCTCCCTGCCCCTCTCTGCCTGCCAAAGCCACCTTCTCCTTGCTTGCAATGTCAACTAGCCTCATAGGCGCGGCGGCACGCCGCGCCAGCCACCGTGTGTACCGAAGTAAAAGAGGCGAAAATTCGTAGCTAAAGGAAAGCGTAGGGTTTTTTTAAAAAAAGCGAGGGGCTTTTCGCAACAAAAGGATATCAGAGGGGTTTTTTCGTAAAAATTAGGGGTTGTTTTGAAAGAACCGAGGGCCTGTACGTTATTTCGGAAACTGCGGATCGTTATCAACGAAAAATAAATATGCGCAGGGTCTTTTTTTGAAAAATACAGGGACCTTTTTGCGAGGAAAAAGGACCTTTACGTAATTTCCGGAAAATATGAGGAAATTGCCTCCTCCAGCCGTACCAAAAATCCCCCGCCACGCGCCGGCCGGAGCGCGCGCGCGGGCGGGGACACGGTGACGTGGATGGCCTCCGGGGGCGGGGAATCCGCCGGGCGTATAGGATGGTTATATGGGTATCTCGCTCTCTCTCTCTCTCTCTAGACTCTTGCTTAGCCTTTTTCTCTCTTCAGTGCGTCTCTTTTTCCTCACTTCAACGCCCTTACTCGCTACAGGCACCACACCTCCCTTTCGTCACAGCATAGCCACTCTATGTGATTATGTATTGTACTCACTCCCGCAATTAGCTTGGTTAATTACTTGTTTAAGTTTTGTAGTAGTAATTCAGGGTGCGCCAGCCTTTACAACGGCTTTTTTTCCCTCAAGAAGTGAAGAGAACTAGCCACGTAGGCGTGGCGCAACGCCACGCCATCCACCGTGTAGACCGAAGAAAAAAAGGCGTAAATTCGAAGGGAAAAGAAAGCGCAGGGGTTTTTTCCGTAAAAAATCAAGGGCCTTTTCGCAATAAAAGGAGAGCGCAGGGGTTTTTTTGCAAAAAAACAAGGGCCTTTTCGGAAGGAATAAGGGCCTGTTCATAATTTTGAAAACCTGCGGGGCGCTATCAAAAATTTTTTTTAAAAAAAAGCTTGCAGGGACTTTTTTGCGAGGAAAAAGGACCTTTACGTAATTTCCGAAAAATACGAGGAATTCACCTCTCCCGGCCGTACGCCAAATTCCCCGCCACGCGCCGGCCGGGGACGCGGGCGGGGCGACGTGGATGCCCTGCGGGGGGCGGAACCCCCCCGGATATTGAGGGGGTCTGATTAAGGGGAGGGAGCAAGCATAACGATGTGCGGTGAGGAAGCATATCCACTCTCTTTCTTTAGACATATAGCAGTGTTCGTTAGAGGACTCGAATATCTATTCGTAATTTCTGATTGATCATTTCTTTTTCTGACTGGCCATACGTGTTTGGTGGGTTAAATTGTTATAAAAGACACGGTAAAAAGCGAAGATATTTTTTAAAAAAACAAGAGAGATGCCCTGATCAACTCGGCTTCGGCTTCTGGCTTATTTTTCACTATTCATAAGTTTCGTCTTTTTCTGAACTTTTGGCTTTTTGTTGTGGTTTTTTGCCGGTTCTTTTTTTTCGTATTTTTTTATTATACGTAATGGGCTAACATATTTTTTATATTTTTAATTTTTTTTAAATTTAATTATGCTAAATAAGCCTCTGTCAGCTACAGTGCTTTTTTCAGCCAGCTACAGTGTTTTCAGTCATAAGCCATGAGCTTTTCAACCGAACCAATCACCACCAGATTTAACATAACAAAAACTAAAATTGAAAGAAAAAAACACGAGCGACACACGAAGACGGTGATGATGAGAGTTTTACGAGGCAGAATAATTTACCATGAGTCAGCTCATATTCTTGTGAAAGTGTATTAATCCATACGCTGCCACGAGCCGTCTCACAAACCGTCCTTCCATCATCAGCATCAGAACTTGGATCACAAATCGTCTTCTTCTTTTCAACTTTTTAAAAATATTTCTGACTTTTTTATGTTAACTAGTTTTCAAATATAATATTTTTTAAGATAGAATTTATAAATTGATTATAGTACACGTTATAGTAACTTCATTTATATCAGCCAAAATCGCACATAAGATTCTATTACTCCATACTCTCTTTTACGAACAGTCTAAAAGTCATAAGCCGTATCCAAAATCCAAAGTCAAAAATACGCCTGACAAGCGTAACCTTAGTATACAGCTCCAACCTATACATTCTAGAACGTAATCACTAAAAAGAACTTGGTAAAAGTAGTCAGAAGCTAAAGTCAAAATGATCGAGTCTATTAGATGCATTTCAGCGCTGGGGTGAAATTCGCCGCCACCTTTTTATGGGCTAAACTCGATGTTTTGCTTCATCAAGAAGCCCCGGGCGCGTCACCTTCGAGGAGGAACTTTGAAAAGATAGGGAGGATCATCTCCAAACAATAAGTTAGACAGAAAGCAGCATGATCTATATATATGTAAAGGCAATACAATTCTATTCTATATCATTAGCCCCTTAACCGCTAGCAAGTCGCCCTCGGCAGCTCGCGCGTTCTCACCCGCGCGCCACACTGCTCAACGCCTTTCTGCCCCAATGCCCCCATCCCTGTTCTGGCCGTCGGCCGGCGCGCACGCCACGCGTGCCGACGCAGCAAAAACGGCCGCTCTTTTTTTGCTCAAATCACACCACGCCGCGCGCGCGCGCGCGATCGGTCCGCGGCCGGGCGGTGGCCGCGCATGATCCGCCCATGTGTCCCTCCCTGTTCTTTAAGCCCAAACGCTCCAATGAGCCAGCAAAATCCATCAGAAACTCAAATTTTTAGCCGATGTATGGTCCTGGCCGTGCCGATCGTGTTAGTATCTCTCCACTTGTGGTATCTGTTAAAGTATAATACGAATTCGTATATGTGTCTAAGTCGACATATATGTCAATCTTATCTTGGTTTCGTAGTCTTTTAGGATTTTTGTTCTCTAGTCTATATATGTATGAAAATAAACAGAGAAAGAGAAGAAGGATTGGAACAGCGCAATCGGTGTGACGGGCATTGCATTCTATATGTAGCCTGTCGAATGAGTACAGACCATGGCATGAACTACTTGCATGATATCCTGCAACAATCGATAATTACAATACGAGATATCCGTCGATACAATCGCTAATTACAGACTACTAGCTACTGATATCACAGAGAGAGATAACTCTCTCTCTCCAATATCTTTAACACTCTCCCTTAATCTCATACTGGTAAAACTATATTGAGATTACGAGGCAAAGTTTCAAATGAAGTAGTAAGGAGTGCTTTGGTGAAAATATCCGCTGTTTGATCAACAGAGGAGATAAATTGGACTTCTAGTGCTTTCTACGCCACCCATTCTCACACGAAGTAGAAATCAACTTCGATGTGTTTGGTTCATGCATGAAAGACTGGATTTGCCGATAAGTATGCCGCTGCCAAGTTATCACACCAAAGTACCGGAGGTTTTGATTAGAAAATTCTCAACTCTTCAAGTGGTGATTGTATACAAATCATCTCTTCTATGGCATTAGCTAATGCCTTATTCAGACTCAGTGCTCGATCGAGAAACCATAGGTTGTTTCTTGGAACTTCATGAAATAAGATTGGGACCAAAAAACGCAGCAAACCCTCAAGTTGATCTTCTATCATCAATGGAACCCACCCAATCTGCATCACGAAAGACGTTAACAAGTGTTGATGTTGACTTCTTGATTTCAAGTCCTAGCTTGGAAGTGAACTGAAGACATCGAAGTATCCTTTTAACTGCCGTCAAATGCACCGTAATTGGGGCTTGAAGGAACTAACACACCATGTTAACTGAAAAGGCAATATCTAGTCTCATCAGTGTGAGATACTGGAGTGCGCCAACAATGCTTCAATACTTGGTTGTTTCACCATCTGAAAGTACATCTCCAGCTTCTTTTATTAATTTTTCTGCCATATTCATTGGTGTTATATATGGTTTGTAGTTTGCCATATTAACTATCTTTAACAAATCCACAATATATTTTTGCTACGTCAACACAATTCTGCCAGGTTGTCTTGTGACCTCAATGCAAGAAGTAATATAACTCCCCCAAGTCTTTGATAACAAAATCCTTCTTGAGTTGGTCTAATAGTCTGTTAGTTGCTTGGGAAGAGGAGCTGGCAACAATGATATCGTCCACATATATAAGCATATAGATTGTATCTTCTTTTGTTTGATAAACAAACAGGGATGTATCAGCCTTGGATGCCATAAAACCGAGTTCTTGTAATTTAGAACTTAGTCACGCATACCACGCTCTTGTTGCTTGTTTCAAACTATACAACGCCTTATCAAGTTTGCACATATAATTCGGTTTTTCTGAATTTGTATACCCTGGTCGCTTTTGGCTTTTTTACCGGTTTTTTCTCCCTTATTCATTTGCGTTATCCGTAATGAGCTAACATATTTTTTCTATTTTTAAATTTTTTAAATTTAATTGCGTCAAATAAGCCACCTTTAACTACAATATAATTTTAACTAATTATAGTGTAATTTTAGTCATAACTCACTATTTTTCAGTCCAATCGAGCGGGGCAGTCAAACGACGGAGGCGGTTAACTTTGTGGCTAAGCAAATCACCACCGAACCGGCTTTGCAAAAGGCACGATTAGATGCTAATACTTTTTAGTCTTAACCGAGGTCTGGAAGTGAAGAGAGAGATGTATGCAGATGGGTTTGGTTGAGTGCAACATGGGAGCATATTGCTTGCATGCATGCATACTGATGTGGTCAAGGACCTAATTAAGGGTGTAACTCTGTAGTCTGTACTAAGACACCATGCGTAAAAGCTAGCTAAGTTAGCTTAGTCTATCTTAGACATTTGCTTATTCTTAGCATCGTTTGGTATTGCGGTGACTTTTGGAAAGCATGTTTTACTTTTTTTTATATATGGTAACTACTTAAAAACATCTTTTTTTAGATATAGTAGTACCCAAAAGGGGCCGTTTCAAGCAGCTATGTCTATGGCTTTCGGTTATAGGTTAAAATTGTACCATAGCGGCTATTAACTTTTTCTGAGTCATTTAATTAAAGAAAAATAAGAAAAAAAAATAAAAACACCGTTATATCTCTGCAAATAATGCAAAGAAAAAAACAAAAAAGCAACATCAAAAAACCGAAATTAGAAGTCGACACATCTCAAGTGATTGACTTAAAAAGTTGAAAGTCAGACGAAGCCAGAAGTAGAAGCTTGGAGCAGGGCCTTTCAAATCTTGCTAAGATTAAGAATATATTTAGAGCACAAGAATTTCATTACTCAGAAAAATTCTTGCATTCTAAACTAGGCTTAAATATTTTTAACTAACTAGATTCTTCGATACAACACATCACAGCATAAGCCGTACTGATCAAGGGATGGGAACGGGTATCAGTGGTCCAACAGTTTCCCGTTCCACGCATGCGAAATGATTTTTGAGGACCCTGGATAGGCCAAAGTGGCCTATCAAGGAGTTAATCAAGATGCGCAACATTAACTGCTAATGATTAGCTTATGAGAAAGGTAACATCTCACTGTTCTTGCAAATCAAAGATAGGTAACATGCATCTCTCCATCAGCTAGCAAAAATACTGTAGCAAAATGTTAATGCATACATAGCCATCCTAAAAACCGAAAGCCCAACTCTTTGATTCTTTTTGTAGGGCATGCACCGTCATCATGACACATTAGCCATTTGATTAACCTACCAAGATTAAGCTACAATTTGCGGCTGAAATGTTAATTTGGCCTAGGCAAGTAACTATTGAAATACATGGTCTACGAGTCTGTTTGAGAGAGCTACACCACTGAAAACGTGGATCTGGAGCAGCAGCTCCACTATGGGCCTGTTTGGCAGAGCTCCACCACTGAAAAAATGAATCTGGAGCAGCAGATCCACCACAAACAGCTCCACCGTGAATCTGGGATCCCACCATGGAGCTAGACAAAACTGTTTGGCTTGCACAGCAGCTCCAGATCCACGAAACTGAGTTTTTGGTGGGAATGACCTGTTTTGCCCATGGATTTTATGGTGGTATGGGATGGGGTGTGTAACCAGTGGTAAAAGGTGGGTAATTACCACCCAACTCCACGAGTAGGTACGAAACAAGGTTTTGTGGAGCACCCCTTGAGGTGCTCCATGGATTTCATGAATCTGGAGCTAGATTCAGTATTTTGGTGGATCCAGATTTCGTAGAGCTGGAGCGTTTGGGTAAAAATTTATGGAGTGGAATTGTTTTTGGTGGATCTGGAGTTGGTGGAGCTCTATCAAACAGGCCCTATAGAGCAGCTCCACCGTGGATCTGGGATCCCACCATGGAGTGTTTGGCTTGTACAGCAGCTCCAGATCCACGAAATTGAGGTTTTGGTGGGAATGGCCACTTTTGGTGGGATGGGGTGTGTAACCAGTGGCATTGGTGGGTAATTACCACCCAACTCCACGGTGGAGCACCCCTTGAGGAGCTCCATGAAATCCATGGATCTGACCCTCAGATCCAGGATTTTGGTGGATCTAGATTTCGCGGAGCTGGAGCGTTTGGGTAAAATTTCGTGGAGTGGAGCTGTTTTTCATGGATCTAAAGCTGGTGGAGCTCTCCCAAACAGACCCTATATCCGGTTCAAACCAACATAGCCAGGTGCAACCGTGCGAAGTTGCAAACTCACTCATGGACCGTTAGATACGGGATGGATGGATCAGATTTATCCTAGATGTTTTGATGCACTGGGGTCCATTGTATTCAGAAAGGTACCGACATGTGTCTCTCCAGGTCCATTCAAATCCGATCCATCATCCATCCATCTCTCATCTAATGGTCCATGTCACAAGTTTGCACGATTGTAACGAGCTAGCTAGCCATTGGTGTGAACTAGATATATCCTCTAACTAATAGGTCTAATTAGCTAAATTGAGAAAACCCAAGCTGCTGTCAATTCCAAACCGAGTGATTAAGAGCAACTTCAAGAGAAGAGCTAAATCATTTTCTAAAGGTAAATTTGGTTATTATTGGAGAAAAAACGTCTCCAATAGACTCTGTAAATGACTCTCCAAATTTAGTAGCTCTCCATCCCTCCTCCTTCGCTCTCTATTTTTGGATAGCCTACCTCGCTCACCATCCAGCCTCTTGGCGCGGTCGGCGTTTCCTTCCCGCACGCTGCGCCCCATTCCCGCGCGTACGCGACCCACCGCGCGCCTTCTAGTTTAGATAGCCTGTTGGAGTAGTATTGTTTTTTTGGGTGAGATTCATTTTAGAGAATAGCTAAATCACTAAATTTAGATACTTCTTTTGGCTAATCTCTTAGAGTTGCTCTAAAGAGGCATTACCTCGACCAAGCACGTTGCCAGATGCATTTCCCCGCCGGCATATGGCCGGTTTTCTCCTGTGCATTAGCATTATTCACCGCGAATCACGTAGCGCCACAAAATCCAAGGGACAGGGAAGAGAGAAGATGCAGTGAGAGATGATGCCGTTAAACTAACCACCATGTCAAGCTCGCACCAACCACGATCAAAAATTTCAAACCACCGAGCCCTTCACACGTTATTATTCTGACCCCCTGCAGTTAACTAGGGGCTAAACTAATGAGAACAGGAAACGTAAATTTTTCTGCGGCTAATGTCTTTAGGCTATGTTTTTCGAGACGGTGACGAACAACGGAGATGCTGACGCTGCACGCACCGACGGATTTAGGTAGCTGTGTAGAGAAGCGGCCATTTGGATATGCCACCTCGTTTATTTCTACTTTCGAAGAAACCGAAGCAAAAAATCACCTAAACAGCCCAAAAAAACATGGCCATGTACTAAAGCCTAGAAGATGCACCAAATGAGAACCTGTTGGGAGGCTTTGCAGGGTTTCTACGTGAGTTATATCGATTCCTGCAAATTTTTGATAAAATCATCATGCAAAGCCTTAGCTGGCTTAGGACCAAGGACAAGTCGGCCCTACTCCAAACGGCTTTAAAGCCTTTGGCTTTTGGCTTCATCACTTCGAACGTGTCGATTTCTTAATTGCTTCTGGGTTTTGGCTTTTGACTTTTTTATTTTTCTTTTTCTCCCTTATTGCTTTGCATTGTCTTAAAAGATATAGCGGTGTTTTTCAATTTTCTTATTTTTTGACTTAAAAAACTAACAGCCGCTACAGTACATTTGCAGCCAAAAGCCAAAAACATAAGTCAGAAGCCAAGCTTTTAAGGGCCTGTTCTTTTTGGCTTCAGCTTATGGCTGTAGTTTATGTTTTTTAGGTTATTTGTGTGAGAGAGTACAGAGTAACAAAAACTTGCACGTGATTTTAGCTGATATAAATAAAAGCCGTTACAGTGTGTACTACAATTAACTTATAGATCCCGCCTTAAAAAGACACTCCATTTAAAAACTAGTTACTGTAAAAAAAGCTGAAAAATAGCTTTAGAAGTTGAAAAGAAGATGCTTTGGAGTGGCACCGACAAAACGCATCGGTTAGTGCAGTCCGTGGTGCAGTGTGCTTATCACCTTGCCCCAACTAGAGTCTTGTTCATGTTGACTCCTAAAAGTTGTTTTTATATAGTATCTAGCTTTCAATCAGAGTTTTTTTAAGGCGGGATCTACTAATCGATTGTAGTATATGCTACAACAACTTTAGTTACAGGGGCGGAGGCCCCGATAGGGCAAGGGAGGGCTTACGCCATAGCTTGATTTTTTCAGCAGCCCCCATATACAGTGGACCGAGGCCCTCGCTAGCCCCATTGCCGCTGACAGGCAGAGCAGCAGCGCTGAATCTACTGATAATTCTTGAACTGAAATCAAGGCCATCCCATCACGCTTCATTACGTTCTAGTTTCACCGGTTTTTCTTTTTGAGCAATTTGTGAGCATGTGGTTGCAATGTGTGTATGTATGTATGTCAAACTGTTTAATGTGTCTATATATATGCAGTTGTTTTCTAGTGATGCATATGTATGCAATAATGTGATACAATTAAGGTGTACGCATGCCTTGCTCTTTTGTGTGCTAATCCATGCATGTAAAAATGTCTGAAGAACAGAGACTTGGGCGGCAACCTGCCCAATGTCAGTTGTAAGAAGAAGCAGAGAATGAACAATGTTGGGATTTGGCAATGCAATGTGCTAATCATTCGGAGGCTTGATCCGACTGTATGAGTGTATGACTGCATCAACCATGGAATTAACAAGAGGCTGACATTCAGATATGGTGGTGATCGGTTGGGCTTAAGCTTCTGGCTTCCTGCTTATTTTTCACTATTCACGATGTCGGTCGCGTAGCCGGCGGGCAGGCGGTGGGCGGGCGGCAGCCACCGGTGGGCAATGGCGCTGGGCGCTGCCGCGCTGGCAGTGGCGTAACCGGCGGGCGGCGGGCGGGCAGGCGGCAGCCACCGGCGCGCAAACTCCGGCGTTAACAGGGTTGGAGGAGCTTGAATAGTATTGCTTTCGATCCGCCCCACCTCATTTTTTTTCCGTCCTCCGCCACTGTTTAGTTATATCAACCAAAATAGTACGTATCTCTCTTTCTATAAGTTTCACTGTAAGCTGTTACCATTCTTTTTTTTTGCGAGGACAAGCTTTTACTATTTACAAAATAAAAGTCAAAGCCTAAAACCACGCGATAGAATAGCTGACCAAACACTTCATGGCTCATGCTCTGCAAAGTAAACACGAACACGTCAACCCATGTCCAACAAGTTTGTACTAAGAGGGGCAACTCGGCGTCCTACTCTATCCTGCTCCAGGATCTGCCATGTTAATCAAACCAAGGTGATCCTCAGTTTGCCTGAATTTTAGTGATTTATAGTCAAATTTTTACTGTAGTTAGCTAAAATTATATTGTAGTTGATGGTAGCTTATTTGATATAATTAAATTTAACAAAAAATTAAAAACAGAAAAAGTCCATCACGTATAATGCAAACGAATACGGAGAAAAAGAATAGACAAGAAAAGCTCAAAGTAAACCGAAAAATCAAAAAAGATAAAATTTAAAAATAATAAAAATAAGCTAGAAAGTAGAAGTTCGAATCTAAATGAGCAAAGCCTAATCCAGGGTCTAGAGGCCGATCTGCATCGTCTCCCTGTCCAACTCACCACCATCTGAGAGAGAACGTACACTTGCACGAGACGAGATGCTCTAATTAGCACTGCTCTTAAAAATGAAGATTAATGGCAGCAATAAGAATCTTCTTCGCCTAAGAAAAAAACACAGGTATAGCAGAGCCCTTGTCTTCTCTGTCCTCGGATTCGCTTGGGTTGCGTAGGAGAGCTCAACGGATGAATTCTTGCTGTCCCGTATCGGCGTCCGGTTGCTTCGGCTCTGGGCCTCGTAAAGCGTGGAGTTGCTTCCTTCACGTAGAAGCCAGATCATTAATGGCCGGTCGGCGCCTGGCGCTCGCTCTCTCTCTCTTTCTCTCTCTCTCTGTGGCTGCCTGTAGCGCTGTAGTGCGCGGCGATCGCGCTTGAGACAGTGAGGTCATCTTCCTCAGAACCTGTCTCATTTTCCCACTTCTCCAAAGTCCAAACTCGAAACGAAATTTTGGTGAGCCGCAGAGTTTTGGGCCGTTTCAACTGGGTTCAGCCGTGGTTTTTGACTGTTGACTAAAATTACAACTGTTAATTTTTAATCATTTAATTGGAGAAAAATAAAAAATAAGAAAAAAAATAAAAATATTATTATATTTTCACGAGCAATATAAAGGAACAAAAAACCAAAAAAAACTAAAATTAGAAGCCAACGTATTCAAAAATACTTCTAACTCGTTTGGAGTAGGACCTTTGCCGCGTGCGGCTAGCCAGCGATGCATGCCGTGCCGTGGCATGATTTTGCTCATGCGTCGCTCACGATTCTCTAGTAGGGATGGCAATCGGGCGCGGCGGGTACTGGTAGTGCTCATCCATACCCGCGACCCCGATTTACTCTCACGGGTATACCCGCGAAGGACGACGGGCGAAAATCCTCACCCATACCCGTCGCCCGTGGGCATACCTATTTACCTGTGAACTGAGAGTTAAACTAATAACAGGTACATATAAGCAACAACTGTTGCTAGGAAATATAATAGCTATGGAAAAGTTTATAACAATCAATAGTAATTAGAGATATTGCTATGATTGCGCCACTTGTTAATCTATATCGCGGGTAAACGGGCGAGGTGGGTACGGGGTGGAGCTTACCCATATCTGTACCCGTTTACCCGACGGGTAGAGTGGTTCCCCCATTTGCATACCCATGGGTAAAGAAAATATCACATACCCAGCTCTATTAAGGTATTTACCCACGGGTATATGGATAAACGGGCACAATTGCCATCCCTAGTCTCCAGGTAGGGGCATGATTGGTTGGGTTTTTGGGCCAGGAGATGACGGGATGCAGCTGTGGTTTGAGGGGCCACAGTCGGTGTGAGCCCACTCGCTAGAATTGGTGTGGGCCCGACCTGCAACAAGATGGTAATAGTAGGGGTGAAAACGGATCGGATATGATACGATCGAATAGTCTCAAATACGAATATGAATCAATATATTTAAAATGAATATGAATACGAATTCAAATATTTTTTGATACGAATACGAATTTGAATATTCTCGAATAGGAATACGAATTTGAATCGAGTATATACTTAATTCGGTCGAATACGAATATTCTCCTATAACTTCTGTAACAAATCTCGGTAGAACAAATTCCTAGCGTTTTTACTGGTTTTTGACTGGTTATCAGAACGGTTACCGGTTTCAAACCGCCCAAATTCAAATTTTGAATCACAGAATTCATCTGGGATTTTCCCAGGATTTTCACTTGGCCGCTGGGCTAGGCCGACTAGCCGATAGGCATAGGAAACAGATCAAATACGAATCGAATAATCTCAAATACGAATACGAATATTCTCAAATACGAATGCGAATACGAATATTCTCAAATATGGATACGAATATTCTCAAATATGAATACGAATGTTTTTAATACGAATTTTGCTTACCAAATTTGTATTTTCTCGAATACGAATATCATCAAATAAAACGAATTATCCGTTACCGTTTTCTATCCCTAGGCAATAGTACACTCCATTTGGGGTGTTTGCTGGACCTGGCTGCTACTACGCTAATTACTACTCACAATGTCATTTTGGATACTGTATCCAAATTTTAAACTTTATTATTAATATTTTTTTTAATATTTGGATTGAACGTATCAAAAGGGTACATATAGATTTGCCTCGAAAACAACTTTCATAATAGCATAGTTTTGTTATGTTTTATATATCTATTATAATATAAATTAGTGATCAAAATTATATTTTAGTGACCGTGCCAATGTCCAAACAATTTTTTACTGTAGCGAGAAGAAGCTAGAGCTACTTTTAACTTTTACTTGCAGATTTTGGAGCCCCTCGTTCCTTTGGTAGCTTCAGAGGCTCTAGAAGCGAATCAAGCGATATGTTGATATGCTTTCATACAACTGTAACCAATTACATTGCATTTGATTATAGCAGTAGTAGTGTATTTCATTGCAAGGTTAAATCGAAGTTAGGACTTCAAAGTGCAGAAATGCCAGCTACAGGGGCGGCCCTATATTTTCAAGGGCCCTATGGCGAACTAATCATCCTAGGATTAGTCAAGGGCCCTATGCCTCCAACTGCAGCAGCGTGAGGATGATCCGCCGTGACGCCGTCCGTGGAAGAGATTAGAGACGCGAACAGGAGAGTCGCAAACTCGCGATCGTGATTTCTGGAAACTGAATCGACGTGGTCACGTGGACTTACCTGATTACCTCTGGGATTTACATACCTAGGTTTGGGCCCCTATTTGGGCTGGGCCCTTGGCGGTCGCACCCGCCGCACCCCCTCAGGGCCGGCCCTGCCCAAGCTGGCACCTTCTCTAGCTCCAGCTTCATCACAGTCTGTAAAAAAGCTGAGCTCCATATGCCCAATTTCCATAACCCAGAAGCTGAAGCCAAAACTCAGGCCAATAAAAGGCTTTAACCGAGATTACTCTTTTGAGTTCTCGTAGTGTAAACACCAACCAACCATGACCCTTGCATCGATCCATTGCTCCATTTTCTCCCTCTTCCAATCTAGCCAGCTAATCTCGATGTGCCCGTCAGGCCAGCAAGCAGAAAGGTGCTTTGTCTCAGACATGGCGACCTAACCCCCAAAGACTTGCTCAGGCCGGTGGAGAGCGACCTTACCAAGCACTTCAGCTCACCGGTAAGAAAGCAGCCCAGTAGACGATGATAACCCTAAAGCTAGGATCGAGCAGCTGTTTGGTGTACTTGAGAGAGACAAGCAGAAGGGGACATGATTAGGTGGTCACCTGCTTGGACGGGCTCGATCGATCGGCGCCGTTGGATGGACGGGACACTTCACGCCGGCCGGCCGGGGACCTCACCTCATTCTAGGCTCTAGGGCGATCGATCTAGGATCTCAGAACAGCCGGCGGACCCTACAGTATGTTAAGATAATTTTTTTTGAACTTTGGACCGAACGTGGCGACTAGATAAGATAATAAGAGCCAACAAGATTACAAATTTTTTTTAAAATTTTTCTTAAAGTGGAAGCATTACTCCAAATTCTCCACTCCAATAACTATGAGAATTTAAGTTCAAAAACTAATTACTCACATGAAAAAAATCAAATGAAACTGTGCAAAATCGGTAGTACACTACAATAACTTCGGTAGTACCACTATAGTACCTTCGGTAATGCATGCCTCTATGATGCTGCAGTAAAATCGGTAGTACCGCTACTACAGGAATAGTGAAATCAGCGCGATTTCAAAATTGAAAATTTATGAAACTTTTGATCTGTTGATCCAAATGATTTGAATCTTGGCATACACCTTAATTAGGATGTCAGAAACCTATTACAATCAACCATCGAGAGAATCATTATCAAAATTCTGATATTTTTTTCATGAAGGGAGCACCAAAATCAAGCAAAAGATAAAAAATCTTGATATAAAAAATCTTGATATGTTCTTGCTCGTGAGTACTAGATGATCTAAGTGACCTTAGATGGGTTCTTACATGTCATAGCAAACTAAACCATAGTACGAATTCAAGCTGAAATCCCACAAGATAAAAACCTCAAATAATCTATTTCTTGAACAAAACCGGGCAAACTCAAAAGCTTTCTTTAAGAAGTGCTTAGATAGATGAGATCTTATCTTCAAGAGATATCTCCACCTCTTACACGTCCTTGATACTAGAAAAGATCAAGAAGAGAAAATCTAAACAAGAAAATCAAGCAAATCAAAAGTACAAGGGGGGATCCATGATACAACTCACCTGGGCAAACTTTGGATGTTCATTTTACTTGGAGATGAATATTTTACAGCCAATCTCTCAGGATAGCAGAGCTCTAAGCTTAGAGCACATATACAAAAGATTCCAACACAAGGAAATCCTAACCTTAGGCCCCGTTTGGCAGAGCTCTAGCTCTAGAAAATCTGTAGATTTCCTAGAGCTGGTCATCTGTAGCTCTAGGAAATCCTGGATCTAGAGCTGCAGGCATGTTAAGTGCGTTTACATGACTCATTTCATTTATATTATATATTAAATAAAAATATTTAAATCACTTTAATTTAGTCAACAAACTACAGATCCAGCATAGATCTCGGAGCTAGAGCTGTGCCAAACAGGGCCTTAATATCTCAAGTCTCTCCAAGTCTTCCAAGACTCAACTCAACACAAGGCTTATATAGTTGAGGCTACCACCTCACACCAAACCAGTCATTCTTTAGTGGATCACATCACTTACATATGAGAAAACCTGATAACCCACACATAAACAAGTTTTACAGTCTCACACACTTGCACACTTTTTCAAAGCGTGACTTCCACAAGGCTCCACATGCCCGGTGGCAAGGGAGATGATGTTTCATTTACGTGGCGGCTGGCTAGGCTCAAAATTCTGTTGTGGCTCCAGTGAGGAGAGTTTTCCAGTGGAGTTCGAGCTCAACGGAGGGGCGGCGAGGTTGGTGGAGGCTCGGCAATGTGTGGAGGTGGCCGAGGCGCCCAGAATTCCTCGTTGGAGGAGATCGCCGGCGCGGGAGAAAGACGGGCGGCGTTGAAGAAGCTCGAGCTTCAGAGGAGGATTTTGGGGAGGGGATGAGGTGAGTGAGGAGGGGGAGCTCGGTGGGGGTATTTATAGGAGAGGGGGTGGCTGGACGACGAGCTAACCACGTGCGAAAATGGTGGTGGCCGCAGTCATTGCAGGGAGATAGGGGCATGGGTTGGTGCGGGGAGTGGGTACGGGCATTACGGTGCAACAAGAGAGAGAGAGAGCCAACGCGTAGGGATAAGGGCAAGGCCGGGAAAGGTGGGGTGACCTAACAGCCGAGGCAGCGGCGTGGCTGGGGAGAGAATATTTTAAGTTTTTAATTTAATATTTTTAAGTTTTAATTAAATTACTTTTCATAATAAATGCCTTTTGAAAAGCACAAAAACAAGGCAAATCAAATTTAAAATCATAGCAACCAAAACACGAATTTTTATTTTAAATCAAAGTAAATTAAACTATAAGTTTTTACTTAAAAATTTAAAATAAATAGTTGGGTTGTTGCATGAGCACAAGCCAAGTGGACGGTGTCCCGAAAGGCGTCAGGTGGAAGTGCTCCTTAGGTGCTTCGTGCGGAAGATACGGTAGGTGTACTCGCATTCCCTCACGTACAGGAAGACTTCCACCATCTAGGGCTCTCTGCCTCCTTCCTAGGTCTTCCACCTCCTGAAGATGGGACGATGCTAGTAACATAGGTATTGCATTAGTTCGCGCAATATGTCGGTGAATTCTGCTTCCTCTTCTCCATGTGTGAAGTAGTCATGTGGCCCAATGTCATCTGATCTAATCATATACAGTTGAACAAGAGAGTATTAGTAACAGTTTAAAGATATAACGAAGCTTTTGTTTTTTAGTTTAGGGAAATAAGACCAAATCTTTAGATAATGGCCATTTTGTAATCGCGTGAGAGCGATAAATATATACATGCGAACATATGTAAAAATATTTTAGCATTTTTTGGCCCGTATTTCTGCAGCTATTTATAATAAATAAAATATAGCTACTTACAGAAACACATCTGTCAACTAAATATAGATACTTAGTGTATTCCACATTGCAAAATGACAATTACGCTAATGAAACATTAATGATATATTAAATGTGTTTCTCATATACGAATGAAGCATACTTTTTTCTGAAGATAATCACGAACTCCACAATGCTTCTAACTACGAAGCATGGTAAATCACAACCGCGCTGCCTCCTAGTGCTCTCGCTTTAGGAAATATCTCTTTTCTTTCCTTCCCTTCCTTGGCTGCGCTCTCTCTCGCTCGGCAACAATGCGACCACATGTCGCATTTTATACACGCGAATAAAATGAATCCAACGTCACATCGTTGTGTCACGTCGTGTCATTAACACGATTCTCTGACGCACTGCCACTGCCCCGTGAGGAATCATATTCCCTCCCACGCACGCCTGTCCGCTGCCTTGCGCGCTCATGCGCCCGTCGACCGAGCCGGGGCAGCTCGGCAGCAACCTGCCATGTAAGGGTGGCTCAGCAGCCTGCTGCCGAGCTGCCCTGACTCAACAGCCCTGACTGTTGCACTAGCTCATTTAGTCATACGCCTGGCCTCCTGTCGAGCTAGGACGGTACGATAGATGACACATGTCATTTATTGCGCCTTCTAAGCTTAGGAAGGGGTTATTTTTATAAAAATAGGTGTTAGAGGGTACAAAACCTAACTTCATTCTGAAGCTCCTTTACAGAATTAGTTATGATAAACAGACCCTTGGTCGTGCCATCAAGTTGATTCTGATTTACTTTGCTAAACTACGCCCAACTAAAATATGCTAAATCTTACAACAAAGCAAGATAAGTGAGTTCTTTTTAGCTACAACTTATGGGTTATAGTTGCACTTTATGATTTCTGATTCTAGTATAAATATTTGTGTGAATGAATTGAATGTTGATAAACTGATAAACTGCTTTAAAATTTTTGTTCCGATAAGTCGTTTCAAAATAGCGACCAAAAAAATTATTTTGTTTATTTTTTTGAAAGAAGCTATAAACTATATAAGTATAAAAGAGCTGAACCATGTACTTTCTCTGCATATTTGCTTGCTCTTGTATATCTCACTGGATGTTTTGCTCGTGTATACGCGATGTGGAGCATATGGCCTTGTCACTTGTCAGCGTGTGGACGCATGCTATCTGAAACGTTGCGTGGAACGGAAAGGGCACACGAGCGTTGGGAAGGCGGAACAGAACCCGAACCTAGTCAATCGAACCTGCCCGATGGTCCTGGCGTTATGCCTCGGGAAAAGGACAAGCTGCCAAAACCAAGCGTCCCAACGAAATCCGCCTGCCACACGAGACACTCGAGCAATGATTGCCGGGTTAAAGCGAAACTCCGGCCTCGATGATCCTCCATTCTCCATGATCATCATCTGCTCCAGGTTCTTGGGCTTCTCAGTTTTAGATAAGGAGGGCTTGCATTGCCGGCATCATGAGCAATCATGCACCCACTTCACCCCCCATGGAATCTTGCAAGATTCATCATCACTTAACCCGTGTCATTAGTCATCACTACTTGTGCGTGTCAGTGTTTGCGCTTTGCTGGTGAAACAATGCTATGACCTTTTTTACTCTTTTTGAAACGGAATGCTACGGGAGTCTGATGGGAGTATTTATATTGGCTACGGCTAATATTTTGTTTTGAAAATAAATAGTAGTGATTGAAAGAAATGGTTTTTAGAATGAATGGGTGAGTGATGGCGAAAGTGAAAGAGAAATACGTGCGCGAGACAGGAGCGACAGGAGTAAGGTGTGTGATACATCCGTAACCTCATGCCTTATCACCGGATCGAGATTGCTGGATGGACAGCCGGAGAACGTAGGGCAGAGCAGAGCGGACACCCTCGCGGTCCCTGCTGCTACCGTGCGTCTCCATGATTATTACTCGCGTCTGAAAATCCGCTGAGGATCTAGCGAGCGGATCCGGCGGGGCAAGCATGCGTGATTGCACGGATCATGTCCATCCGTCCACGCTCGCGTCGCGGGTACCGACGCGACGACCGACAGCTTCATCGCTTCTCTCTCTCTCTCTCTCTCACACTGGTCCTCTCTCAGATGATAATCGAGGAGGTGATGAGCATGGTGACCAGGCATGTCCCAAAAGGCTTTGGTGGCTGCTTCCCTGGCTCACCCTCACTTGCATGTTTCAGTTCCAAGATTCCGATGGATGTGCACTTTAATCTTGCAAGGCAAACATGATTTCTCAAGACATTGTGCTTTTTTTTTATTTGGGGAACAAAGAGTTGTGCCGGGCCACTTGGGAAGATACATAGTATGTTTTGTCTCGAAAACGTCGAACATCATTTAAAAAAGAACAAAATTTGCTCTGACGTTGTTTATAGAAGAACGGAGGGTGTAGTTTGGAAAAGATGGGTCAGGACTAGCTAGCTGATTTCCAACCAGCTTCAGAATGGACTGTAGGCTTGGATATCTGACTGGTTACCGGCAAGAACCAAACAAACATCAGTAGCGACCACTCAACAGTGTCCAGTTAAGTACAGGCTTTCAAACTTAAGTACAGGCTTCCAAAACAGTAGCACTTGGCATCTGTATTTTGCGTTGATTACTTTCCTGCTCCTGAGAAACGATACAACATCCGCAATTTCGTTGATCCATGTGACGAGATAGGCGTCGAATCTCATTGCACGGCTTCTCAACATTGCATGGCTCAATCTCACATATCCTTATCAAAACAACCAGGATAGATGCAGGAATCCAATTCTTCAGAAGCTTATTAATCTCGCATAAGGCGCAGATGAAGAATTATTGAAGAGTACAGAGCTTTCGAATGCTAAATTTGTAGTTACATAATACTGATGTTGTGTGTTCAACGTGGTAAGAGGATCACTGGGGGCAACAAACAAAGCACATCCTAACCTGTTTGACAGAGCAACGTGCAACCATACCTATTGAGGACCAGTGTCATGGTCCTCAGTCGCCAGAGCAGCGAGGGCCCAGAAATGTACAATCCTCGAAAGTTTGGTTTCAATCTGAATATTCGACTACAGCATTGAGTGAAGCGTGGTCTGTAGCAGCTGTCCTCTACGACCCATGGCCATAACCCATACATGTCCAACGTAATATCATTAGACCACAGCAAATCTATTACAAATTCACAATGAAATGCTAGCAAAGCTGGTGGCATGAGCCATGAGGAACCAGACGGTCCAGGGCAAGTAGTACGATGCTATGCAGCATAAGCAACGACTCTGAAAGTCTGACGGGGATCTGAGGGAAAGAATGGTAGCACTTGACAACCTTACTGAAGCAAATACTCAGGCACAACAAAAAGTCTGGAAGAGTTAAACGGCATTGAGGCAATACCGACTGCTTTTTTAAGATGAGAAACACATGAAAGAGATTCAATACGTGAGCTGTACAGAAGAAAGGTTACTGCATCAGTTTGATGTGCCTTGTGATTCTTTAAGCTCTTCTCTCAACCTCAGAACTTCGCGGCAGTAGTAAGCAAGATCCTTCTTCAGCTTGGTGGATGCTTCATGATACTTCGCAGCCATTAGCTTCATTTCATCCATTGCTTCTTTAAGCTTTTCCACGATGTGCATCAAGTTCTCGTTGCATCTACCGAATTTGCATATGAAGCTTTGTCTTCTCTTTGTTATAATTCGAAGCATTCTGCAAAGGAAAGCATGTTATGGAACTATCACTACAGAGATAATGTTGGCTGGTGATTTCTTCTGGTATGCAGTATGCACTTCTACATCACTAACCAGTTACTGAATGCACAATCAAGCAAACGACACGCTAAATAAAGATACACTAAGTGATATATGTTTCATGAAGTTATTCAAGAGGGAAAACATTTTTCTTGATGTAAAGCAATCTTTTGAATAGTTGACAAAAAATAAATGCCAGTCATTAGTCCACAGTAGTTATTCTATGTGAGAACAGCAGCGCCAGTTAAATAGTACGTGTCTCAACATTTGTTTCCAAAAAAAAAAGGAAATACTAGTTATTCAGGCTCTAAAAGAAAGGCTTGGGAGCTACCCTTTGCAATACAAATATTGCAATTGCATTATGTAGGCCTGCGTTCTACTCCTGCGGGAATCTAGAATCTTAGTGACGCAGATCACGAATATCCAGGGTTCCAAAAACCGTCTCCAGAACCAGAGAGAGAGAGAGAGAGAGAGAGAGAGAGAGAGAGAGAGAGAGAGACCTCACTGGTTCACTGCAAACTGGTTTGTTTCAGTTATTTTGCAGCCATTTTTTTCTTTGTATTTTGCCAAGTTTCCATGTTTTCCACATATTGAATGAACATCAATTCCAATATTCCATCACAATAGCACAAAAATACCCACATCCTAGCCAGTTGTAGAAAGTTAAGTCCAGACTGGGATTAGCACGTGTTAGAGATATATGTATAGTTGTTATTCCCAATTGTTATGAGGGGTTCTTTGCATATTTACCACCTGTACTTTGTGTATATATACCGGCCCATTGGCCTCATATGAATACAAGCGCTATTCATAACATGGTATCAGAGCCAAAACTAGGGTTTTGGCTTACCTAGGGTTCCGCGCGCCGTCGCCGGCCTCCCCGCGCCGTCACCGGCCTCCCTGCGCCTCCGCTCGCCTTCCGCCGCCTCCGCTCCGCCCGCGCCGGGCCGCCGCCGCCTCCCCGCCGCTATTCCGCCCGAGGGCGGCCGCCGCTCGTCCGAGGTCGCCGCTGAGAGGCAGGCCTCCGCGGCCTCCGCTCCGGCCGCCGCCTCCCGCGCCGGGCCGCCGTCTCCGTTGCCGCTCGTCCGAGGTCGCCGCTGAGAGGCGGGCCTCCGCGGCCTCCGCTCCGGCCGCCGCCGCAGGGCTGCCTCCCGCTCCCGCTCCTGTTCTAGGGTTCGGCTCGGTCGGTTCCCTCGGCTCGGTCGGTTTGTAAAACCGACCGGAAGAAAAAAAAAGCAAAAAAAAAACGTCGTTCTAACCGCCGCGCCGTCCAGCGCCGCCTGTTAGACTTCGTTGCCTTGGTCGCCGCGCCGTCCAGCACCGCCTACCAATGGGCACCGTTTCCCTCCCTCGCTGCCCGGTGATCTTTGATGGTGTTAATTACACCGACTTCGTGTCTCACATGCGCATTCACATGCGTGGTCTTCGTCTCTGAGGCGTCCTCTCTGGCGATGTCACCTGCCCGCCTTGCCCTATTCCTCCGACGGAGCCTACGCCTGTTGCATTGCCCCCGACAGCCGATAAGGCTGCTGCTGATGATGAAGCTGCTGATAAAGCGGCCTCTGCCTACCAGGAGGCTCTGGATTCCTACAAGGATTGTCTGACCGTCTACACTCAGTGGTATGATGACGACGCTCGGGCTGCTGCTGTCTTCATCGCCAGTGTCCAGCCTCAGTTTTCTTCTGAGGTTGTGGGACTCCCTTCAGCTTTCCAGATGTGGACTCATCTTCGTCAGCGCTACGAGCCCTCTGGTGATGCCCTGTACCTGTCCGTGGTCCGTCAGGAGCACTCTCTTCGGCAGGGTGATGCTACTGTTGACGCTTTTTACGCTCAGAGTTCTCCTGTCTGGCGTCAGTTGGACTCACTTCGCACTGCTGGATGTCGTACCTGTCCGTGCTGCCTGGATGTACGTGCTGACCTGGAGTTTCAGCGGGTTTACGAGTTCCTTACTCGCCTTCGTCCTGAGTTCGAGCAAAGGCGTGCCCAGCTCCTTGCACGCCACCCTCGTGTCACTCTCCTGGAGGCTCTTACCGAGATACGCGCAGAGGAGACTCGTTTGAGTGGTGCTGGTCTGATGCCACTCCCCTCTGTGCTCGCCGCTCGTCCGCCTGCTACACTGCCTCCTCCAGCGGCTGCCACAGGTGGTGGTGGCCGTCCTCCGTCTGGAGGTGGCCGTCCTCACTGTTCCTACTGCGACAAGGATGGCCACACTGAGTCCCAGTGCTACAAGAAGAAGCGACATCTTTCACGCCGTTCTTCTACTGGCACTAGTGCTTCTACGACGACGTCTGCCTCGACTTCTTCAGCAGCTTCTCTCACCGAGCAGGAGATAGCCAGACTTCGACGCCTACTTGCCGCTTCAGGTTCTCCCTCGACAGGTTCTGCAGGTTCTGCTACTGACTCTTCGGGCACTGAGAGACCACCTCCTACACAGTCAGGTACCTCCCCGTGGATTCTTGATTCTGGAGCATCTTTTCACATGACTCCTAATCCTTCCACTCTGTCTTCTATTACACCTCTTGATTCTCCTGTCAGTGTTCTTACTGCTGATGGTACATCTCTTTCTGTCTCTGGTCGAGGATCTCTTAGCAACTCATCTTTTCATGTTCCTTCTGTTGCTCATGTTCATCGCCTTACCTTGCAGCTTCTTTCTGCTGGGCACATTACTGACCTTGGTTATCGGGTCATTCTCGACTCTGACTCTTGTTGTGTTCAGGACTGCCACACGGGAGCTCTGGTTGGTTCTGGCCCTCGGCGCCGTGACTCACAGCGTCTCTGGGAGCTTGCCTGGCTTCACCTTCCTTCCGCTGCCACCATCGCCGCTAGTCTCTCCGCTTCTGCCACTTCGTCTACCGGGTCCTTCCAGCAGTGGCACCACCGTCTTGGCCATCTGTGTGGATCCCGTCTGTCGTCCTTAGTTCGTCGTGGTCTTCTGGGGTCTATCTCAAGAGACGTGTCTTTAGATTGTCAGGGCTGTAAGTTAGGTAAACAGATCCAGCTTCCTTATTCTCATAGTGAGTCTGTGTCTCAGCGCCCGTTTGATCTTGTTCATTTAGATGTTTGGGGTCCGGCTCCCTTCGTTTCGAAAGGGGGTCATCGATATTATATCATTTTTATAGATGATTTTTCTCGCCATACTTGGATATATTTCATGTCTTCTCGTAGTGAGGTCTTGTCTATCTATAAACAATTTGCTACTATGATTCAAACACAGTTCTCCACTCCTATTCGTGTTTTTCGTGCTGATTCTGCTGGCGAGTACCTCTCTCGTTACCTGCGCAGCTTCCTTGCTGAGCAGGGCACTCTCGCTCAGTTCTCTTGTCCTGGTGCTCATGCTCAGAATGGTGTCGCTGAGCGCAAGCATCGTCATCTCCTTGAGACGGCTCGTGCTCTGATGATCGCCGCCTCTATTCCACCTCACTTTTGGGCTGAGGCTGTTTCCACTGCCACCTATCTCGTCAACATCCAGCCCTCTTCTGCTCTTCAGGGAGCGATCCCTGTTGAGCGTCTCTGTGGTCTTCTTCCTGACTACTCTACTCTTCATCTGTTTGGCTGCGTTTGCTACGTTCTCCTCGCCCCTCGAGAACGCACCAAACTGACCGCTCAGTCTGTTGAGTGTGTCTTTCTGGGATACAGTGCCGAGCACAATGGCTATCGGTGCTGGGATCCTGTTGGTCGTCGGATGCGGGTTTCTCGGGATGTGACTTTCGACGAGTCTCGTCCATTCTACCCACGTCCTGCCTCTCCTTCGACTTCCTCTGTGGAGTCTTTGTCTTTCTTGACCTTTCCAGATACTCCTATATCTGTTTTGCCCTTGTCCACCTGTCCTACTGAGTCACCACATATTCCTCCTGTGGCCTCTCCGCCGTTGTCGCCGCCTGTGTCGTCTCCTACGACTTCCCAGGCTCCTCCCACTACAGTACCTCCTCGTCTTATCTTCTACACTCGTCGACCTCGTATTGAGGATCTTCCAGATGAGCCATCTTCTTCTGATGTTCCCTCTTCTTCTGATGCTCCATCTTCCCCTGCTGGGTCATCTTCTCCTCGCTACGCTCTCCGCGATCGCCAGTCAATTCGGTCTCCTGCCCGTTTTGCCTTTGCTGGCGCAGCTACTCGTGAGCCTGTCTCCTACCAGGATGCTGTTAATCACCCTGAATGGCAGCTTGCCATGGCCGAGGAGATTGCTGCCCTTGAGCGTACTGGTACTTGGGATCTTGTTCCTTGTCCATCTCATTCTCATCCCATCACATGTAAGTGAGTCTATAAGATTAAGACTCGCTCTGATGGCTCTCTTGAGCGCTATAAGGCGCGTCTTGTTGCTCGTGGTTTCCAGCAGGAGCATGGTGTTGACTACGACGAGACTTTTGCTCCTGTGGCTCACATGACCACTGTTCGCACTCTTCTTTCGGTGGCGTCTGTTCGCCACTGGTCTGTTTCTCAGCTTGATGTCAAGAATGCCTTTCTTAATGGCGAGTTGCGTGAGGAGGTCTACATGCATTCGCCACCTGGGTATTCTGTTCCTGAGGGCATGGTCTGTCGCCTTCGTCGCTCTCTCTATGGCCTTAAGCAAACCCCTCGTGCTTGGTTTGAGCGCTTCTCCTCTGTGGTCACTGCTGCTGGCTTCTCAGCTAGTGATCATGATCCTGCGCTCTTTGTCCACACTTCGTCTCGTGGTCGGACTCTTCTTCTCTTGTATGTTGATGATATGATCATTACGGGAGATGATTCTGAGTACATTGCCTTTGTCAAGGCTCGTCTTAGTAAGCAGTTCCTTATGTCGGATCTTGGTCCTCTTAGCTACTTTCTTGGGATTGAGGTTACTTCCACTCCAGATGGTTTCTTTATGTCCCAAGAGAAATATATTCAGGATCTTCTTGATCGTGCCTCCCTCACTGATCAGCGTACTGTTGAGACTCCCATGGAGCTCAATGTTCACCTCCGACTCTCTAATGGTGAGCCTCTTTCTGATCCGACTCGCTATCATCATCTTGTTGGGAGTCTTGTCTACCTTGCTGTTACTCGTCCGGATATCACTTATCCAGTTCATATTCTGAGTCAGTTTGTTTCAGCTCCCACTCAGGTCCACTACAGCCACCTTCTTCGAGTTCTGCGATATCTTCGCGGGACTATCTCTCGCCGTCTCTTCTTTCCACGTTCCAGCTCGTTACAGCTTCAGGCCTATTCGGATGCTGCTTGGGCCAGCGATCCCTCTGATCGCCGCTCTATCTCTGCTTACTGTGTTTTTCTTGGTGGTTCTCTCATTGCCTGGAAGACGAAGAAACAGACTGTAGTGTCCCGTTCGAGTGCAGAGGCTGAGTTGCGAGCTATGGCTCTCTTGACAGCAGAGATTACTTGGCTACGGTGGTTACTTGAGGATTTTGGTGTTTCTGTCACTACACCGACCCCTCTCTTGTCAGACAGTACAGGTGCTATCAGTATTGCTCGTGATCCTGTGAAGCATGAGCTCACCAAGCATATTGGTGTTGATGCTTCTTTCATGAGGACTTGTGTGCATGATCAGGTGATTACTCTTCAGTATGTGCCTTCGGAGCTTCAGATAGCGGATTTTTTCACGAAGGTCCAGACTCGAGCACAGCACAGCTTCTACCTCTCCAAACTCAGTGTTGTTGATCCACCATGAGTTTGAGGGGGGGTGTTAGAGAAATATGTATAGTTGTTATTCCCCATTGTTATGAGGGATTCTTTGCATATTTACCACCTGTACTTTGTGTATATATACCGGCCTATTGGCCTCATATGAATACAAGCGCTATTCATAACCGAACCAGCCAGTTCCCACCGGGATTTGGAACACTGAGAAAAATACAGAGAAGAAAGTTCAAGTAGTGTTACATGGTGAAACTGTGACATTTACTTTGGTTATAGACGTTCATATTTAGTGGCTTAGTGCATGTGGCGGGCCCAGCGGAGTAGTGACTGCAGTGTGCATACAAGCAACTTTGACAATAACAGAGATTCTGACAGGCTCTGTCAGAATGTTCCATTCTATGCTGCTTCTACCAGTCCACCTACGAAATGTGATTAAAAAGGAATATGTGTTCTGGAGTTAAATTCAAACTCATCAGTTTTTTAATTCATTTTTTAGCTTTCAGAGTCTTAGTGCTGTGTTTAGGGAATTTTTTTCGATAACCCCAATCCAAAAAATGAATGAGATCACATAAAATACAGAATACAAAAAATGTGATAGAAGAAATAAAACATGCAGATGTTCCTATCACAGGCTGCAATTGGAAGCCTACTCACCTGACGTGAATTCATTTCCAAAGTTCAGTAATGATACACAGTAACCAGTCATTTCTTTTGGAAGATTTAACACTTGAAAACTAAACTGCAGTAATATTCTACCTTAATTAACAGCAGACAATGATGAGTTCAACAATGCTTACATTTTCCATCTTGACTTCCATGATAGATATCCTAGAGCTCAACTCATCTATATTAGCTTTGGCCTGTATTAACTGCATAAACAGCACATAAATAAACCACTTAATTTTACTGAGACAATCTGTAGTTTGTAACAAATAAGCTAACTTGCCTTTTTGTTATAACTCTCTTTTAAGACCTCTGATTCATTGATGGCTAAGCTCATCTGTTTTGTCTCAGAAAGTAAGATATCGCGTTCTTTCGTAATCATCAGTAGTTGTTTCTGAAGTTCCTGCTCAAAATGGAGCCAACAGAAAAGCTGGCAAACAAATCTCCTAAAGCTGTACTCCGTGAAAATCTACTGGAAATTTTAATAATTATAAAAAAAAATGGGTGACTTACATTTTCATCTACAGCTTAAGGATCATGTGAGAAGATCCTAATTTATAGTGTAATGAACCATTGCAATTTTGAAGATGTAAAAATTTGAATGACAGTATTGTTGGTCGCTCAAAAGGAAGGCTGGTCAGACCGACCGGCATTGATGGACCGGTCAGACCGGTTGGTTTCAGCAGTCAGACCGGCCAGGTGTTGGCGACCACACCGGCTAGATGAGGTTTTTTTGACCAGATCTCATAATTGTGGGTTTTGAGTTGTGGAATGAGTTTTAGTGATTAAGATCAGTGGTTTGATGTTGCATGAGGTATGTTACTGCTAACGTGAGTTAATTGTGAAAAATTTATGTCCAGAAATAATTTCTTTATCTTTAGATTTGCAGGGTCACTTGGAGTCAAAGGAACTTGCGACAATTTTGAGCACATCAATCAGAGATATGTACAATTTTGATGTAAGGCATAACCATTCAAATTTGTTCTTTTCTTAAATCTTAAAACTTCCTTTAAAAAAGCTGAAACGTTCTTAGCTTCATGACAAGCAATAGACTATGTGCATGCTATTATATACCCAGTCCATACAACAGGTTTCCAGAAACTGGAACTGGCCAAAATACCAGAAGGGGGCCGTTCTGGTGTCTCGGCGAAAACCGATCAAATGCCGGCTGGTTTTCCCCTTTTTTTTAAATTTTTTTTTTATTTTGCAGATTTGAGATCGGGGTAGAAACTAGAATCAATTAGAAGTATTTAGGAACAAAAGTAGTTTTAAGGAAAAAGTCCATGTAATACCACGAACTTTGCTTGAAAGTTCATTCAACACTCCAAATTATGAAATATGATATTTGACTTCAAACTTTGCAATCCAGTTCAAATAACTTTGTGCGATTTTACAACGTAGGATGGCACACTGGTCTAATTTAGATGAATGACAGGTGGGCCCACAAGGCCTTCTCTCTCTAATGGAAATAGATAGAACTACAGGGGCGGTGCCAATGGAAGCATAGTTAGGAGCTCGGTAGAGGAGAAGCCTTTGTGGGCCCCACATATCACTAACTCAACTTAGCCAATATGTCATCCTACATGATAAAATCATTCACTTATTGCGCCATGCGGGCAATAACACCATGTGAAACGGGTTATGGTGTTATTCGAACCAGATTGTAAAGTTCGTAGGGTCAAATGTCTAGTTTCAAAGTTCAGAGTACTAGATAAACTTTGAAGTAAAGTTTAGTGTGTTATATGGACTAACATAGTTTTAAGTAGGGAGGGTTAGGGGTGAACTGTTACCGGAGGTGTTAATACTGGGTCCAAAAACCTTCCGGCCGCCCGGTTCAGTTTCTCAACCCATTGTCGGCCGGTAACGGGCGGTTTTCTGAAACCTACCATACAACACTGAAGCACAATTGAGAGGCATCAAAGAGGTTCAAGAGACCAGTATTTTTCTCATTTATGTCGTTCTGCATGGAAATAACCATTTTTACCCTCCAGAGTCTTGCACTGTCCTCTGCAACGTGCTAGCTCTTGCCTCACCTGGTAGTGTATTGCAATATACTAGTAATGAGAAATACAGAAGCTCTTTGAACTACTGATGAAAATTGAAAAAAAAAACATGAACTAAACCCAAAGCCCCTCAGGAAGCCACCCGTGTAATATAACATTGAGGACATTGAATGTTTGAAATTAGGCATCGTGCAGTACCCCATACTAGTTCCTCTTAAGTCTAACTCAAGACAAGCCAATGAATGTTCAAACAAATAAGTCCACAACAGAACACCAAAATGAGAAAATCTAGTGATATCCTTGTGTTAAGTGCAGTACGACATGGATCCGATCAAATAAGAAAGAAAAGAAGGTTGAAAAGGTGATTTGCACTTTCAAACTCAGTTGGCAAAGCATATTGGTTCACGAAGTTTCTAACAACTTCTACAGTTTAGTCATTTTCAGTCGAACAATTCTCAACTGCAGATTGCATGTATGCATGGTGCCAAGTTTTTCCATTACCAAACTATAGATATGACATCAAATGATATTCATCATATGATTCAAAGCTAAACAGTATTGGATTATTCACATAAAAATCAGGGCAAAGCCATCCACATAGCATCTGCAAAACTAATTGTCAAACGTGTGGATTGAGCAATGACCACATAAGCAAAATGGACCTGGCAGATGTGTAAACTACTAAACTGTGCAATGGGCACTGAAACCTGGAAACTCTGTTGAAGGTACCTTAATCAAATATTCTGATAGTTTGCTATTCTCATTATTGCAGATATCAAACTTCTGCTTAGCTTCTAGATATGCTCTCTCCTTGGCTGTCCATATTGATCTTTCAGACTCCATTTCCAGAAGGGCATCAGTAAGTTGCTGCATTTCACAAGACAAAAAATGAAATAAAATTTACAGGAATCAAAACGAAATGAATTTCACAGAACATCAACTCATTGGATAAAACCGGAGCTATACAATTCCCATGTCTTCCTTTTCCCTTGATACAGAACTGAGAGAAGCCTCCAGTCTTCTAGCGATAGATTCAGATGCATCTAATTTTTTGGTCTGCATCACAACAAAAAATTCACGGTGGCAAAATATTGAGAGTTAGACAAAATTCATGGGGGGAAATCTGGCCAAAGATATTTGCAAGGACAAGCTAAGTATACCAAGACAGCAATCTCCTCACTCAGGGAATTCATCTCTGATTCTGCTAAATTCGACCTATTTTCAAGATCTTCCAGTTCCGATGCCATAAACTGTACTTCAGATAAAGCTTCCTCCTTTTATGCAATTGAAGTAATTAAAGCTTCTTGTAAAGAAGCAATTTCAGCCTCCATATCGAAGGCCTTGAGGCGTGCAGGACCCCGGTGTGTTGGTGGCGGTCTTTTTTGTGTGTGGGTAGTACGTGGGGTGCTGTGGAAGTGGTGGCGAAAGCCTTGCCGGTGTTCCTACCGGTTTCGTCAACGATGACGCCTTCGGGCGCCATTTTCCTTCCTGAAGGAGTTGTCATGGCACTCCATAGCCCTCATGTATGTTGATCTCCGGGTGAAAGTCTTGCCTCGGTGAGGCGGACGGCGTCGGCGATCCTAGTCGCCTACTTGGAGGCGTCGCCTCGGAGGTCCTCCACGCAAAGTAGACCGAAGTTTGGATGGCGCAGTCGGTTGGCGATAGGGGCTTGTTTGAGAGCAAGGACGGAGAAGAAGTTTCTAGCTTTTTTCATAGTCCTTAAGAGATCTTTTTTGTTGTTTTTAGCTCCTCAGTTTTGAGGATTTGAGCCTAAGAGCTCGTGTATATTTTGGCTGTGTATATCCCGCGTGGATATAGAAATCGGATTTTATATCCTTTATCTTAAAAAAAAATATCGAAGGCATGTATCTCAAGCTTTTGGTAGTCCTCCTGAATATGAAGAAATGAGATGCATGGTTATAGAGAGATGACAAGCTCCAGTGACTAACATGGATAAGAACAATTACATGCCCAATATTCATGTCATAATACATATGCAACGCATATAATGAAAATGAAGGCGCTGCGCATTTGCTGACTGTAAGTCAACATCAATATGGAAACGATGAACCTTCTGGGTACAACCAAAAGAGATCAGGGTTATTATTGGGCATGTATAAAAGCAATATAAAACCAAAAAGGAAAGTTTGTGGTATGATTACAAGGTGTGAGAGAAATAAACCATCAGAATCCAGAAAAAATAACATGTTTTTGCTAGCCGGTAGTCCGGTACTAGTGATTTTATATCCACACTGGTATACCCAGATACAAAAGGGTCGCTGTCTAAATCATGTAATCTAGAATCAGAGTACGAGATGAGGTGCGGTTGGAGCCTGGGTCTATATTCTGTTGAGTAGTTGGAGTGATTTATGAATTTTTTTTGCCGTACTAGTACCCCAGCATGTATTGGGGTACTTGTGTGAACAAGATGTTTACGTTGAATAAGCAATACAAATTAGGAAGACTGCAACCTGCATCTGGACCAGGGATAAAAACCCTGGTGGTTACCGTAATCCTCGGTAACTAAAAAAACCGATAGGAACTGACAGAAAAAACCGGTCGAAATTTTTCAACTGTAAATTTAAATTTATAACTGCATAATACATTTTCTAGATTGATTTAAGCTTTTTGTGTTAGATTAGCTATTGTATGAACTAAATATGCATCAACTATTATGCTCTCAACATAATTCAAGCAATTATCGGGTTTTCCTGGTTTTTCTAGCGGTTTTTGCCCGGTAACCGGAACAGTTACCAGTTTTCAAATCGCTCAAATTAAAAATTTTAAACGCGAATTTCACCTAATTTTTTCTGGGTTTTCCGATAACCGGCCGGTTACCGTTATCAACCGTCGCTCGGGTTTTACACCGGTTCTATGATTTCTATCGGACAGCTTGATCAAAAAATCCTGCAAGTTCCTTCGGCTTCCCATTTAGCTCATGTCTTTTGTCAACAGTGAGTGAATCACGTTTCCGTAAATCACGTTCAAGAAGAGAGTCCTCTGGCTTTGCAACTTCGTTATTTCTCTGTGGACTTCTGCTTTTTCACTCTGGGGAGAGTACGCATCGATTGTACTTTAGAAACAACACTGATTGTTTTTTGAGAAAAGAAACAGTACTGAATTAAGTACCAATAGAATTAGCAATAATGACTGCAAGATAATAACCTCAAGTTTTATTTTCTCTTGAATGGAATTTTTGAGTTTGTTCTCAGTCCCCCTTAACTTTGTTTTCTTCTGTCAAGTTCCTTTCGGATAGACTCCTTCAAGAGTAATACGACTAAAATGCATAGAGAAGAAATACATAGAATAAAAACAATCTAAGAGAGAATAAAAGAAATTAAGTAGAGTTTTATCGTCAGATCCATCGGCTTTTAGAATGCCAAATAATAGTAGCGCTCACAGAGGTTCTCAGACCGTCCGGGACCGGTTGGCGCCTCTCGCTATTGTGGGCTTCGTCATTCGAAGAAAATTGAATGTATCTCTAATCTCGTCCAGAGGCCTCAAAATAAAAGAACGAGAACTCCAGCCACTCAAATCCCAAATAACCGGGTGAAAGCGTGAGGTCAGGGAATTGATCACGCAATAATTCGATTGAAGAGATATGTTCGGTACATATAGCCAAGGAGGCAAGATTACATGCATGCTTACAGATAGAAAGTTGAGGCTAACTCTAGTAAGCTGTAGATAGGAAACCGAGTCTATCTCTACTGCAGATAGGAAGCCGAGACTATCTCTAGGAAGCTGCCGTAACCAACCGAAACTCTTCCGTATACGCGGCAAGACGTGCATGGCACTGTAGCGTATTGTATGGCACTGTAGCGTATAAGCCGGATAGCTACCAAGCCGTCTAACACGCCCCCGTAGTCGGAGCGGGAGGAGACCGAACGTTTAGACTAGTCCGAAACTCGTTGAAGACGGAAGTAGGAAGACCCTTGGTGAAGATATCCGCAAATTGTGAAGTGGTCGGTACATGAAGAACGCGAAGTGTAAGTCGATCTCCACATGCTTGGTCCGCTGGTGCTGAACAGGGTTGCTGGAGAGGTACACAACGCTCACATTGTCACAATAGACGATGGTAGCGCGACGAAGCGGGCAGTGAAGCTCGAGTAAGAGTTGACGCAGCCACGTAGCTTCAGCCACACTATTAGCGACGGCGCGATACTCAGCTTCAGCACTGGAGCGAGAGACGGTGTGTTGTCGCTTGGAAGACCATGACACCAAGTTGTCTCCGAGGAAGACGACATAGCCAGAGGTAGACTTGCGCGTATCCGGACAGCCAGCCCAATCAACAACAGAATAAACAACCAACTCAGCTGGAGATGTGCGGTGTAGCGTAAGACCGTAGTCAAGAGTGCCCTGAAGGTAGCGCAGGATGCGTTTGACCAGCGCGAGATGGGGCTCGCGAGGGTCATGCATGAAGAGACATACTTGCTGAACGGCATAAGCAATATCCGGACGAGTGAAGGTCAAGTACTGAAGGGCCCCAGCGAGACTACGATAATGCGTCGGATCATCCACAAGAGGGCCATCGCTAGACAGCTTGGAGTGTGTGTCGACAGGCGTGCTACAGGGTTTGCAGTCAGACATCCCAGCGCTCTAAAATGTCCAGAACATAATGCCGTTGAGAAAGGAACAAAGAGTTGTGCTGACGAGTCACAGAGAGTCCCAGAAAGTGATGAAGGGGACCAAGATCCTTCATGGAGAATTCATCCCGGAGAGCGGCAATGAGCTGCTGAAGGAGAGTGTCGGAGGAAGCTGTCAAAATAATATCATCCACGTAGAGCAGTAGATAGGCCGTGTCTGAACCCCGGCGAAAAATAAATAGGGACGTGTCGGACTTGGCTTCCACAAAACCAAGGGAAGTGATGTGAGAGGCAAAGCGACTGTACCACGCGCGAGGGGCTTGCTTCAGGCCGTAGAGTGATTTATTGAGCCGGCAGACATGATCGGGATGAGCAGGATCCACGAAGCCAGACGGTTGGACACAATATACGAGCTCAGAAAGTGTGCCATGAAGGAAAGCGTTCTTCACATCCAGCTGGTGAATAGGCCAATCATTGGAGAGCGCCAAAGTGAGAACGGTCCGGATGGTCGCAGGCTTTACAACAGGATTGAAGGTCTCATCGAAATCAACACCAGGCCGTTGTGTAAATCCGCGAAGAACCCAATGCGTCTTGTAATGCTCAAGGGAGCCATCTGGATGAAACTTATGGCGAAAAACCCACTTGCCAGTGACCACGTTGACATTCGGCGGACGAGGAACAAGATCCCAAGTATTATTTGCTTGAAGAGCGGCAAACTCATCACTCATGGCGGCGCGCCAGTTGGGATCGGCGAGGCCACTGCGGAATGACTTTGGAATTGCAGAGACAGCAGTGGCGTGGAGATTCAACCGTTCCGTCGGAACGCGAAGGCCAGACTTCCCACGGGTAGCCATGTGGTGAGAGTTGGCTACCGGCGGGACTCGGACGACAGCACGCGGGCCGGTGCGGGTGGCAACGATCCGCTGAGCAGGAGCAGTCATATTGATGATGCTGGACCCGGACGGAGCCATGCCAAGAGATGGCGCGGGGTCGCGCAGACTAGTACGGGTCCCGGACGGAACTACGCCAAGTGATGGCACAGGCGCGCGCGCGATGTCGACGACGCAGCTGAAAGCATCTAGGCCCCTAAAAATGATTTTGGTAATTAATGAAATTATGCGAATATGGGACTAACGAGTTTTGTGAGCTTGAGAAGGGTTAGTCCACACATGAGCAACAAGATGCAAGCCAAAGGATACGTGTGAAGATCAAATTGACTCAAGACAAAGGTATTCTTAGAATAGGACACCTTTTGAATTTTACCGGTCTTAGGTGAATGGTGGAAGACCGGATTTTAGGCTAAATGATCGTACCATCAAGAGGGATCTTGGTTAATAACTTGATAGCATATATCTAGTGCCATTTGGATTATCTTTTTAAGTTTGCATTCATGAAAATCCGATTCAAAAATCAAGTATGTGCTCTGTCTGGAAAAGCGGTAGTACCGCACATTACAACGTCGGTACTACCGGCTAGCGGTAGTACCGTGCTCAGATACGGCAGTACCGCAGAGCGGTAGCTCCGTTTTTGGAGCGGAACGCTTTTTCCAGAGAGTACCTCTCTAACTCGGTTGGAGCTTTGCGAAACGGAAGTACCGGACGTTTCAACGACGGTACTACCGCTGCGAGCCGTAGTACCGCATTTTCGAGCGGTACTTCCGGAGTCCGGAAGAACCGGAGGATGAGCGGTATGTTTTTTCCAGAGAGTGCCTCCGGTTGATCTCAGATTTTAACCAGATCGGAAGTACCGGCATTTACAACGTCGGTACTACCGCATGAAGCGGTAGTACCGCATTCAGAGCGGTACTTCCGGAGTCCGGTTGATCCGAAGCCCAAGCGGTACGTAATTTCCAGAGAGCGGCATTTTGAGGACCCTTCGGAGTTTGGCCATAGCGGTAGTACCGCGCCGACGTTGCGGAACTACCGGAGAGCGGTAGTACCGCAAATTTCAACGGCGGTAGTACCGCGCCGCCAAATCCAACGGTCACTGTGCTCGTCTGACAGAGCCGTTCTGACGCAAGATTTGGGAGCGGTAGTACCGGCCCCAACAACGGCGGTAGTACCGCTCATCCTGATTTTTGCGGGAAAATTGTGCCAAACGGCTAGTTTGGTTGGTGGAGGCTATAAATACCTCCACCACTGCACAAGGGCATGAGTTAGTGACTCATTGCACATTTCTTAAGCCCTAGAGCATTCACTTCACCTCAATTCTTTCTTTGCACATCAAAGTGAGGTGGTTGAGCATTTAGTGCTAGTTTCAAATTGCAAATCCATTTGGCACTAGAGTTGCATTCAAGCGAACACCGAGATCTTTTACTCTTAGTGCTTGCCGGCACTTGGACGATCCGGAGAAGGATTGGCTCGGTGATCTTCTCAAGAAGATTGTGAGAAGACCCGGCATATTGTGAAGGTTGGAGCTCGCCTACCCGGAGTGGGGAAGAGCTACACTAGTGATCGAGGTGCTTGGCTCAATTCGTGGAGCCGGTCCGATACGTCCGGGCTTACCTCAACGTGGACTAGGGGAAACCGGCAAGTTTCCGATTACCACGGTAAAAACATCGGTTGTGTCTCTTGTCTCTTTAGCTCTTGTTCATTTGCTTCATTGTGATCATTTATTTGTTTAGAGCTAAGTTGTTAACTAGAATTGTATTGGATTAATTGCTTTACATCTTTGTCTCTTAAAATTGTGAAGAATTAATCTAGTAAACAAGAAAAATTTAAAAACCTCCTATTCACCCCCCTCTAGTCGGTATCCTTGATCCTACAAGTGGTATCAGAGCTTGGTCTCTCATTTGTAGACTTAACCGTCTAGAGAGAAAATGATGGCTAGTGAGGGGATTTCGGTAGGAAAGGCACCTCTATTTGATGGCTCAAATTATGCTTATTGGAAGATTAGGATGTCAATTTATTTAAAGGCCATGAGTCCAAATATTTGGAAAATCGTAAATGATGGTTACGTCATGTCTCTTGATCCCGATAACCCAACGGAGCAAGACGGGCGTAACACTCATTTAGATGCCCAAGCCATGAATGCTCTCTTTGGAGCCTTAAACGCGGATGAATTCAATAGAGTGAGCAATCTTGAGACGGTTCACGCTATTTGGAATACCCTTTCGGAAATACACGAAGGGACATCCACGGTTAAGGAGGCAAAATTGCATCGGCTTAGGATTAAATATGAGACATTCATAATGTTGCCCCATGAGGACATCAATGAGATGTACACACGACTCAACAACATTGTGAATGAGCTCAAAGGTCTTGGAACTAACCTCTCGGATCTTGATATTGTGAGAAAGATGCTTAGGGCTCTACCGGAGAAGTACGAAATGTTGGTGACGCTCTTTCTAAACTCACCGGAATTGGCAAGAATGACGCCAACACAACTATTGGGTAATCTAATTACCAATGAGTTGTACAAGAAGGACAAAGAGGAATTATTGGAGCAATCAACCTCCAAAGGAAAGAAGATCACCGCCTTCAAGGCAAAGGCGGTGGCAAGTGAGGAGTCCGAAGATGAAGAAGAGGATTCCGAAGAGGAGCTTGCCCTTCTTGTGAGAAAGATGAACAGGTTCATGAGAAGACGCTCAAACCGAGGAAGTTATGACAAAGACAAGAAGTGGCATTCATCCTCCAAAAACAAGTATAGCAACATTCGTTGCTATGAGTGCGATGAGAAGGGGCATATAGCTTCACAATGCCCCACCAAGAAGGATGACAAGGAGAAGTCATCCAAGAAGAAAGGCTATCAAGGCAAGAAGAAGCTTTTCAAGAAGCTCCACAAAGACGGCAAAAATGAAGCCCACATTGGTGAGTGGGATTCCGATGCGGAATACTCCGACTCCGATTCTAGCGAGGATGAGTCTCCCAAGAAGAAGGGACTTGTCGGCATCGCCATCAAGGAAGCTCCATCGCTATTCTCCACTCCCACATGTCTTATGGCAAAAGGGGAGAAGGTAAAAACTCTAGATGACGATGAACCCTCCTATGATGATTTGATGGACATGTTAGTAGAACTAAATGAATTTCTTGGAAAAGAAAAGTGAAAATTCAAGGTTTTGAAGAGGGAGCACATAACTCTTCAAAAATCCTATGAGTAGCTAAAGGGAGCTCATGACTTGATTCTCCAAGAAAATAAAAAGAAGTCTAGTGCTAGTATTGGTATAACTTGCAATATTTTGAATGAGATGCCTAGTGTAGAAAAAGTAACATCTAGCATGTCAACTTCTTGTGATGATTTACTTTCTATGCCATGTTCTTCTAAGATTGATTCATCTAATGCTTTATCTCATGTTCATGATGATATGCTAGTAGGTGAAAATAAAAATTTAAGAGAACAAGTTCTAAAATTGAATAAAAGTTTGGAAAGAGCATACAAGGGAAAAGACACCCTTGATAAATTGTTAAATACCCAAAGATGCTCTTTCAACAAGAAAGGACTTGGATACATTCCCAAGAAAGGTAAGAAACCGGCATATAAACCTCCAAGATTTGTAAATGAGAATGGTAAGTATTGTACTAAATGCCGCAATGTAGGACATATGGTAAATGATTGTTCTAGAAATAATGTGCATTCCATTGGCTTGTATGATTCTTGCTATATGCTTAAAAAATCTAAAAATGGAAATGTAATTGCTCATTTTATTGGCACCTCGATTTTGGGTGCTAAAAGGAAATCCATTTGGGTGCCCAAAACCTTGGTTACTAACCTCCAAGGACCCAAACAAATTTGGGTACCTAAAAGAACTTGATTTTCTTTTGTAGGTGAACTATAAAACCGGTGGAAGGCATTGTGTGTTGGATAGCGGTTGCACTCAACACATGACCGGAGACCGGAAGATGTTCACCACCTTTGAGAGTGGAAGTAATGACAAGATCACATTTGGAGATAATAGCAAAGGAAAGGTATTGGGATTGGGTAAAATCGCTATCTCAAACGACCTTTCAATTTCTAATGTGTCACTAGTTGAGACATTAAATTTCAATTTGCTATCCGTTGCTCAATTATGTGATCTAGGCTTAACATGCTCATTCTCAAAAGAAAATGTTGTAATCTCAAAAGATAATAATAATGAACTTGTTTTCAAAGGTTTTAGATTTGGAAATCTTTATTTAGCAGATTTCACTTCAAATGATGCATGCTTAAAAACTTGTTTAGTTGCAAAAATTTCTTTGGGTTGGCTATGGCATAGGAGACTAGGTCATGTGGGTATGGTACAACTTAAAAAGCTTTTCAAACATGATCTAGTGATTGGCTTGAAAGATGTGAAGTTTGAGAAAAATCAACTTTGTAGTGCTTGTCAAGCCGGAAAACAAGTCGCTAGTTCTCACCCTTGAAAAGTATCATGTCAACCTCTAGGCCATTGGAGCTCTTACACATGGATTTGTTTGGGTCAACAACCTATAAGAGCATCGGAGGAAATAGCTATTGTTTAGTCATTGTGGATGATCATTCTAGATACACATGGGTCTTCTTCCTAAATGACAAGAGTGAAACCTTCGGGATTTTCAAAAGTTTTTCAAAAAGGGCCCAAAATGAATTTGATTTTAAAATAAAGAAAATTAGGAGTGATAATGGTTCCGAGTTCAAGAACACAAAAGTTGAAGATTTTTGTGATGAACTTGGAATAAAGCACGAACTTTCCACAACCCACACTCCGGAGCAAAATGGAGTTGTAGAAAGGAAAAATCGCACATTAATTGAAATGGCTAGGACAATGCTTGATGAATATAATACTTCTGACAAATTTTGGGCGGAAGCAATCAACACCGCTTGTCATGCCATAAATCGCCTTTATTTACATCGACTTTTGAAAAAGACTTCCTATGAGCTTCTTATTGGAAGAAAACCGAACATCTCTTACTTTAGAATATTTGGTTTTAAATGCTATATTCTAAGAAAGGGTGTTCGGCTCTCTAAATTTCAAAGTCGTTATAACGAAGGTTTCCTATTAGGTTATTCTTCAAATAGTAAGCATATAGAGTTTATAACAAAAACTCGGGTTTAGTTGAAGAATCATGTGATGTACAATTTGATGAGACTAATGGCTCTCAAGAAGAGCAAGAAAACTTGGATGATGTAGGAAATGAAGGCTTGCGCAAAGCTATGGAAAACATGCAAATTGGAGACATCAAGGCAAAGGAAGATCCATCTTCACCAAGCTCATCAAAACAAGTAGAGCCTCCCACATCGTCTACTCCAAGTAATATACAAGTCATCGAAGATGAACAAAAGGATCAACAACAAAACAACTTCAAGATTCATAATGCGACTGCCAAGGTTCATCCAATAGATCAAATATTGGGTGATGTGAGTAAGGGTGTTCAAACTCGCTCTAGAGTAGCTTCATTTTGTGAACACTACTCGTTTGTTTCTTCTCTTGAGCCTAAACTTGTAGATGAGGCACTAGATGATCCGGATTGGGTAAATGCCATGCATGAAGAATTAAACAACTTCGCCCAAAATGACGTATGGACCTTGGTGGAAAGACCCGAAGAGCACAATGTGATTGGCACCAAATGGGTCTTCCGAAACAAACAAGATGAGAATGGCATTGTGGTAAGAAACAAGGCAAGGTTAGTAGCTCAAGGCTATACTCAAGTCGAAGGGTTAGACTATGATGAAACATTTGCACCCGTTGCTAGACTTGAGTCAATTAGAATCTTGCTTGCCTTTGCATCTAGTTTTGATATTAAATTATTTCAAATGGATGTTAAAAGTGCTTTCTTAAATGGAACAATCTCCGAACTTGTATTTGTTGAACAACCTCCGGGGTTCGAAGATCCTAAATGTCCTAATCATGTTTATAAACTTTCAAAGGCATTGTATGGTTTAAAACAAGCTCCTAGAGCTTGGTATGAACGCCTTAGAAATTTCCTTGTCTCGAAAGGATTTAAAATTGGTAAGGTAGATACAACCCTATTCACAAAAATCATTGGTGATGATTTCTTTGTTTGCCAAATTTATGTTGATGACATTATATTTGGTTCAACTAACCAAGATTTTTGCGAAGAATTTGGTGATATGATGTCTAGGGAGTTTGAGATGTCCATGATAGGAGAATTGAGCTATTTTCTTGGACTTCAAATCAAGCAACACAAAGATGAGACATTTGTTAGCCAAACAAAGTATACTAAAGATCTTTTCAAGAAGTTTGGCATGGAAGATGCAAAACCCATCAAGACACCAATGGCAACCAACGGGCATCTAGACCTCGATGAAGGAGGTAAGTGGGTAGATTCAAAGCTTTATAGATCCATGATTGGGAGTTTGTTTTATCTTACCGCATCTAGGCCCGATATCATGTTTAGTGTTTGCATGTGTGCTCGCTTTCAAGCTTCACCAAAAAAGTGTCATTTAAAAGCCGTAAAGAGAATCTTGAGATATTTGAAACATTCCCCAAATATAGGGCTTTGGTATCCTAAAGGTGCTAAATTCGATCTAATTGGATATTCGGATTCCGATTATGCGGGTTGCAAAGTGGATAGAAAAAGCACTTCGGGAAGTTGTCAATTTCTAGGTAGATCCCTAGTGTCTTGGTCCTCAAAGAAACAAAACTCCGTAGCACTCTCAACCGCCGAAGCCGAATATGTTTCCGCCGGGAGTTGTTGTGCTCAACTATTATGGATGAGGCAAACATTGTTGGATTATGAAATAAACTTTGATAAAGTGCCTTTATTGTGTGACAATGAAAGTGCCGTGAAAATATCCAATAACCCAGTCCAACACTCAAGAACCAAGCACATAGATGTACGTCACCACTTCTTGAGGGACCATGTTAGTAAGGGAGATATTTGCATTAGCCACATCCGGACCGAAGACCAATTAGCGGATATCTTCACCAAGCCATTGGACGAAAACCGTTTTTGTAAGCTTAGGAGTGAATTAAATGTCTTGGATTACTCAAATGTTGCATAAATATATGGTAATTTAAATGCATGCTTTTTGAGGAAGCTTGAAAGGTTGTTTGAAATTATGTTTTTATGCAAAGGGTTTTGATTTATAAAAGGTAAAATGCAAAAGTATTTGAATATAATACTTTGTTCTAATTAATGCATAATGATCCTTATTGATTTTAGTCGGCTGCAAAAACTAGGGATCATTTGCATCTATAGTCCTAAAGTTCAAATTCTGTGAAGTCTCAGAAAATGCGGAACTACCGCTGCCTTCTGCGGTACTTCCGGGGAACGGTACTTCTGTTCGAGGAAGCGGTACTACCGCGTGGCGGTACTACCGGCCGCATCTGCGGTACTACCGGACCTGCATTTGAGGGGGAGCAACCGCCCGAGCCTAGTGTTTTCTCTGTTGGCTCCACTTCCTCTCTGCGGTACTTCCTCTCCTCTTCCGCCCGAGCCCGTACACCTCCTCTCCTCGTTCTCTCTCTCTCTCATGAAAAACACCCAAAGCCGCACCACACTACTTCGAATCCAGTGGTGATTTCTTCACTTCTTCAACTCAAATCAATTCCCCAGGATTCAACTCCTCCGATTCTTAAGGTATTTCGAATCAAAAATTATCTTTTTGATCCTCTTTCAAACACTAGGTCTTGTATAGGTTCGAATGTGAAATTAAGTCCTTTTTGCTGTTCAAATCCAGGAAAATTTGGGTATAATTGGTGTTTGAGGATGTATATGAACACATTCCATGGATTCAATCCAACAAAACACCAAAAATCTGCTCACATTTCCAAAGACCTTAAAATCTGTCGTGAAACGGAACTACCGCCCGACTGGTGCGGTACTACCGCGTAGCGGTACTACCGGCCAAAACGGCGGTACTACCGTTTTTCTTGACAGTGCAGCAAAATGAACTTCATTCTGTTTCAGCTTATCTTGGCCTAATCTAGGTCATTCGTCCTGACTATCGCTTCCTGTTTCTAGATGCCTAAAACAAGAGCAGCGAGCAAAAAGTCCTACCTTACAGGAGATTCTTCTGAAACTCCCGCTCTTCCTTCATCTGAGACCGTGCAGAAGGATGCCCAAGACAAGGGCAAGGCTTCTCGTCCAGAGTCTGAGTCCGATTCTGACACCGAGTCTGAACGGGCCTCACGAGAGAGTTCCCCCATGGAACCTTCTGAGGAGGACTTAGCCGACAGAGAGGATCTTGAGATTGATCTCAAAAAAATCTCGCCAGATGAATATGCTCGCCTTCGTCACACCAACCAGTATGAGTTTCCATCAAACTCAATCGATCCACAATTCCATACCAAGTTTCAGGAGAAGATATTTAATGAGCTGTATGGAACAGATCGCCAGTTTGCAGATCACAAATACATTGACTGGGATCACATCGATGGCATTGACAAGTATGATGGGACATACAGACGCTTCCGGGATGCAGGCCTTCATGAGCTTGTGGCTTTGAAACGGGACTATAATCCGGGGATGATTCGTCAGTTCTATGCCACTGTGCATGTTGCTCCTGATCTTCAGCACATGAGATGGATGACAGTATGTACGAGATTGGATGCCACCAAACATGAATTTGAGGTGGCCATTAGAGCAGAACTGAGCGCTCATGGGAAGATTCACGACAAGCCAGCTCTTGATGTTCATGCCATGTATCCCTTCTACAACCCTGCTGAGAAGTTTTCACTTGGTAAAAACGTTGGGCTCCAACCAATACCCTCTCTCATCAACCGCATCATTAACCACACTATTCTCCCTAAGGGTGGTAACTATGATGCCATTAGAGGCCATGTTTGGAACATGATTGACTCCATTATGAAGGGGGAGAAGTTTGATGTTGTGGATGTAATCATGAGGGAGATAGTTGCCTCCAAAAATGATCGCAACAAACGCATCTACTATGCGCCCTACATCATGGCCTTGATTGACTCTAAGTTTCTCTATCGTGGAGGACGCGGTGGTGTGCATAAGCGATACAAGCCGCGACCGGAGCCTCCCATTCCCACTGGTCTTCGTGGCCATCGCTCCGCGGATCCAGGAGCAGGCTCATCCTCTGGAGCAGCAGCAGCAGGAGGAGGAACAACCACTCAGTCACAGGAGCCTGGCCAGCCCACTCTTCAGCAGATCCACACTTCTGTGCTTGAGGGTTTCTCTTCTATCAACTCCAGGATGGATAGGATGGATGAGCGTCTGGACTCCATTGACAGCAGATTGACCTCGTTAGATGGTCGGGTTGCAGATCTGGAGCGCTCTCCCTCGCCTCGTCGCTACGGTCGCCGCCGTCGTATTGCTCGTGATCCTCCCTCACCTTCTCAGGGTTCATCTTTTTTTGGTACTTGATGCCAAAGGGGGAGAATGGATTGGGGGCTTATTTTTACTTTTGGACCTATGGACTTATCTACTATCTTGTTCGTATTATCTCTAATGGATGTAATGAACTTATTAGATGCAATGATGGATGTAATGAACTTATGTTTTGGATCTTTATAATCGTATGTGTTGATGTTACTATTTGTTGTCATCTTGTTGCCAAATTATTTATCTACTCACTTTTGATATAATAACTTTGTCTTGTGCATCTTGTATGAATTGCTGTAATCTTTATCCATGCACATATTTAGGGGGAGTCACACTCTCTCTTGGACTTTAAAATGAAAATAGTTCAGTTTATCCAAACAAGTCTTATTGCATAAGATCTACTCTCTCATTTTAAAGTCCACACAGAATATACAATTTGTTGTCAAACAATTTGATATATTCAATCTTTCATTTCTCAAAATTTGGGTTGTCATCAATTACCAAAAAGGGGGAGATTGAAAGTATCTAGGCCCCTAAAAATGATTTTGGTAATTAATGAAATTATGCGAATATAGGACTAACGAGTTTTGTGAGCTTGAGAAGGGTTAGTCCACACATGAGCAACAAGATGCAAGCCAAAGGATACGTGTGAAGATCAAATTGACTCAAGACAAAGGTATTCTTAGAATAGGACACCTTTTGAATTTTACCGGTCTTAGGTGAATGGTGGAAGACCGGATTTTAGGCTAAATGATCGTACCATCAAGAGGGATCTTGGTTAATAACTTGATAGCATATATCTAGTGCCATTTGGATTATCTTTTTAAGTTTGCATTCATGAAAATCCGATTCAAAAATCAAGTATGTGCTCTGTCTGGAAAAGCGGTAGTACCGCACATTACAACGTCGGTACTACCGGCTAGCGGTAGTACCGTGCTCAGATGCGGTAGTACCGCAGAGCGGTAGCTCCGTTTTTGGAGCGGAACGCTTTTTCCAGAGAGTACCTCTCTAACTCGGTTGGAGCTCTGCGAAATGGAAGTACCGGACGTTTCAACAACGGTACTACCGCTGCGAGCGGTAGTACCGCATTTTCGAGCGGTACTTCCGGAGTCCGGAAGAACCGGAGGATGAGCGGCATGCTTTTTCCAGAGAGTGCCTCCGGTTGATCTCGGATTTTAACCAGATCGGAAGTACCGGCATTTACAACGTTGGTACTACCGCATGAAGCGGTAGTACCGCATTCAGAGCGGTACTTCCGGAGTCCGGTTGATCTGAAGCCCAAGCGGTACGTAATTTCCAGAGAGCGGCATTTTGAGGACCCTTCGGAGTTTGGCCATAGCGGTAGTACCGCGCCGACGTTGCGGAACTACCGGAGAGCGGTAGTACCGCAAATTTCAACGGCGGTAGTACCGCGCCGCCAAATCCAACGGTCACTGTGCTCGTCTGACAGAGCCGTTCTGACGCAAGATTTGGGAGCGGTAGTACCGGCCCCAACAACGGCGGTAGTACCGCTCATCCTGATTTTTGCGGGAAAATTGTGCCAAACGGCTAGTTTGGTTGGTGGAGGCTATAAATACCTCCACCACTGCACAAGGGCATGAGTTAGTGACTCATTGCACATTTCTTAAGCCCTAGAGCATTCACTTCACCTCAATTCTTTCTTTGCACATCAAAGTGAGGTGGTTGAGCATTTAGTGCTAGTTTCAAATTGCAAATCCATTTGGCACTAGAGTTGCATTCAAGCGAACACCGAGATCTTTTACTCTTAGTGCTTGCCGGCACTTGGACGATCCGGAGAAGGATTGGCTCGGTGATCTTCTCAAGAAGATTGTGAGAAGACTCGGCATATTGTGAAGGTTGGAGCTCGCCTACCCGGAGTGGGGAAGAGCTGCACTAGTGATCGAGGTGCTTGGCTCAATTCGTGGAGCCGGTCCGATACGTCCGGGCTTACCTCAACGTGGACTAGGGGAAACCGGCAAGTTTTCGATTACCACGGTAAAAACATCGGTTGTGTCTCTTGTCTCTTTTGCTCTTGTTCATTTGCTCCATTGTGATCATTTATTTGTTTAGAGCTAAGTTGTTAACTAGAATTGTATTGGATTAATTGCTTTACATCTTTGTCTCTTAAAATTGTGAAGAATTAATCTAGTAAACAAGAAAAATTTAAAAACCTCCTATTCACCCCCCTCTAGTCGGTATCCTTGATCCTACAGCAGCGCCCAAATGGATCCGCGCCAAAGGATTGCGCAGGAGGCGAGACGACGGCGCCGGGTGCAGACGGATCCGCGCCAAGGGATGGCGCAGGAGGCGGGACGGTAGCGCTGGGTGCAGACGGAGCCGCTCCAAGTGATGACGCAGGAGAGATGCGCGTGGCGCAGGATCCAGGCAGAGCCACCTCAGGCGGCACAGAAGTGTCGACGGGTAGAGGCGTGCCCAACTGCAATGGAGCATCCGCTGTGGAGCCGCTAGCAGCAACCTGGGGAACGGGAACCCTAGGGACAGCGGCACCATGTACATGACCTGCAACAGGAGAGGGCCCAATGGGCAATTGCACAGAATCTTCTTCATTAGTGAGAAAATCAAGTTCGGATGATGAGGAGGTGTGGGCAGTTGCAAAGGGAAAGGAAGATTCGTCAAAAGTGACATGCCGAGAAATAATCATGCGGTTTGTGGAGAGATCTAAACAGCGATATCCCTTATGCTCCGAGGGATAACCAAGGAAAACACAGAGTGTGGACCAAGGAGAAAGTTTATGTGCTGCCGTGGCTGAGAGGTTTGGATAGCAACGACACCCAAAGACACGCAAATGGGAATAGGAGGGATGAACACCATAGAGAGCAAAGTGAGGTGTGAGAAAATTGAGTGTTTTTGTGGGGTGACGATTGAGGAGGTATGTTGCTGTGTGGAGAGCCTCGACCCAATAGGATGGCGGAAAATGAGCTTGGAACAGAAGGGAATGCATAATATTGTTCGCGGAACGAATAATGCGTTCAGCTTTGCCATTTTGTTGAGAGGTGTGTGGGCATGACATGCGGAGTGCAATGCCATGGGTGAGGAAGAAGTTGCGAGCGGACAAGTTGTCAAACTCCCGACCATTATCACTTTGAACACATTTGATTGTAACATTGAACTGAGTCCGAATGTAAGCAAAAAAAATGTGACAATGTGGAAAATGTGTCCGATTTGAATCGCAAAGGAAAGGTCCAAGTATAGTGTGAACAATCATCGAGAATAATTAGATAATACTTGTATCCAGAAACACTGACGACTGGAGATGTCCATAGATCACAATGAATCAAATCAAAAAGTGAACTAGCACAGGAGTTGGAAGAAGTAAAGGGCGACCGTATATGACGACCGAGCTGGCAGGCGTGACAGACAGTCTCGGTGGCATTGTTATTACATGAAATAGCTGAGGAGTGCGCTAATTTAGAAAGGGCTTCAGCACCGAGGTGACCCAAGCGACGATGCCAAACGGTAGCCGGGGCGGTGGTGAGGAGAGCATGCGGCTGAGGGGTGCACGACAGCAACGGATACAGGGGACCGGAGCTATTGCACCTGGCTATCACGCTCCGAGTGCAAAGATCCTTCACAGAGAGACCAAAAGGGTCAAATTCTACGGAGCAGTTATTGTCAATTGTAAACTGACGAACCGAAATCAAAATTTTAATGATTTGAGGGGTAACAAGGATGTTCTGTAAAGAAAAGGAACCATGAGGAGCAGGAAGGGTGGTGTTACCGACGGAGGTGACAGGTAAAGAAGAGCCATTACCAACAGTAACAGAGGAATAGGAGGGGGTGGGTGGGAGACGGAGAGTATACCGGCGTCCGAGGCCATGTGATTTGTGGCGCCGGAGTCCATGTACCATTCGCCGGATGGTGGTGGCGTGAGCGACAGCGTGTTGAAATTATTCAAAAGTGATGCCTGATCCCACATCCCGGCGCCAGACATTGGCGTCCACAACGGATGCTGATGCAGCGGTGGATACTGAGGCAGTCCTCCAAAGATGGTGGCGGGGATGCTTCCGTCGTGTGAGGCAATGCCGCCAGCCGGGCTGGCCGCGTATAGAGCGCCTGACTGAGCCGTCGAGGACGTAGCTGGCAGGCCAGAGCGATGAGGTTGGGGCGCTGGAGCAGGTCGTGGCCCGAGAATTGACGACGAGCCAGCATGCGGCCAGATTTGAACTGTGTCGGTCCATGGGTTCCAGAAGCTAGGGAGGGAGACCCGTTGAGGCCCCGGACTGGAAACTGATGCTTGACTCTGCGAGCCACCGGAGGTGTGTTGGGTGCTACCATTGCGGCCACCAGAGCGGCCGTTGCCGCGGCCCTTTGCCCCTTTGCCGCGATTGTTGTTGGAGGAGCCTCCTTGGGGAGGTCGGGACGCGCCCCGGGAAGTCGAGCCCGAGGCGAGGAAGGCCGTAGAGGAGGAAGAGCTAGTCTTGTGGCGCATGGTGAGTTCCTCGATCATCAAGTCAGAGCGGACTTCGAGGAAAGAGGGAAACAGCTTCGCGCGCTTGATCATCGGCACCATGTACGAGAACTTGTCGTTCAGACCCCACAAGATGTTGAGGACGAGCGTGCGGTCATGAACGGTTTCGCCCAAATCACCAAGAGCATCTGCCATGCTTTTCATCTTACGACAAAAATCTGCAATGGAAAGGTCGCCTTGATTTAAGTTGTGAAATTCCGCGTCGAGGTACAGTGCGCGGGTTTCCTTGTTGCCGATGAACTGCTCTTCAAGGGCAAGCCAAACACGGCGTGCCGAGGCATCGGGTTGCATGACGATTTCGACGAGATGAGCGGAGATGGTGCCGTACAACCATCCGAGGACAGTGCACTCCATGCGAACCCAAGACGGATTGTCGGGGTAGGTAGCATCGGCGAGGACGTGATCGGAGAGCTCGTACTTGCCGAGGACGAGGAGGAAGTGACCACGCCACTTGGTGTAGTTCGGCGTTTCGGAGTCGAGGACGACGGGAACGAGAGCACGGATGTTGATGATGGTTACGACTTGTGCATGCAGGAGGCCTCGAGTGCAAGATGTTGGTCATCGTGGGTGCGTTGTGCGTCGAGGACGCGCTTGAGCTCGGCGTCGAGCCGCGTGCGTTCGCCTTCGAGATGAGTCCTCTCGGCTGCGAGGCGGGTGCGCTCTTCCGCGGCTGCTATGGCGAGGCGTTCCGCCTCTGCGGCAGCGAGACGGTCTTCATCGGAGGAAGTCCCATACATGACGAAGAGGTGAGGTAGGGACGCCGCGGTTGCAAGGTCCGACGGCGGGAAGTGTCGTAGCAGCGGGCGGCACTGAGAAGAAGCAACGGCCGGCGGCTAGGACGATGCGGAAGCTATGGCCGCAGGATGCGAGCCATCTGATACCATGAAAGCGTGAGGTCAGGGAATTGATCACGCAATAATTCGATTGAAGAGATATGTTCGGTACATATAGCCAAGGAGGCAAGATTACATGCATGCTTATAGATAGAAAGTCGAGGCTAACTCTAGTAAGCTGTAGATAGGAAACCGAGTCTATCTCTGCTGCAGATAGGAAGCCGAGACTATCTCTAGGAAGCTGCCGTAACCAACCGAAACTCTTCCGTATACACGGCAAGACGTGCATGGCACTGTAGCATATAAGCCGGATAGCTACCAAGCCGTCTAACACCGGGGACACCTGATGAAAAAAAATAAGAAGAACTTGACACAGCCAATCATTGAAGTTCCCAGAACCAGAAGGGGAGCTAGTTGAGATCTGTCACCGGTATGACACCTTCAAGAAAAGGCATACCGGATTTGAACATCTCCACAGAGGTAGAAACCAGCATGGATGTGTGTGCATGCATCGGAGCTGAAAACTAAAGAGACTTGCCCTCGCAACTGAAGGAGCGGTGAGCTAGTAGAAGCACTAGATGAATCAGCCCATAATGAAATGCTATAAACTATGTGCACACGGGAGAATCCTTGAATAGGACAACAACTCTCGATGGTGAAGATGTTATTGATTGTGAACCCCATATTAGGGTATTTACACAAAGGAATGGAAAAAATTGTGGAAAATCGAACTATTATACAACGCAAGAGGGAGATAGAAAGAGAGATGGTAGAAAAGAGAGAGATGGTAGAAGGAGATAGGAAGGGGAATAAGGGGCTCTTTAGGCAGGAGACAGGGGAATTTCTTAATTTAAGAAAGAAAAAGAATAAGAACACGGATACATAACATAAAAAAGAATAAATAAGATGATATTCGCCCTCCCCTACATTTGATATTTATTTTGTAAAGAAAATTACTGCCATCATCGAACATGATTCAGAGTCTGCATCGCTCACTGAATGTAAAAAGATCAGATTAGGAGGATTAGAAAAAGACAATAGAAACTAAATTATTATCTCTGAATAAAATAGAGGTGTTTGGGCTTATAAGTTCCACGCCTCCCCATGTGTACCCCTAGAGTATAAGTGGGTATTTATTTGAAAGAGAAATGAGAAAAATGAAGTTGTAAGATACTGAGCAAGGCTTGTTGTACAAGGTTTCACTCAACGTCTAGGAGTTGATTATGAAGAAACCTATTCCCCGGTCATGAGTGGTATTACCTTTAGATATTTTATCTCAATGGCAATAAATTTGAATTTAGAAATGAAATTGATGGATGTGGTAACTGCATACCTTTACGGAAACTTAGTTTCGGATATTTATATGAAGGTACCTGAATGTATCCCTATCCCAAACCAAGATAGAATAAATAGAAACCTGTATAGTGTGAAACTCAGAAAATCGTTGTATGGACTTAAGCAATCTTGCAGGATGTGGTATAATCGTTTAAGTGACTTTCTATACAAGAAAGGCTACACGAACAATGAGGATTGTCCCTATATATTTATACGACGATCCCTGAACAGATTTTGTATAATCTTAATGTATGTAGATGATCCGAATATCATCGGAACCCTAGATGATATAAAGGAAGCGAGTTCTTATCTGGAGTCAGAATTCGAAATGAAAGATTTAGGTAAAACCAAATATTGTCTAGGCTTGCAGCTTGAGTTTGTCTCTGAAGGAATATCAGTACATCAGTCCGCATACACCCAGAAGGTGTTAGAAAGATTTGGTTTTGAAAAGATGTACCCATTAAAAGTACCAATGATCGGTAGATCTTTACAGCAAGACAAAGATCCGTACAGACCTAGAGAAGAGGGTGAGGAAGTCTTGGAACCGGAATTCCCGTACTTAAGTGCAATATGAGCACTTATATATTTAGCAAACTACATTAGACTGTACATTGCATTTTTCGTAAACCTATTAACAAGGTATAGTGTAGAACCTACCAAAAGGTGTTGGCAGGAAATAAAAGGACATCTTCCGATACCTCCAAGGAAGCAAAGATCTTGGACTATTCTACAGAAAGAATCAAGACTTAAATATAACTGACTATGTAGATGCCGGGTACCTGTCAGTCCCGCATACAGCTAGGTTACAAACAGGCTATGTATTTCTTTGTGGTGGAACTACAATTTTATAAAAATCGTCTAAGCAACGTCTTATATCGATTTCAACGGACCACTTGAAAATCATAGCGTTGTACGAAGCCGCACGAGAATGTGCTTGGCTTCGACGAATGATTCACCATATCCATCAGTCATGTGGATTAAGTATCATGCAAACTTCCACAATTATCTATGAAGATAATGCAGCTTATGTTGCACAAGTGCAAACGGGTTACGTGAAGAGCCACCTTACAAAGCATATCAGCCCTAAGTTCTTTTATGCTCATGAATTACAAAAGATAGATGAAATTAATATTCTACATACTAAGTCGTGTGAAAATCTTACAGATTTATTCACTAAGTCACTTCCAATATCTAACTTTGAAATATATATACGTGGAATTGGAATGATGAGATTTAGAGAAATGCAAAACTCAAGAGGAGATTCTTCTCGAACTCACCATTAAAACTTGATCACGGAGATCGAGTACCGAAAGAATAAATCCTGTAGATTAAATGAAATTAGGTGGATTGTATTGTTTTTCCCTTGACGAGTTTTTCAGAAGTTTCTTGGCCAAGATTTTCAATAAGGCAATTCATGCAACCATGCAACATAAACATAACATGTATCATATACTTTCCCTAATTTTTTTTCTGGACTTTTATGGAGTTTTGATGAGATATGAACGTGTCGAATAAGTGACCAAGGAGGAGTATTAGAAAACCTGAACCTAAGCCTGTAAGAGCATGTCCAATGCAGGCGCTTAGAGAGATGCTTAGTAATAAAAAAACTGATTTTTCTTGCCACATAGGATAGATAAGATGCTTATTTTGAAGCATCGATGCTTAAATAAGCACCGGTGCTTAGTAGGTGCTTGTGTGTATAACTATATCTATTAATAGATAATATATCATCTAAGCACCTATGGAAGAGATGCTTGCATTAGAGTAAATAACTTTTACATGGATGCTTGATGATGTGGCTATATTCTCTCTCTTTAAGCACTCATATATAAGCATCTTGCATTGTACATGCCCTAAGTCTGATTCATTGGTGGGCATCTCTCTATTTAGTCTATAAATAGAAGGTTCTAATCATGGTAACATATACCTTTTGGAGGAAAGAAAAAAAAGGAAGGAGTTACCCATATCTATGTCCAATTTACTATTTCTTACATTACCAAAACTACTATTTTTGTCTAGAAAAAATATTTAGATTGGACTCGCCAACAACAATAATTAGATTGGACTCGCCAACAACCGTTCGCAACACACCCTATCACCAGCACCGGAGTATGCAAAGCAGTGCACCATTTTTCCTTTCTTTTTTGAAACTGGAAGCAGTGCACCAGTGCTTCATGTGGCCCGAACCACCGTGGAAGTTGCAGCTTGCAACCCAACTCCACCGCCGCATGGCAAGGCAGCCCAAACCCAGCAAGCAAGCGGTGTCCCCTCCTCGCCTCGCCTCTCCTCTCCTCTCCAATGGCCCTCCGGCTCGCCTCGGTCACGCTCACGCACGCGCGCGCCCGAGACGGGGCAGGCGATGGGTATCGGACAGATGGATGGATATGGGGGAGGCGTCCTTTCCATCTCCCCCTCCGGGCCTCCCCCATCTAGCTCCCGTGGCTGAGCCCTGACACCACGCGGTCTCGGTTTCCTCCCTCTCCCCTCTCCGTCTGGATCTAGCTTTATCCCCTCCTTACCCTCGTCCTCTTCCCGGCTTCTCCTCTCGCCGCCGTGTCTCGGGTGGATCTTGCTGGGTTCTTGGCCTGTCCGGCGTGATGGATGACGGCGGGGAGGTGCGGCTGGTGAGGAAGAAGGGCAAGAAGAGGCCTCCGGCGGCGGCGCCCGCGGAGAGGGAGAGGGAGGCGGAGGGCAGGGGCAGGTTCCACGCGCTCTGGCGGGACTACCACGATTTGCTCAAGGTAGATGGGTGCTCGTTTCTTCCTTTTTCTTCTTCTTGGCTGCTAAATGAATATGTTCTTCTCTTCTCGCTCTCCTGTTGTTTCCATCAAGTTATTGGATCCGTTCATGGGGGTTGCAATTTGCGGTGTCGCGCCGCTGTTTGATCTTTCGTAGCACCCTTTTCTAGCTGATTGATGTTTTGCAAATACTCCACTCGGATTGGTAATTAGGGGTTGGGGATTTGAATGCACGGCTAATGTTAGTAACAATGGAGTGTCAGGAATTCGTTCTAGTACGGACTAATGACAGATACTGTATATACTCGATTGGACTTAAAGCTGATACCATCTCTGATGCAGGACACCGAGTCAAAGAAGAGGAGGCTAGAGAGCATAAACCGGCGAAAGCTTGGCCTGCTCGCTGAAGTCAAGTACGGCAGTTGTTCGATTCGTTCTTGTCACTCCATGTTATCATCTAGTGCTTAATATTGGCCCTTTTATCCCCATTAACTAATCCTGGAACTGCATTTTATTGCAAGATTTTTGCGGAACAAGTACAGTTCGTTTGTGAAGGATCATTCGCACCAAGCATCTTACAGGCTAAAGAAGCAAGGTCGGAAAATTGCTTCCCCTGTGGGAAGCAATGACGATCCGGCATTTGGCTATCGTGGGGCAACTACTGAAGTGCTGTCTACGAGTAAAAACACAAATTTTGACTTAAATCAAGATTCCCTAATGGTACGTAACTATGTATTCAATGGCAATGAAATCAAACTGTAGCTGTAATATACTATGTATTCAAAGGCAATGAAGTCAAACTGTAGCTGTACTATGAATTTCTGGCAACTAGATCCCTACGAAAAATTTCTGGCAACTAACAGTGTAACTTTACCTGCAGAGTGACGAGGGAGCTGATTGCCAGGGGCAACAGAACCATTCAGAACCTGTGAAGCTTGAACAGGCTAGGGTAGATGAAGATATAATGGCAACCGATGTCAACTTATCAGTTTGTAGAGATACAGGAAACTCTCCAGCAAGTGATGATAAGAGGACGATCGCATGGCAAGACCGAGTAGCGTTGAAGGTCTAGTCCCTCCGTAGACGTGGCTATGAAATAACACCCTTTCCCTGATGATTGATTGCACTCTGCTTAGTATTTCTCATATGTTTTGTAGTGCTTTGTAAAGAAACAGTTGATAAGGGTACTTATTCTTCATGTTACCCTCCCTGCTCCATAAACTCAGATAGTTTGACACGCTTCAAGACAAGTTCGATTTGATAATTACGATGTTATGAAAGATCCAGTCCAGATTTTAAATTGCCTTCTTTGATTATGCTTTTGTGCGAGTCATGTGTTTTGAATCATTTGGAAACAATGTGTTAATTGGTTAAACTGATGTTTTTTGTCGTTATCGTTTACTGTGAAATGATTCAAGAGTGCCAAGTATATCTCTGCAATGTGAGCAGGCACTATAGATGCTTGGCCAACTAGCATCCTGAATGTGCAAGTGTAGAATACATGAAGTACTATCTGCTATCATTTCGGATAAGTAACAGTGGCATTGTGACATATAGTAGCTCCTTGTAGGGAAATGAATGTCAGGTTGAACAAGTTGTGTTATAGCAAATGAGAAACAACTGCAGTTGGTCCCGAAATGAATGGTTAAATTCTTACAACGCCATCGCATCATTGAAATGATCTACAGGCATGATGCCAGCGTCTTGCTTTGAAGACTCCCATATCCACAAACAAATTTCATTTCTTTGCATTGAGCTTTCCCCGATGTTTCTCCCCACTACGGTGGTCAGCGAGCATTTTCTTATTGCTGCACTGCAAATTGCAGACCTTGCAAAAATATGATGTCTTCTGTTTCGCCACATTCTCCAAGTGTTTCTTCCCACTTTGATGGTCCGCGAGCACTTTTTCGCTGTTGCACTGCAAATTGCAAACTTCGCAAAAATTCAGTGCCTTCGGTTTCTCCATCTTCGCTGCATGTTTCTTTCCAGTACAATGGTACGCGAGCATTTTCTCGCTGTTGCACTGCACATTGCAGACCTGGCAAAGATATAATGCCGTCTGTCTCTCCACCTTGTCTGAGCTTGCACTATTGCTGTTAGGATCATCTGAAGGTAGCTCATTCGCGGTGTTCAGACTGCTTGCATTCGCATTCTTGCCTTCTCCCTGTAGAGCTTCCATCTTCTGTTGGTGCCTCATGCTTCTGCAGTGATTCTCAAATTGAGATTCAGAGTTACATTTGGCCTGGCATAAACTGCAACACCATTCCGAGGGTGGTTTTTCGTTCTTGGCAAGTTTTGGTGGATTGTTTTTCTCTTCGTGGACTTCTTTGCGTAGGGCATGGACTTTCAGCTGGTGTCTGTTGCCCTTAAGGTGGTTTTCCAAGTCCGGTTCGCAGGTACAGAGAGCTTGACAAATGCTACAGCTCCATGTTGAAATTGTCTTCTCTGCATGTTGGGGCACATTGTTTGGATGCAGCTTTGCTTCCTGCGACTCAGAATTCCTTGTCATATTCTTGCCTTCTTCGCATAGGGCTTGGATCTTTGCTTGGTGTCTTTTACCTTTTAGATGGTTCTGCAAGTCCGATTCACAAGTACAGATAGCTTGGCAAATGCTGCAACTCCATCCTGAAGGTAGCTTCTCTGCACGTTGTGGCGCATTCACATTGCTCTCGTGTGACTTTGCATCCTGCGGCTTAACCTTCCCTGTGATGCCATCGACATTGCCTTCTTTGCATGGGGCCTCAATGTTCTGTTGGCGTCTTTTGCCTTTGAAGTGTTCCTCCAAGTCCGATTTGCTGGTACCGTTGACCTGGCAGGTACTACAACTCCACTTTATTGAGGATGTTTTCTGCTCTGCACCAGGAGAAGGTTCTGCTGTTGTTTTCGCCTTCTGCCCAATGGCCTTAGTTCTCAATTCCAAAGTTGCTACATTTGACTGGTGCTTCTGCCCTGCGCAATGCTCTTGTAAGTTGCGCTCACTGGTTGCTTGCACCTGGCAGACGGAGCAACTCCATTTCGAGGTTGACTTTGGTTTCTTAACTGGTATAGTTATTCCTGTTAGTTCCCACTTGACTGCAGGCGATGTCTTTTTCGGTGGTATGGTCTGTTTGATATGAAGTTTGATTAGTCCATTGGTTACTGAAAATTTTGAAATCAAGGAGTAAACTTGATACAAAGTTCTATGAAGTTTGATTAGGCCATTAGCAAGTGTATTTGTGAAAAACAAGGCGAGTAAACTTGCTACTAAGTTCTATGTAGTTGACTCAGACCATTAGCAAGTGAAGTTGTTGAAAACAACGCAGGTAAACTTGCTAGTAAGCTAAAGTACACGACAAATGTAGAGGCAAAATAGATGGCATATGAAAAGAGAGCATAATCCAGAAGCCGCTTACCTCATTGGATTCCGATGGTTTTTTCTCATCAGATGCTGCATTCTGTTGAGCCGGCTTACCATTACAACAACATGGCTTCAAGCATTCATCGGTCTGATCTTCCATGAAGGGCTTCCTGGAATTCGATTCTGCACTGCTCTGCCTTCCATCTTTGTTCGGCAGCTTCACATCACGTTCCTCACCCACGTCGGCGTAATGCTCCCGATCGACAGGCCCTCTGCGCTGAGGCACGATGAACTCCTCCCTGAACGTCGACCATGGCTTAGCGCGTTCCACATCGGCAGCGGCCATGCCGTGCCGTGTCATCGGCGTGGCCTGGTAACCGGAAGCGGTGCGCAGGGCCATGGCGCGCTCTATCTTGGCAAGCTCGGACACGATGATCTCCTGCCGAAGGCGGTCCTTCTGGAGCTGCAACAGCAGCGCGTCCCTCATCACCAGCATTGGGTCTCCTGCACCAGCATTGTGAAATTCTTGATGGCCAGCACGCGTAACAGCGCCGCATGAACAGAAAACGACCAGAATACTACTTAGTCGTAGATCGTCGGCGCCGTCACAACGTCAAAAAGATTTCACGCGCTTTCTTCGGTAGCCATACATCTAATTAGAACTAGCAAGGTGCTCCTGTTATGCTAGGTTGGACTTTGTGAATCGAAGATGAACATGTTGCTTTTCTTTGTCGCACACTCAAATCTGAACTGCACGTAATCTACAGTACTACACATTGCACGACTGTCATTTTTAGGTCCCGTTTATTCCGGTTTTGACTTCTGTAAGTCGGAATGAATACGTTGGCTTCTTAATTTTGAATTTTTTTGTCTTTTTTCTCTTCCCTCTTTCGTTTGTATTGTTTGCAGAGATATAACCGTGTTTTTTCTCGTTTTTCTTTAATTAAATAGTTTGAAAAAAGCTAACATCCACTGCTTACAATTTCAGCCAAAATCTCGAAAGCCAAAAGGCCCGAGACAAAGCCAAAATGAACGGAATCTTATGAGGTACGGATTAGGTAGAACAGTCCTAATACCATCGCAGTTTGTGGTGTAATCGGACCTTTCCATGATGCTAGCGATGCAGACAAGAACCTGCTTCCTTACTGGAAATTGGGGTTATAACGGGTAACTGTATAAAACAGACTTGCAGATTCTTGGGGTCTTGGCGTGGAAACATGACAATCGCAAGCATATGAACTAAGGAAGACGGAAAAAAGAGAAATAATTGAGTATTTGTGATGATTTGACACTTGAATACTTGATATCTCACTCATATCAGTGAGCCCTGCCATCACGTGGCGCGCACATCTTTCTCACTGGCGAATACTCAAATCCCCGAAAAGAAACGACCACAAAGACAATGGTGAAAAGTGGAGAGCCTCGTTACATACCTTGCGGTGCAGGGTCGGGGAAGCGGCGGCCGTCGTCGACATCGTCGTCTGCCGCGGCGGTGGCTGGGCCGCGGCGGGCGAACTCCATGGATCGATCGATCAGGGGAGCAGAGCAGCTAGGGGAACCGGACGGGTTTGCCTGTTTCGGTGAGGAAAGCGGAGCAGCGAGCGCGAGAAAAGTGAGCGTGCGAAAGCAAATGGAGCCTTGGATGTGGGGATTTAGCCGCGATCTCAATGGTGAGATGAGAGGTTTGCTTAGTGGGGAAGGCAAGGGAGCCCATAAAACGACGAGGATGTGTGGATTCTTTTGATCTGATAATTTATGATTTAAATATTTAAATTCTGACTGTTTATGAGAGACAGTACGTAGAGAAAAATGATCGCATATGATTTTGATCGATACAGCTGAATTCAATACACTTTTTACTACAATTTTCCTATTAGCCCCGTCTTTAGAAAATATACCATTTAAAAGTTAATTAATGTGGACAGTATAAGCATAAGTCAACTTTAAGCCCAAAAGAATTCGACCGGTGTCTCGGTCTCCGTGGGTAGTCTAGGGCCAGGGCTTAGTTGGGCAAATTGGGTCTGGCCCGGGCCCGCTCGTTACGGTATTAGTTTTTTGGACTCTGCCTTCTAGTTTTTTTTATTTTTTATCTTTTTCAAGTTTTTGACTTTTTGGGCTTTTTTCCTTTTCTTTGCGTTATCCGTGATGGGCTAACATGTTTTTTCCTTTTTAAATTTAATTACACCAAAAAAATCAACATCAGGTACAGTGTAAAATAAGTTAGCCACAGTGCAAAATAAGGGCCTGTTTGGTTGGCAGCCAAAATTTTCATGTCTAACCTTAGCCGCGCCACAATTTCTTAGGTGGGTCTTTGGTTCATTGCCATAGTTGTGGCTTGCCACACTTTGTTAGCCATATGGCCCACGCGACATAGACTCAGTTTTTTGCCTAACTTTGCCTAAGGTGTGGCGTGGAATTTGGACGCCACAAAAAGTGTGGCACGCCACACTCGACTAATGTTAGGCGTGGCAAGGTTAGGCATGAACCAAACAGGCCCTAAACTATAAACCACCCAAAAAAATGCCCAAATGAGTAGGGTCAGACGGTGTCCTTGACGTCAGCTTGTCACATTGGAGGGTCACCACCTAAGGAAAAAAAAGGAAGGGGTGAGTATTAGGCTTGAGAACCGGTTAGGAGCAATAAATGGGTCGTAGAAGAAGCAAGCTGTCAATTGTGAAAAATAGACTGATCAGTAGTATCATAATTTGAGAAAAAAATTGATATATCTTTAACTATTAGAAGCAATCAAATGACAAGCACTTAACGAGAGGTCGCTTTGTGTTTTCAAAAGCCGAGATCTTTGACTCTTCTGATGCGATGGATTCCAAACCGAGTGGTGTCCGGTGATGCAGACATGGGGCCTAGTTACCTTATTGGATCCAAATTGGGTGGTGATACACAGCCTACTTTAGAAAATCGATGCGGTTGCAAAATACAATGAATGTGTTCTTGCACTGTGGCACACTGGCACTAGCACACATCTAGTAAGTATAAGTACTAACTAGCATATGTACTTTGACCAAGTCAAAACTACAAAAAAAGGTGTGCATTTGTAATATGTGCTATTGTAAATTCCAATTGGAATGAGCATAGAATATCCTATGATTTGCAAATTGATCAAATTGAGATATTTACACGCAAGTACCTAAGCAATGTCGCCGATGGTGACCAGGAGTGCACTATGGGCCTGTTTGGTTGGTTGGATGTTCTTAGCCTGGCTTCAAAAAGCATCCAGACTAGGCTAAGCCAGGCTCTTGGGATGCAAGTGTGGGTTGTTTGGTTGCCTGGTTATGATGAGCCTGCATGTATGGAGAAGGCCTGGCTCCTGAGGGAAGCTCAGTTTTTGTGTTTCCACCCAGCCTGGCTCTAGAGGGAATCTTGCATCCCATGGGCCTGGCTGCTTTTTACATGCAGCCAACCAAACAAGAATTCCAAAAAAGATTCTGCATCCCATGGGCCTGGCCAAGACCATTCAACCAACCAAACAGACCCTATGTCACCCAGCTCACCGACTCCACCTGCTCCCACTGGCAATGGAGGCCCACTATGTACAGGTACGTCTTTTCCTTTCCAGCGCCCAGAGGCTCCGCCTTGCCAGTGGCGACTTTGAAGACCCACATTGGGCACCTCGCCTTCCTCCTCCCCTCCGGGAACAACTCCTCCCCAAAACTCGCTTCGAGACACCCAAACAGCAGCCCCACCACCTGCGTGCCCACATCCCTCATCCGCCGCGCGTACTCCGCCACAGCCAGGAGTGTGTCCATCCCCCCTCGTCAACGTCAAACACTAGGTGACGATCCATGGTAACACCGACTAAATTCACATCGAACATCTGAATATTTGGATCGACCCAAGAGAAATGGTGAAGGGAAGAGAGGCTTGCTGGGGGAGGAGGGCCACGGAAGAGGAAGATGGGCTACTGCCCAAGTGGGACAGGATTGAGGGAAATGGGCTAAGGAAAATTCAGTCTATGGGAAAAAGAAAAGGAATGATTTTTGAATTAAAGAAAATTATTACGAAGATGAGCCATTTTTGTCGGAGCTATCCCGATACATTGACGCGTGGAAGACGAGCAGACTGTGCATGGTAGCAATGGCCCTTTCCGTCAGTAGCGGATTGCCATATTGGTATGGCCCTTTCCGTCAGTAGCGGATTGCCATATTGGTATATAGTCTCGGATAAAAAAACACTTTGACCGCTAAATTTTTATTATAATATATTTATAAAATCTAATAAAATTATAATATTATGAAAGTACTTTTTGAAATATTTACACATGTGAGTTTATGTATCCAATCTAAATATTTATAAATATATCGATGGCCAAATTTTCAAAAACCTAACTGCATGTATTCCAAAATGGCGTATTTTTTTTTACTAGAGGGACTATATCATTAATTCTTCATAGAAAGGGTTTTTATAGAATTTTTTACTTGCCTAAAAATATGTCCACCGCTTTCCTCTCAAAACAGGGGCGGAGCCAAGATCCAGACAAAGGGGGGGCCAACCCGCCAAGGCGCCGGCGTCATAGGTCCTGGGCGTCGTGTGTCGGAAAAATTAGACATACACATATATAATTAAACATACACATATATATTGTCATATAAATTCAATCATAACACATATAGCAAAATAATGTAGCATACGTCTAGCATACTGAAAAGACTCTCTCAGTGGTCGCTGTTGATACTGGAAGAGTTATGACTAATCTTAGCAATCTATCGACCATTGGATAAATAGAATTTTTACCTAATCTCACTAGTCCTTTTGTTAGATCAACAAGTGATGGCAATGTACTTAGCTCTAGATGGTTGCATACATCAAGTTGAAAATGTGGTAGTTGACACTCCAATTGAGCTTGATCTTGACTTGAAAAATCAACGGGATAGTACTTTTCCACCAGAGTACTTATCTTTGAAATGTCAAAGCCATCTTTTCTTGGATCTAGTGAGGCACAAAGTGATAGAAGCTCTGTTGCTTGAGAACTGAATCGATCTTCTAACTCAATCAATTGTTGGTCGACCGCAACATTAAACACATCTATTTTATAATGGTGAAGAGTGGTGGTATTATCATTTTTGTTCTGAGATTTGGTCACATCCACACACCTACAAATTGCGACATGTAGTTAAACAAGTTAGATATGTACCATAAGAATTAAAAAAATATGTATTTGTGCTCATATTAAAAAACTGAAGGTAAGATAATAACTTACTTGCGATTTAAATCCGAAATCTCAATCTTGTGCTTGTCACAAAAGGCTTTCACCTCCTCAAGAAGTGGTTCCCAGCCATCATTTCTCAAGTCACTAAGCAATGATTTTGTGTTAGAAATGCAGGGGTCTAATTGACTAATTGACTGTGATGAAGGGTGATTAAGAGGTCATATTAATGCATTTGGTGGACCATTGGGGGGCCAGGCCCCTGCCCGCCCCCCCTTCTCTCCGCCCCTGCTCTCAAATCATGTTTTCCTAATACTTCGATAAAAAAAATCATATAATTGACGCTGGCAAATATAAATACTGAACATGTGAACATATTCAAATTTACCTAAGGAACACTTTTATACTTAAAATTAACAAATCTACTGCACTTTTAATAAATACGAAGGTCATCCTACTGGATACGGTAGTACAATGGCCAATCACCTGTACGCCCATGCAAATAAGCAAGGCATTGGACAGTCTTAACGTCAACCATAGAAAGCTGAGAACTTTTGGTAGCCGTTTTCATTTGATTTTTGTATATATACTATATAGTCATAGATACTTAGACCAGTGTGCAGTGTAGAAAGCTGCAACCAAGCAGCAACCTTCACACTTCCACAGTACTCCATACGACCGATCGGAAGCACCACCTCGACATCCGGGGGGCTCTCCTACTCTTCTAAAGGTTCGCCCATGCCACTCCACTGTCCTCGCTCCCCGTAGAAGGCCTTCTCGAAGCTCTGCAGGTACTCCGGCTCGAGCGCGAACAGCACGGACACGCCGTCGTCCTTGTCCGGGCCCTGCGTCACGTACGCCGTGCCGCTGCCGAACATCTGCGCCGGTGCCACGAACCCGGGGCGTCCCCACCCGAAGTCGGCGTCGTAGATGGGCATCCCGAGCCAGCTGACCACCCACAGGTCCGTCTCCGGCATGAACTGCCCGCGCGCCGCCTGGCTGCCCTTCTCCGACTCCAGCTCCAGGTAGTCGATCACCGACCGCACGAACGCGTCGTCCACCCGCGCCACCGCCGACTTGATCCGCTCCGCCACGAACCCCAGCGGCTGCGACAGCACGTCGCCGACCCGCACGGTGACGAGGTCGCGCACGATGGCGTTGCCGAAGTAGTGCGCGGGCAGCGGCGGGCGCAGGCGGTGCCGGATATTGGCCGGCACGCGCAGCCGTGTCTCGGCGTCGGGCGGGAGCCCGCGGGCGACGCACATGGCGCGCCACAGGTGCGCGGTCACCGCGCAGTAGGTGGACACGCCCGGGGCGCAGCCGCCCTTGATGTCGGCGAGGAGCTTGGGCGGGACGTCGTAGACGCGGGTCACGAACGGGCGCGGATGGCCGTTGAGGTAGCTCGGGGAGTAGACCGGGTGCTCGAAGGGGACGTGCGGAGGGGAGCGCGCGCGGAGGAGGGTGCGCTCGTGGGACGGCGGGGACGCGGACGCGGACGTGTTGTCCAGGCCGCGCGCCAGGGCCGTCCACGTCCGGATGAACTGGAACGCGCCCGCGCCGTCCATCGTCACGTGGTGCATGCCCGTGCCGACGGTCACGCCGCCGCACTTCAGGAAGGTCACCTGCAAAACAAAATCCACGTGTGATCTAAGCTCACATTAAGTAACTGAAAAATCAGCTAAATTGTTTGTTCTATTTGTTCTCATTCGCATCAGCGGTTCGCCCAGAGACAAAACTCTTTAGTTTTTCAGAGCGCGAAGGTCATTCGTGCTACATGATGCAGCCGCCCAGCTTGGAACTGTTCTATAAGCTTCTGATGTTACCATGGTTACGAAAATAGGCCGAAAATCACTGAAAATTGGTTCTACCTGTCACCTCCGGTTAGACTACAAATCGGTCTCAAATATTGTATTTTATGCTTTATACTGAGTTAGCCCGATTTATGATTGATTTAGACCGATTTCAGTGATTTTTTCGGCCTGAAAACTATCAAAATTTTCCGAAAATAGGTCAAACCGGTCCTGCTGGACCTCATAGTAAAAATTTAAAACCGATTTTGTTTTCCCTAGATGTTACACGATAACCCCACTAATAGCATTACTCGCTAAAGCACAAGGTAATAATAGAATACAATACTTCTCTAAATTGTCAAAAATGGCGAGCTAGCGATACACGCGACGAAACACCCTCCTGTGTTGTTCTCTCAGGGCGACACAGGAGGCAACAAGGAAGCGTCGAGAGAAACTCACACCACCACCTTGTCACCTCGCCGCCAGCGGTGGCGGAGCCTTCCACAACTTATTCTCTCCCTCTCTCTTCCCCCTTCTCTCTCTCAGATTCGCCCTTTGTGCTTCAGATCTATTGACGCCGCCGCTACGGGGGCCACTGCCGCTCGATCTAGGCGCCTCGTCGCCAGGTGCCGAGTCATGGTAGAGGCCTTTGTGTGTGCAGTTTGGTCTGATTCCTAACTGAGGCAAGAAGTCGTTGGTTAGTGTGTCATCCCTTATGTTGCGATATGAGTGGAGGGGTCGCCTCCTCTTCTTCTTGAAATTGTCTTCCCAGTCGTCCTGTGGTTGCATCGCGCTAGTTGTGGTCCCATATGCTTTCGTTGTTGCTTGTCATGCTGGTTGTTGCCATTCGGTGTTGTTGGTGCTAGCGTAGTCATTGATGGGTTCACTCTATAGCTATGGTATGGCTGCTACAGTGGTGAGCACTGAGCACCATAGTGTTCTCAGCTACATCTTAAGCCCTGTAAGAGTCGTGGTTCTCTAGTTTTGTGCTTTTTCCCCATGGATTGTTAGCTCTGGGCTTCTTTGGTTCTCTAATTTTGTGCTTTTCCCTTTGAAAAGTGCTTGCCTTATTGGGTGTTTTGGTAGAAGTTCCACGTTTGAGACTCCTTCCCGGTGTTGGATTCCCCCTCCTGAGGCCGATGTTGGTGTATCTTCTTTGGAACCGGTGTTTTCTCTTCTTCTTAAAATAAATGTCAGAACTCTTATCCTTGGTTTAAAAAAACAATGGTGAGCTAGCTTCTCATGTCGTATTGCCTTTTCTTTGTATAAACGGTTGGCAGTTAAAAGCCATTCGCTTTCAAAGCCTGCATCACGTACCTTGAAAAACACAAAGATTATGGATCTCTTCTTTTCGATTTCGGGTTTTAACTTTTATTTTATAGTAATTAGGTTTTAAACAAAATATTTTTTCAAGATAAGATCTATAAATTAATTGTAATAGACATCGTATCGATTTCATCTATATTGGCCAAACCATACGGAAGTTTCTCTTACTCTATATTCTCTCTCACAATATCTTTAACAGCTGTTACTATTTATCAGTCAAAGTTAAAAATTATTAACTACAGCCCAAAAGATCATGTCTATATCATACTATCTCATAATAGGCAGCTATCGCGGGTGGCGCTTCGTAGCATCTCCATACTCCATATGGATGGCCGCCACGCAGGCGGCTGCCGATAAAGATTCAGCTGATTAACAGATTAACATTACTGTCACAGTCTTGGAATGAACCCAGCGTGGCATGCCTTATCTGCCTTATCGATTTGGCTCAGATCACACGATCAATGGCGACGGTACCCTGACGCCTCTGGCGATCTGAAGATCGCATTTCATCTGGGCACGTCGGCAAGCGCATCCTGATCCGGGAAGGATGGACTCCGGGGCGCTTTCCGGGAGCTAAAGCAAAGCCGTCGCATTCGATCTAAGCGACAGGGCGAAGAGGAGTGACGGGGCACCACATGCCGATCTCAGATTAGGATCAGGTGCAATGGCTCCTGTACGCAGACAGCCACACGAGAAGAAAATCAGAGAAAGCTGACGCACAGCGGATTTGGAAGGACAAAGGATCACTTGGACAAGTACTACTAGACAGTAGGAAGAGGAGCCGTTTACCAGAGCATACACCGGTTGGCCCAATCGTTTCGGCTTCTGACTTATTTTTTACTATTCCTAAATTTCGTCTTTTTTTAATTTTTTAAGTTTTTTACTGGTTTTTTCCCGTATTCGTTTGCATTACACGTGATGGGCTAACCCGTTTTTTCTATTTTTAAAATTTTTAGATTTAATTATGCCAAATAAGCCACCTTCAGCTACAGTGTAATTTCAGCCAGCTACAGTGAAATAAGTCATAAGCCACAGTCCAACCGATCACTACCTCTGATGGAATAGGTTTTTGCTTGTATCTTTTTTTGGCTGTAGTTATAACTTTTAGCTATTGTTGATAATTTTTTACTATATTTTTTAAAATAATAATGTATATTAAAGACGCTAAAGCGGATGACGTATATACCAGCGCACTCGGGAAACTAAGACATGTCGAAAACTCAAAAAGAACGGTGCCATAGCGTGCAAAAGATGGCTTCTATTCCAAAGGGTCCGAGACAAGGCATCCTGAATTGCTGATTTGGACTACATGAGCGACTACTACTGGAAATTTTGAGCAATGAAGGGAAATTTCTGAGAAATGCTAGTAGTTGCACTTTGCACCATTAGCAGGGAATCTCTTCGTCTCAACAATTTTGTACGTTCCTGCCTATTTTATCTCAGACAGGACAAAAATCGAGGGCCCATACTGCACATACAATGATACAAAACAGAAACCCAGTAGCTCGCACCTTCCGGCTGAAAAAAAAAGACTTAGGCAAGACAGTCAAGCTCAGTATGGATCTAGGTAGAGTATGATCCCATTAAATTTGACACAACTAATTTAAATAAGCTATCGTGTCATACTGTATCTGTTTTTTTAACCCAGACATAATACAGAGAGATCGGACCGTGTTAGACTGATTCGAGCACGTTTAGTCAAACGGGCTATTAATAGCTTGTTGATTTTACTGCTAATCATAAGTAATTTTACTGCCAGCCACAAGTAATTTTACTGTCAGTCGTAAATAATTTTACTATAAAATCATTCTAAACATAAATAATTTTACTACCAATCCTAAGCACGGTATACGTAGTTGGATCAAGTGCCCTAATCAATTCGGCTTAAGCTTCTGGCTTCTGGCTTATTTTTCACTATTCACAAATTTCGTCTTTTTCTGAATTTTTGGCTTTTTTTTGTGCTTTTTTGCCGGTTCTTATTTCCGTGTTTGTTTGTATTATACGTAATAGGCAAACATATTTTTTTTTATATTTTTTGATTTTTTTTAAATTTAATTATGCTAAATAAGCCTTAATCAGCTACATTGTTTTTTTTCAGTCAGCTACAGTACTTTCAGCCATAAGCCACAAAAAAAAGCCTAACTGATCACCATAGTATAGCATATTTACTGTTCTTGCTATATCAAACAAACTGATGGTACGGGCCTCAAGCTGACAAGATAGGCCGGCCTCGGCCGTTTGGCCAGGTCTAACGAAAAGGAATCTTCCCGGTGAAAAATATCTTACCGGGAAGCGCCAAGAACGTCGTGCTATCGCGATCAAGGCTGACTCGGACGCCGGGACAAAACCACGCCGAAAGCGTTCGTATGCGCGTGCGTGCGTGCGTGCGCCCGCCCGTGTTCCGCTTCGACCATCCGCCAAAGCGGGTCGCCGCACCCGCACGCCGTGCCGTTCTCGGCGCATTGGGAGTGTTTGACAAGACGCGAGTGGCGGTCAGGATCACGGGCGTCGCGTACCAGCTTCTCGCTACTGCTAAGATCGGACGTGCTAAGCCATCTCATCTCGTAATGGACAGTTCACAGGTGGTTACACCTACACGGACCGGCAATTAGTGAGCCGTCCTGTGCTGAATGAAAGAAAGCAATCGCTGGCCCTAAGAAATGGTCTAGAAGCCTAGGCAGAAAAATCAACTGCTGTTTTTGCCAGCACCGCCGTTGAAGTTTGCGGTCCATTGTCGGTTTGGCTCGCACACAAAACACCCCTATGGTTTTTTTTAAAAAAAATGAAGTTTATGCAGCTGTGTCGGAGAACTTTAAACCTCGTCTAAGGCCATTAGCCTACTTCCTAGTTCCTCACCCTTATCTATATAAATAAAAACAACCGATAAAATTTACAACATCTTTATTTTGAAGGTAAAAAATCTCACAATAATTCTAAAAGAAAAATCCTCAAAATTATCACATTAATAAAAAAAGTATCCACACTACTTATTTTGGTGGGATCAAATTATAACGATACAGATTAATCATATATGTATATTAAAGTTATATAGTAAATATAATTATATTTTAATTATTGACAATAATTATATCATAATATATATAACCGTACAATTAAGTGGATAAATCCGCTAATTATATTAACCCAAACATGATTTTAGGCTAAACAGGTTAACTAAGTCTTTGTTTTTAGGTGAAGACGATCCGCACGAAAATGTTCTGCACTAAAAAGAACGGGGAGAACGGTTTTCTTGTACGACGTTCATGTACTATTGTCATTATCAAATATGCCCCAAGATTGATCTAAAATTTCAAATTTCAAATCAATATCTTATCTTTTAATAATTTTAATGTCTTTACATAGATCACAAAGCACTCAATCAAAGCACCTCGTTCGTTTTGAGAGTAAGAAAATCCCATAATAATATTAAAAAATCGTAGGAATTCTTACATTAATCGAGAAAAAAGAAACATCTGAACCACTTATTTTGGTTAGATCAGATTATAATAATGCAAATTAATCATATATATGTATATATTAGAATTATATAGCAAATACAATTATATTTTAATTATAGATAATAAAGATACATAAAAAATAATTATATTATAATATCTAACCGTACAATTGCGCGAATAAATCCGCTAGTTATATAACCTAAACATGATTTTAGGCTAAATAGGTTAAGTCTTAGTTTTTAGGTAAAGATGATCCGCACGAAAATGTTCTATACTAAAAAGAACGGGGAGAACGGTTTTCTCGTATGACATTCGTGTATTATTGTCATTATTAAATATACCTCAAGATTGATATAAAATTTCGAATTTCAAATCAACATCATATCTTCTAATAATTTTAATTTAATGTCTTTACACAAATCACGAAGCACTTAGTAAACATATTCATATACACATGGACTTGCATTTCTCGCCATTGACATATCCTTCCTAAAATTTCGCAGAATTGTGCTCCTAGCAGCCCCCCCCCCCCCCCCCGGGCAAAGACCATCCAAGTCGTCGACGAGAGCACACAGTGCCTATCTAATTAAAAGGGGTTGTTGTTTTAGACTACATCTTATAGTTTTTTATTATAATTTATTAATATAATAAATAGTAATTACCAAAAGAAGCAAAAGAGCAAAAAGGTGTTGGAAAAGAAAAAAAACAGGGCCTTTATCTGTTCCGGGACGTCCAGCGAGCGCGGGGGCCGCCGACAATTGATGGGAATTGATTTCCCTAGAAAGCACGTCGACACGTCCTCGAGTTTGCGCCAATGGACCCCGCCAGCATCGATCGGTCCCGGTCGAAACTAAAAAGCGACTGTACTCTGTTCCTTCTCAAAAATTCTTGTCAAAAAATCTCATACTAGCTACCGTTCAAATAGAAAAAGTTCTATATATATTGCACTTTGCTTGAAAGTCCGTCTAATATTTTAAACTTTAAGGGTGTATTTGATTGGTGTCCAAATCAGCCTTACCAAAATTGAGCTAGCCAAAATTTTGGTTGGGGTTTTGGTTATCCACGTTTGGCTAAAGATGGGCAAAAAATATATAGAGGATCATCATAAAGTTTTAGGCTTGCCAAAAAATTGACAACCATCCAAACAAATGTCAAATTATTAGGGCTAGCCAAATTTTGATAAGAAAAATTTAGACACCAACCAAACACACCTAAAACCAGTTATTGGACATCTTGAACTTTTTAATCCTATGCATTTAACCCTCAAGGTGGTTTCAGTATTGCCACATGGCATCATGGCTGGGTGGTTTTGCCAATGAATTGACTAGCTGGCTAGGGTTGGGTTGGTCAATGGAGTCTGTAGACTTACATGGGAGTCACTTAGATATAGAGGTGGGACTTGGGCCGTGCTTTTTTGGGCCAGCCCGAAGCACGGCCGGCCCGGCACGGCCCAAACACGGCACGGCACGACACGTGGCGGGCCGTGCCGGCCCGGCACGAACGGCGGGCCGTGCCGGGCCTGGAAAACCGGCACGGTGGGCGGCACGGCACGGCCCGGCGCGGCGTGCCGTGCTTGGGCCGGCCCGGCCCGGTGTGAGCACGGTCGGCACGGTGGCACGCCCGGCACGGTGAGCACACCCGGCCCGGGGGCACGGCCAGCGCCGGTGGCACCGTGGCAGCCACGACCTCCCGTCGCCCTCCCAAGTCCCACCGTCCCCCCATTCTCCCACAACCACAACCACAACCACAACTCCACAAGCGCACACAGTCACACAGAGCAGGCAGAGGGAGGGAGCAAAGAGAGGGGAAGGACCGAACTCACCGAAGGTGGCCACCGTGGGAGCCCGGACGCCCCCGGCGACGCAAGCGCCGCCGCCTCGCCGCAGCGGGTGATGTAGTCGGCGCGGCGATGGCCGCCAGAAGCGTGCCCGGCGCGGAGCCGTAGCGCGGCAGCTCCGCCCCCGCCGGCGGCGGCATCACCCCGTGGGCCGTGGTGCTGCGCAGCTGCGGCCAGGCGATGAAGCCGGCCCGGGGCGTCGGAGTTCGGACGCCGAAGGAGCCGGGCGTCGGGCGCCGAAGGAGCCGGGCGTCGGAGTTCGGGCGCCGAAGGAGGGGAGGGAGCGGCGGGGGAGGGGAGCTGGCGGGGGAGGGGGAGCGGCGGGGGAGGGGGAGCGGCGGGGGAGGGGGAGGCGGAGCCGGGGAGGGGGCGGCGGGGGAAGCGGCGGGGGAGGGGGGCCGGAGGGGGAAGCGGCGGGGGAGGGTAGCGGCGGGGGAGGGGAGCCGGCGAGGGAGGGGGAGCCGGCGGGGGAGGGGTAGAGGCGGGGGAGGGGGAGCCGGCGGGGGAGGGGAAGCGGCGGGGGAGGGGAGCCGGCGGGGGAGGGGTAGAGGCGGGGGAGGGGGGCCGGAGGGGGAAGCGGCGGGGGAGGGGGGCCGGAGGGGGAAGCGGCGGGGGAGGGGAGCGGCGGGGGAGGGGGAGCGGCGGGGGAGGGGAGCCGGCGGGGGAGGGGGAGAGGCGGGGGAGGGGGAGGCGGAGGGGGAGAGGCGGGGGAGGGGGAGGCGGAGGGGGCGGCGGGGGAAGCGGCGGGGGAGGGGGGCCGGAGGGGGAAGCGGCGGGGGAGGGGGAGCGGCGGGGGAGGGGGAGGCGGAGCCGGGGAGGGGGCGGCGGGGGAAGCGGCGGGGGAGGGGGGCCGGAGGGGTGGGGGGCCGAGGGAGGGAGGGGCCGGAGGGAGGGGGCAGAGAGCCAGAGAGAGAGAGGGAGGCCGCTGGGCGCTGGCGGAGTGACCGAGTGAGGGAGAGGGAGCCAGGGAGGGCGTCGGGAACTCGGGCGCGGTGTGCGCAGTGCCGCTGCCGCCCGTTGCCGTGCCCGTGTGGGCCTGTGGGAAAAGAAGAGAAAAAGAAGATTTGACGCGGGGAGGACAGAGGGAGCGGTGGCCAGGCGACGTGGCAAAGCCGGAGTGGCTGGACGGTGGAAAAAAAAGGAATATTGTCTGGGAGACTGGGTAGAAAAGAGAGAACGGTCCGATATCTACAGGAAAAAAAGCTGAAAAAAGAGAGGAACGTTGGCAGGAAAGAAAAGAGAGAACGGTCAAATATGAAAAAGCTGAAAAAAGAGAGGAATATTGGCAGGCACGCAACGTTGATATAACGTTCGGAATTCACGTATATAAATTCATTCCCTCCGTTGTGTTTTCCAGAATCACAGATTCATTTCATTTCTTCATTTCCTCCGTTTGGCTTCCCAGAATCACAGATTCATTTCATTTATTCACTCCCTCCGTTCGGCTTCCCAGAATCACAGATTTATTCCATTTCTTCACTCCGCATCAGAGCTCCTATATTTTATGCATTTGTACTCTTTATTTATTTATTACTTCTAATTTCACAAGCGTATTTATTGTATTTATATTTCTTATTTATTAACTAATCACCATGCTACCAAGAAGCCGCAGTACCAGGGAGCAGTCAAGCAGTGTGCAGAGGAATCGAAGCTCGAAAAAGACGGCGGGACGACTTAGTGTAAGCTCTCGCCGTCGCTCTCCTAGTCCTCCTCCGACCCCCATTGATGCTCGTCAGCTCTCGCCAAGCATGGGAGACTACGGCATGGATGACCGTCATATGGACGGTACAGAGGGCTATGAGGATTACCAGGGCACAACGGGGACACCAGAATTCTCTACCCCGTCCACAGACGCCAACATTGGCGGGTCTACACGAAGGGCGGAATGCTGGAAGCACATGACCTGGAGCCAGGAAATCCGAGACGGTGAAACGGTAGATATCGCAACCTGTAATTATTGTAATGCTAAATTAAGTGCTCGTACAGCTGTAGGGACAGGACACTTGAACCGCCACTACAAAGCATGCTTACGCAAGATGGCGGCACAGGGCCGAGGAGGAGGAGGAGTACAAACACAGCTGAACTTCGAGGCCGATGGCTCTGTAAGTACTTGGGTGTACAACCCGCTTAATGCACGTGAGGAAATTGCTAGATATATAGTTTCAGAAGATCAGCCGATTAGGATGGGTGAAAGCCGCGCGTTCGAAAGAATGATCCAACGCGGCTTTTGCCCACAGTACCAACATGTTAGTAGGAGGACTACTACATCCGATATTTTACGGATGTATCAAAAAGAATTGGTAGAGTTAAAACAACAATTCCAACAAGTTCAATATTCTTTTGCCATAACCTCCGATATTTGGACATCATCTCACCAAAGAAGTGCATATCTTAGTGTTGTAGCTCATTATTTAGATGATAATTATAAACTAAACAAAAGAGTCATAGGATTTAAACTAATAAATGAATCGCACACGGGAGAGGCAATTGCGGAGCGTATATTATATGTACTTGATGATTTTAAGATAGATGATAAAATTGCTTCTATAACTCTAGATAACGCATCGGCAAACACAACGGCTATGAACATTCTCACCCCAAGATTACAAACATATATTGGTGGTTATGTCCTCCACCAGAGATGTGTATGCCATATCTTGAATCTTGTTGTTCAAGATGGCATGCAAGTAATTGGTCCATATCTGAACAGTATCCGTGATGCTATTCGTTACCTCGCAAGTTCTCCACAAGTGGTAGCTAGGTTCGCGGAGTACTGTACAGCTAATGGGAAAGAGCCAAGAAAATTTGGCCTTGACATGAAGGTGAGGTGGAACTCGACATATATCATGCTAAAAAAGATACAAGGTTACGAAAATATCATATCCGTTTTTGTCAATGCTAACTGTCAAAATAATGAAATGCTAATTACTAATTCAGATTGGCGGGTTGCTAAGCATTTTCGAGAGTTTTTAAAACCTTTTTATAAAGCAACAAAGGTTTTATCTGGTATTTATTATCCTACCTCTTGCTTAGTTATAGAGTTTATTTGGTTAATTGCAGATAAAATTGCTAAATCTAGGGACGATGATATTTTAGGCCATGCCGTCATAGCAATGGAAGAAAAATTTGTTAAATATTTTGGTTCCCTTTCACACCTGTATTGTTTTGCTATTATTTTTGATCCTACAAAAAAGTTGGCAGGTTTACAGGAAGCTATGGAGGGGATAGGTGAATGTCTTAGCTTAGATTTTTCAGAAGCTTTCGAACATGTCAAACAGGAGCTTTTTCGTGTTTTTCGTTTGTATCATGATAAGTTTGCCAGCAGCGGAAGATCGGAGGCCTCACAGCAGACGCAACAGGGGAAGACAAGCTTCGGACACTTGTGGAAGAAACTGAAAACAAAGGGCAAGTCTACTTCTTCGTCCTCTCAGTCTCAGGCATCCTCCAATTGGAATTCTATCTCGGAGTTGAACCACTATTTGGAGCATGATTTTGCAAACATTGATCCTGATCTTACTGATGGAAGCAAGATAGACTTGCTCGAGTGGTGGAAGAACAACAAACGGATCTTTCCTGTGCTGTCACATTTCGCACGGGATGTTCTCCTGGTGCCAGTGTCCACTGTCTCTTCAGAAGCGACGTTCAGTACGGTAGGGAGAATAATAGAAGAGAGAAGATCGTCCCTTACGCCCAGGATGGTGGAGGCAATCACATGTGCCAAAGACTGGGAATTAGCCAAAGAGCGGGAACAACATCAACTGGAGGATCCCGAAATCGTACAGGCGTATGCTGACCTAGACATTGCCGAGTAGATATTATCTACGTATGTTGTAATATTTTGTATATACATATATTGTTACTGTACTCTTTTCCTTACTCGGGAAACCCCACTCTGGGGTGTAAGGTTTTTAACGAGGCAGTAACATTGTATTTCTAAAATATTAAAGAAATTTCACTTTTCCCGAAATATTTATGTTGTTGCGTGCCTATGTTTTTATGCAATTAATTTAATTTCAACTAGTTTTAAACGAGGCAGGTACGTGAGAAAGGAAGATGACGACCGTCGCCACCGCCTTCGCGTTCGCGTATAGTATTTTCGGGCTGGGCTTGGGCTGGCACGGCACGAACGCTGGCACGGTGGGCTTTGGGCCGGGCTTGGGCCTGGCCGGAGTGACGTGGGCCGGCACGGCACGGCACGACGAGATGACTGGGCCGAGCCGGCACGGCACGAAATGGCACGAAGCACGATGGGCCTGGGCCGTGCCGGCACGGCACGGCCCAAGTCCCAGCTCTGCTTAGATAGATGGGCTTGCCCCGGACGCCTCACTAAGATATTACCAAGAAAAAAAATCGAATATTCCTGTATTCGGCGAATCCTCTCTTCTGAATTCAGCTATAAATTTGACAAACACTGTCCGATATCAATTCAGAATCCGAGAAAAACCTATCGGATGCCGATTTCCTTCCTGGAATTCGCTCTGAATGGATTCGGCCTGTCAGTTGGGAAATATGAGCTCCCTTCCACCCTACCAACAAAGCATGGCTAGCAAGGCCGAGCATCTGTTTTTTTTTTCTATTTCTTCTATGAAAATGGAGATAGGATAGGATATATTCCATGCCCACACTTGTTTTCTTGACCAGACCAACAAAAATGGCTAGCAAGGCCGAGCATCTGGTTCTTTTTTTTTCTATTTCTTCTATGAAAATGGAGATAGGACAGGATATATTCCATGCCCACACTTGTTTTCTTGACCAGACCAACAAAAATGGCTAGCAAGGCCGAGCATCTGATTCTTTTTTTTTTCTATTTCTTCTATGCAAATGGAGATAGGATAGGATATATTCCAGATATATTCCATGCCCACACTATTGTTTTCTTGAACCCAAATTACTCGTATATTGTCAGATTGGGATACTCATTCATCCAATCAATAATCGACACGTCTTATGCCCTTAGAGAAGCGCCCTCCCGTCCGGCCCCTGTGTCAGCGTCCCTTTTGTCTGTTAACGACACGTCACTGTCAGAGTGGACCCATGATATCAGGGTCCCACCCGACAGTGAGGGATAGTTAAACTGCCGTCGGTTGCAGCTCCCTGTCCCTAACGAGACCTTCCCAATTTTCGACCGACGTGCCGCGCGCACACAAAAATAATTTGGAAGTAAAAACGGGATAATTAACCCCCCCCCCCCCCAAACAGAGTGAAATTAATTAAGTCAAAAGGTGTGGTGATGGAAGTTACCTGGACCATGGCGAGCACGCAGGGCGGGTCGCCGGAGGCGGCGAAGGGGACGAGCAGGCGGCGCGCCTCCGGCGAGGGCTCGAAGTCCTTGAACATCTCGTCGCCGGTGAAGTCGGCCCGGGCGACGACGAAGAGCGCGCCCTCGCCGTTGCAGTCGATCTCGAGCCGACCGCCTTGGCCCACCGCCAGCCGCCCCGCCAGCGGGTAGAACGTCACCAGCGCCCTCGCCAGCGCCTCCCGCAGCCTCTCCGGGTCGAAGAACCCCTTCTTTCCCTCCACGCCGCCGCCGCCGCCGGGGGACCCCGCCCCCGTGGGAGCCGGGTAGTAGTAGACGAGCGGCGTGTGCGTCTTGGGCACGGCGAGGTCGAGGTTGGAGAGCCACAGCGCGTGCCGCGGCGTCGCCTCGCTCGGCGCCACCAGCGTCGTCTCCACCACCTCCACCTTCATCTTCCCCTCTGTTCCTTGCTTGTGTTGGATTTGGGAAGCTTCTCTCCGAGTGTCTATAAATAGGGGAGGGAAGGAGAGGAGGTTAATTTAGTGGAGGTTTTACTTACCGGCTGGCAATTAATTAATTAACAGTGGTGGCTAATTGGTGTCACGTGCCATGTCCCCGACAGGAAGTGTTATTCTGATCGGGGATTACCGGGTCATCCGTCGAAACTAGAGGGCGGCTCTGTTTATATTCTTTTAAAGTGATTTTTTTTTTCATTTCTCTCACTTTAGAGAGAAGGTAAAAGATCACTGTTATATTATACATCATACTTCTTTTGTTTCTGTCTCGTATACATATTTCTTCTTTGTTTTTTAACTGCTCATGTATTTCTTTTAAAAGCAACTGCTTTTGATCACTACTTATTTATTTTCAATAAAAAATAATCAGAAATAGCTAACATCCATCCATTACCGCAAATACGAACTTTACCCTTAGCTACGCTTTCAGACAACGTACCCTTAGGCCCCGTTTGGCACAGCTCTAGCTCCGAGATCTATGCTGGATCTGTAGTTTGTTGACTAAATTAAAGTGATTTAAATATTTTTATTTAATATATAATATAAATGAAATGAGTCATGTATATGCACTTAACATGCCTGCAACTCTAGATCCAGGATTTCCTAGAGCTACAGATGATCAGCTCTAGGAAATCTACAGATTTTCTAGAGCTAGAGCTCTGCCAAACGGAGCCTTACGCTTTCAGACATCTTGTACTGGCGTAAGTGACGAGTAGCTTTCCTGTAGTAGATTTTATGTTTCTTTAGTTCTTTCTTGTCTCCACGTTCTGTGCCTTCACGCTGCTTCCTACTCTTGTGATACTTTTTGTATTACTTCCCAAACGTTTAATTTGATTTGACCCAAACCATAGCTGCTGTCATAGAGCGAGCGAAACTATGGGTGACGTGGCTAGGCCCAGGGTGCAAACAGAGCCGAGCTTGAGGGAGCTAGACTAAACCCATAAAACGAGTAGGCCCAATTTGAATCGAGCTGGATATCGAGCAAGAGAGTAGAGAGTAGACGTGCAATGGAAACGGATACGAACAGTTATTATTTATCTTATATTTTATTTTATATATTTTTTAGAGTTAAAGTCGAACACAAATAATACCGGATATCTATTTCTCCATTCCGTATCCGTTCCATAACCTTTCAAACGGTCGGTCAGATAGAAATTATCCGCTTTTTTTACACAAGACATTGGATAGTATAGTACAATCAGAGCGAACATGAAGAGACTAATTACTAAGATGTTAAAGGAAAAACACTCAGTACTCCCACTTGTTTAGATGTGATAATCTACATATATGTTATTTTGTTCCTAGGTGAAGTCATAACAGACTTTCTCATATCACTTGACATACGGATATATGCGGACGGATATCACATATCATGTATCATATTCTATATATTTTTTCAGAGTCAGACACAGATGTACCGGATACCCATCTACTCCTTTCATATTCATTCCGCATGTCTTCGGTCGATCGGATGAACGAAAATTGTCCGCTCTGTTTTTAGCTTGTCGCTCATACTTGGCTCGTACCGAGCCCAAGCCGGCGTTGAGCGAAATATGAACACTGAAAATTTTACTGACCAATATCGATTGGAAATAACTACCAAAAAAACTCATGCCAAACCAAACGACGTGCCCAATGATCGGCAACTACAGCTGAGTTGTGATGGCTATACTTTGGCCATGCTAGTCAAACGTCGATATGTAGAAGACTTGTCAAAATCCTAGTAAATGTTAGTTTAGTACTCCAACATCTTAACTCGTTTTCTTGTCAATTCTTACTAACATTTTTTCTTTTTGCGGGGACAAGTCTTAGTGGAGCACGAAAGGTAAAGGTAACTGCCGTGCAAAACTGGACATGTACCGTAGAGTCAGTCATGCACCATGGGACAGATGCGTCGACAGTGGACTAATCCGAGATCGATGCACTCTGGTATGTACAATGTAACATGTTTATATATGAATACTTAAAAAGAGAGAATATAGTCATATCATCAAGCAGCTATACAAAAGTTATTTCCTCCAATGTAAGCATCTTTTTCGTAGGTGCTTAGATACTATATTATCTATTAATAGATATAATTATACACATAAGCACCTACTAAGGCCCTGTTTGTTTCCACTTAAGATTATTATAATCTAGCTTATAGGTGGGGGATTATATAAGCTAGATTATAATAAGCTGGTAGAAAATAAGCTGTCAAGTGTTTGGCAGCCTGGATTATCAGAGTTATAGATTGTTGTATTCGAATGTTTAAAGACTACAATGTCCTTGAGAGGGAGGTAAGGGAGTTGGGGGATGGATGAATGGCAAAAGTGGGTAATATTCCTAAAGTTTTATGGTCTTTAAGATAAAAGGTGGATCTATAAGCTGAAATAAGCTCCTTTTTTGAGCTTATTAGATTACAATAATCTGGGCTATTAGATTATAATAAGTTACCTTATAATTTAGGCTGTTTGTTTCCACTTATGATTATAAGTTAGATTATAATAATCTTAAGTGGAAACAAACAGGGTCTAAGTACCGATGCTTATTTAAGCATCGATGCTTCAAAATAAGCACCTTATCTATTCTATGTGACAAGAAAAATCAGTTTTTCATTGCTAAGTATCTCTTTAAGCGTTGCATTGTACATGCTCTGAGAGGGACACACGAGTCACTGTACGATCGACGGTTAGAGGATACTGTCGAGTACCGATCGATCGCCCAGCAAGTTAGCCGTGATTCCCCTGGCGTGCCAGTCCGGCCATCTCCAAACGTGCAGACGATACCCACAAGATCAGCAATAGTTTGAAGCAACGAACCTCGCATACCGTGCTCAGAAGACGCATCTTACGAACACCGGCTGCTATTGCAACTTGTATTTGTGTATACACTGTATGCCAGGAATCTAATTACCGAATAGATTTGTGCACCGCGTTGTCGATTCCGTTCCATCTCCGGTACTCCGTATAAAAGGACCTGCTTAATCATCGCTGTACTATAAAACTCTTTTTTTTTTGTGGAAAACTGACCATTTGCCCCATATTTATATCTGCCATGGCCCAGCGTTGTTGGTTCCATTCCATCTCCAGTACTCCGTATAAAAGGACCTGCTTAATCATCGCTGTACTATAAAACTCTATTTTTTGGAAAACTGATCATTTGCCCCATATTTATATCTGCCATTGCCCATTTGGTAAGTAGCGGTAGGATCCGATAGGAAATAGAAGGGGATAAATGGTGCATTAAATTTCTCTCTCTAAATATTCACTTATCCTTTACTCTACAAAGCTACGAATATTAAGATAGAAATTCTATTTGAAAACCAAAGAAACACATATCTGAGCATGACCTAATGAGAAATCAACGTGGTAGAATTTCAACTACTAGCCGAAAATCAACGTGGTCGGAATTCGACTACCGGTTGAAAATAAATTGTGGTCGGAATTCAATTGTCAATCGGAAATCAACGTGGTTGAAATTTGACTCTAGTGATCGACGACCAGAGAGCGGTCGAAAATCAACGTAGTCAAAAACCAACGTGGTCGAAAACCAGCGTGATCGAAATTCGACTCGAGTGATCAACGACCAGAGATTGGTCGAAAACCAACGTGGTCGAAGCCAACGTAGTCGACGGCCAATGTGGTCGAAATTCGACTCGAGTGTTCAACGACCAGAAAGTGGTCGAAAACCAACGTGATAGAAAATCAATGTGATTGAAGGCCAACGAGTGGTCTAAAACCGACGTGGTCGAATCAGGTCAAAATATGACCAGTGAGTGGTCGAAAACCCAACGTGGTCGAAAACTCAGGAACAGAGAAGATTAGTCTACTTTCAGCACAATTTCAAAACGAAAAATGATGAAACTTTTGGTCTGTAAATCCAAATGATATGAAACTTTGCTGGAAACTTCTCTAGGGTATTGTGAACCTATTCCAATAAAATATTATGAAAATCATGATCAAAGTTGAGACCTTTTTCAGTTTGTTGGAATGTTCTATCAAAACCGAGTCAAAAATCAAAATCGGTGAATACAACTTGCTCGTGGGTGGATGATGACCAAGAAGGATCTAGATGTATTCCTACATGTCACAACAAGTTAGAACACCAAAGAAATCAACTCAAATTCTCCCGATCAAGAAATAACACTTTTAGCCCAAATCAAACAAAACCGAGTTTTCTCGATAAACTAGCTATCAAAGTGCCTATATGAGTGGAGATAGCTTCCCAGGGGTAATCTCTATCTCTTACATGTTCTTGGCACAGCAAGATCAAGAAAAAAAAGGAGAGAACAAACCAACCAAATCAGGAGAAAATCAATCAAAACAGGATGAATCTATAGATATACACAAAGATTGATGTATTGCTTACTTGAGATAGAAAGTTTCACAGTCACTCCAGCTTGGAGGACAAAGAGCATACCAAGTGCTTAACTCTCAAACCCTAAATCTAAAAAAGAGAGCACATGAGAGAGGGGTTAGATGGCTAACCCCACATGTCTCCATCCCAACTCCCTTTTATAGGTAGGCAATCAGCCACCTATACTTCTTAATGAATCCTATCCACTATTAAAATGAGAGAAATTTGTTAACTCCACACACACGGATTTTACTCTCACAAGTTCACTTATGCACGATTTTCAAAGCATATAAGTGTGCATCCGCTAAATCATTAGCCTTGATCCGCCTTGATCAAATCAGCTCTACCTTGACGTAAATCACTCTCCAATGCATCGCCCATGCGCTATGGTTTTGATCCAAGATGGTTTCTAGCATTTTGATCAAACTACCAAAATAACCTTCCTTGCTCCGGTTATCACCAACCAATGCAAGCAATCGCCATGCTTGCCATGTGTAGGTGCACCACTAGCTTGCCACGCATCGCCAAGTGTCTTTTGTCCTGGTTCCATTGAACCACGGCTCACTTAGCCCGTGCAAGCTACATGGCTCCTTCCTGCCATTCGAACTCAGCTTCAACATTTCTCATATTTCTCGTCCCATGCTTGAGCTCACGATCTCACCCGACATCCTCGACCATTTTGGGCATCAACTCCTCTATGAGCCTAGCACTGATCCTTGTTGTTGACCACGGTTGACTTCAAGCTACCCTACACATCCAAGACAAAGAAATTATTTTCAAGCACAAGTTCTTCATAATTTGATCTACATTAGTTAAAGAAATTATTTTTAAACACAAATTCCTCACAACTTAATCTACATTAGTCAAGATATACATCATGCAAGCTTGATCAAGCCTACCGTAGCATGGCAAGCGCCCTTCATTACCTCACCTTCACTAGGCCTGACATCACATATACCATGCACAGATTTACCTTCACATGCATGATCCATGTGACGGCCATCTTTCTTTGGTGAAGTGTGTGCTGAGATACATCAAGCACACTCTACGCTATGGTCTGCAACTCATTTCATCTACTTTACACACCCTGGTGTAACATCCTGAAAAATCTGAATTTTAATTATATGAATTTCTTGAATTATATTTGCAATTTATTTTGTTGAAATTTGGATTTTGTGGTGTTTTATCATATTTGGATGAGATTTCAAAAATTGAATAATTCATAAAAGGTGAAGACAAACATTAGTGATACCAAAAAGGGAATATGCAAACAATAGAAAACTAAAGTTTTAAATAAGAATCTGAAAGTATGATCCAGTCTAGGAAAAGAGAAACCTGAAATAAAATGTAAGATTATATTTTGAAAATAATGGCATAACTAGCAATAAAAGTACATGAATAAAAATACAAATGCATATATATGTATGTATAAATTGTGCAAGAAAAAGGCCTGTTAAGAATATCAAATAAAAATAAGCAAGAATTAATTAAGCCAGCAAAATAACAATATAAGGAATTATACATAAATATACATATGTGCAAATAAAATATATAAATATACATGTAAATAAAATAAATGTATATGTGCATATACAGAAACAAAAATGAATAAATAAATAACTATATATATTATACATGTGTATATATATTTATATATATACATGCATATACACACAATAAGTAAAATAAAACAAAAAAAAAGAGTAAGAGGGGAGTCAGACCAGGCCGCCTCGGCCCAGCCCGACCCCGCCTCCCCCGCTTGCTTCCTCTGCCGAACGGCTCCCCCCACCGGCCACTATTCTTCTTCCTCCCCGCACTCCGCTCTCTCTCTGGGCCGCAGCTCCCTCGCGCCCCGGCCCCGCGCTCGCCCGTCCCTGCAGCCCAGCCCGCTCTCCCACCCGCGCTCGGACCACCGGTCTCCGCCCATCGGTCCGCCGCGCGAAGCTCTGCCACCGCGCCCTCTTTTTCCTCCCCTGCACTGCCAACCCGTCTCCTCGAGCGCACGGCTCGAGCTCGCTGCCACCACTCCTCGAGCGCCACAGGTACTCATACCCTACCCCTGCTCTGCCTGCCGTCTGCGCCTGCCGCTGCTCCGCCGCCCGCCGAAATGACCGCACATGCCGCCTTCCCGATGCTGGCCCTCCTCGCTCGCCAATAAGAGCCGCCGAAGCCTCCATGGACCTCCCCACACTTCAATCTCCCTCCCCCTCCAAAGAATCGGGTTTTCGCGCCTCAAGCTTGCCGTTGCGGCCATCTTCTCCGCCGCCGGCCAAAAACGCCCCCACCGCCCCATTTCCCCCTCGGCAAGTCTCTCTCCGATTCTTCGCCAGTGGAGCACCCCTGCGCCACCCCGGACCTTCCCCAACTGCCGCCAGAGTTCCTCCCCCACCCCAGCTCGCCGGCGACGATGGCCCTCCCCGCGCCGCCGTAGGCTCCCGGTGCCGGCTCGCCTCGGTGCTTCCCCGGCTCAACCAGACCCGCGGTGAGATTCCCCACACCCCACTCCTACTCACGCTCCTCTCCAATCCCCCTCTCTCCCACCACGGCGGCGCCGCCACCTTCCACCCGTGTTCCGGCCGCCGCACACTGATGTTTGTCGCCGAGGCTGCCTTCCGGCCAGAGGCGCGATCTCCACCGGCTCCCTCGTCTCATGTCCTTTCCATTTTCCTACTCGCCAGCCTCTCTCCGACCTCACCTCGCCGGCGCCGCCGCAGCCCCGTCGCGCCGGCCAGATCCTCTGTTTTGGCCTCAGCCCCACCTCACCTTTTCATGTTTCCTGCGCCCCCTCTGCCAGTCCAGCCGCCTCGCCCGCTTGGTTAGCCGACTGTGCAATAACGTGATCCAGCCTGAGGTGGTGAGTTCAATTCGGGCCGGCTACAAATTCTCACCCACACATTATTTCATTTTTGTATTTTATTTTTGTAGCTCATGTTAACTCATAAAAATCAAAGGAAATAGCCTAGAAAATATAACAGATTTAGTTAGGATGAAAAACAAGGTCATTTAACATTTAATATCCGGTTATTTACTGCATAAGCAACTAATGTAAATTAAATGCTTAATTGGATCATAACATCAAACTGATTAGTGTATGAATGTGGTTTAAGTTATTATGTTTGAATAATTAATCCTGTTTGAATAATCAATTAAAGAACTAAAAATTAAAATAGAGATTTTAATAAAGAAAACTAGCTTAGGGTAAATGACCAAATAAAGATTTCCGTTAATTGAAAATAGGGTATATGCCAATATTTAACATGTTGCCATCAAATAAATTATAGTGGTAGATTTTACTAACTAGCACATATCGAAATATATCCTAGGTAGATAAGTCAATTTTAATTAGAACTGATAGCAACTAAAGTGTAGAGACTTTCCAAGTAAATATATGTATAACATCTATATATATATATATATATATATATATATATATATATATATATATATATATATATATACCATAAAATACATGCGTAACCATTAACACGAACAATTAGGTTTGCATAAAATGATACATATCAAGCAATGCTCAGTTGCTAAGTTTAAAATGGAATTTGAAATAAAGTTAAGCATAATATTATGCCTAATAGTAATTTAAGTAGAAATAAAATAATAATGGTATCATTAATCAAATCTTAAAAACTAGATTAACAAATAAAAACGATGAGCATGAAATAATAAGGTATGAGTTAGTGACAACTAAATGCGCATAAAATGTCACCCTACAAAATGCTACACACTTACACTCTAACATTTATTCGGTAAGCCAAAATGCCCTGAAAAGTAATGTTTGACAAAATGGTACCTACTCATAGGTCCATTCTAACCCATGGAACTTCCTTGATAAATATAAAAATAATAAAAGAAATTATTAATAAAAGATCGAGTCATCGTATCCTACCACCGGTCTTGCCTCAAATCACCCAAATCATCTATTAACTCATAAAGCAAAAGATGAGTTTATTCGGATTTATTCGGATCTTTTGAGTTATGCGCTTTCATTTGGATTCAGTCGCTAGTCGCGTAATTAGAAGTTGGAAGCGGTGAAGATTCAGTGGATCCAGCGAGATCAAGCTCGAAGTGAAGACAAAGATCAGAAGCTTAAGAGAAGTCGTTGTGTGAGCTCAAGACCGCGATAAACCGCCCAGGCGAGTCAATACTTTGATCATGTTGAACCTACATTTTCTGCAAATTATTTTGGTTTAAATTATCAAATTGCATGCTGTTATGTTATATGCAAATACATGTTAATTTAAGATTCTAGTTACATGCCTATTGATTACCTTGAATAATATTACACCCTCTTTGGAATATTTGAATGTGTAAACCTTGTCGCCCTAGCAAAATTATAATATTGACCTTTTGAAATTAAGTCCCTAATTATATGCCATGCTTAGTATTGCGTAGATACTCATGGGCGCGAGAGCGCCCAAGCATCACTTTTTAATCCTGAGAAAAATTGGTTGGGCAGTCATGGTGGGAATGACTGGTATATTTGACATGACTATTTTATACCCTCAAAATCCCCAACTTGCTTAAATATCGGGGCGGATTGGTTGGATGGTGTGAGTATGGTGCAGTGGATGCACAAAATGGGTTAGTGATAGACCGCCCAGATACCACTAAGGACTGAATCTTGTCATGACCTCCCGGGTAAAACAGTACAACCATAAGTCTGTAAATTACAACTTGGCTAAGTACATTTATCGAATCCTCGGACTCATTTCACGGGTTGGGGTTTGAAGGGGTTATGCTATGGCAAGGGGGCCTGAAGGGACACCAGTGGAGGGTGAAGTTTCCCAGCTGTCCTACGTTGCGGAAAGAGAGAAGGTCCGGCTGCGTAGTGGCTGTGGGAAACATCCCGCGCACAGATGGGACCCACCGCAAGTGGGCAGTCTCCCATAAAAGTGAAATGAGAAAAGGGACTCGATAATTTGAAAAGTCATTGTGATGGTCTGCTCAACCACACGTCTAAGGAATCGTGTGGGGCAACGAGTTGATTGTCTCTTGTGGTGAAAGTGTACAAACTCTGCAGAGTTTAAAACTATTCGAATAGCCGTGCCCACGGTCAAGGGCGGACATGGGAACTTAACCAGATATAGTTCTATTTCAAAATGCTTTATGATGGGTTGGAAAAGTGGAAGGGCAGTGTAAGACCCTAGTTTGGAATTGTCCTGGGTGTCGTCCCAGTGGTAAGTTAAGCGGCTATAACGCTGAAGAATTGCTATATGGTGCAGATGCCATGTAACGGTGGATGGAATCTGGATCGCTATTATTATTGCATGTTCTGGAACAATATGCTTTTGTTCAAAATGCTAGGTCTCAGGAATTTTTAAGTAATTGTATTCAAAAGCACTCTTCGCAAAAGAAAATAAACTTAAGCCATCCTTGATTAGCCATACATGTTATATACTGCATTCTGTGTGTTGATTCGCTGAGCACGGGGTCGGAGTGCTCACGCTCGCTTTTGCGGCAAATTCAGAAGCAGGAACCGGATCGCTACGCTTCAATAATACTTTTGGATCACGATGGCAAAGAAGATGAAGATGTCGAGAACTATATCGCGAACCTCCAGTTGGCTGCCTGTGGGCATGTCCTGAAGGTCCCACATGTGTGCTTCGTTCTTCCGCTGCTGCAATTTATTGATTTCGGCCTAATCGGCCCATGAGTAAGTCTACTATTATATTTACGTTTCCGCATGATATGTACTTTGATATTCAGAACTGTAACTGTGTGTACTATCTACTGATCTAGGGAATAGTGCAGTTAAACACAGTAGATTCCGGATTATAAAATCTGGGCCCTGGTCACCTACACCAACGCCAACTAGGGCGGCTACCCTGACACATGGTGTTCCATGTCAGGCTTCTGTCTTTTCCAGGTGAGAATTTGGTGTCTTGATCGTCTAAAAGAGAACCTACCATCTCTCATTCTAGTGCTGAGACCAAGTACTGCGCTTTGTCTAATGTCGTCGTCGAAGCAAGCTGGGTGCGACAACTTCTACAGGAGTTATGACGACCTCTTCTACGAGCTACCATTGTCTTTGTGACAATATTAGTGCTGTCTACATGTCTGCCGGTCCAGTTCAACATCAACACACGAAGTATATCGATATCGACTTGCACTTCATCTGTGATCGAGTCAGCTTGGGGGAAATTCGGGTTCTTCACATTCCCTCGTCAGTGTAGTTCACCAACATCTTTACCAAAGGATTGTTGTCATCTCTCTTTCTCGACTTCCAGTCCAGTCTCAACGTCCGTAAACTTCCCCTTGTGATTGCGGGGAAATATTAGTTGAACATATCTTGACTTGTATTCTAAGTATGTGCATAGATAGAAACACACCGAACTATATCTCTGATGTCTTTGTATATGGTTGTATATCGGTTGTAGCGATTTTATCCCATACAACTAATCCACGATGTCCTATAAATATATGATCAGTGGAATGCCATATGTGTGGCTTCTCCCAAACTTACAATGCTCTTGTCTCATTTTATATGACCAAAAGCAAGTGGTGCACGCATGAAGGTTTTTTTGCAGAAATTGTTATGAGTTGTACCTTGCATGCGGAATTTGATTGCGTGATCAGCAGCACCTATTGGTGAATCTCACTAGCACTCATCGACAGTGGCGGACGCAGGAATTTTAGAATGGGTGTTCGAACTTAAGCCAATGGCGGTTTATTTTGTACATGCTCTATAGCAACCCCAGACCTCTATCCAAACCTCGCCTAATTCCAGACATATAGCCAACATAAGCGATTAGAACTCTATCCAAACCTCGCCTAATTTGCTTCTGCCTTATGCGAAGACTGGCCATTTCAATAGAATGCAGCTAATTTCGCATATGCCAAACGTGATGGTAGTCAGAAAGCAGTATGCTAATCAGCCAATGTCACAACAAACAAGCAATCCACCAACACATGACACCCAAAACAAGCACGTACCATAAGCATATGCGACGTTGGGGTTTTGCTCGCTCCGCAGGACCGTGTCGCTGTTCGCATACCACGCAACCTCCTCGGCTCCTCCCCCTGTTGAATCTCCCGTGGGCTTCACACGTGAAACCAAAACCCAAATCAAACCACATTTCCCAAATCCAAACCCAACCAAACGAAGCACCACAACAGAAGCAAAACATGCCGAACCTGAGCGGCCGGAAGCGGACGGCGACATTCTCCCTCGGCATCGGGTCCTCGTCCAGCCCAGCGAACAGCGGCGACGCAGGCCAGAGCGGAGGGCAGAGGCGGCGAGGCGTGGTCGCCGGCAGAGCGGAGGGCGGAGGCAGAGGGCGGAGGCGGCGAGGCGGAGCGGAGGCGGCGAAGCGGTCACCGGCGGAGCGGAGGGCGGAGGCGGCGAGGCTAGGGTTAGGGTCCACGCGAAGCAAATGCAAATGGGGATCGGGGGGAGGGGGTACCGGGACGGGGGATGGGCAGGCCACGCCCCGCGCGGATGGAAAATGGGCTGGGCCCCTTGGCTCCACGCGCCATCGCGCCGTCCGGGCTGCTGCGGCGGCCGAATTTAGTTTATAAACAGTTGATTTAGCCCAAATACGCATACATATATTATTATACCTCATATATACTAGATTTTTTGTCAAAAAATTTAGACGTTCAGCTGAACACCTATGAACCACTGTAGATCCGCCCCTGCTCATCGAAAGCTCAAAACTTTAGATGCACCATTGGAGTTCGACTGGTCGAAGGGAAAGTTTCTCCAAGGGGCTGGCCGATCCAAACTAGGGGGAAGTCCGACTGTGGCAGCAGAACGCAATGCCCTGTTGTTACGCGCAAGTTAGCGCGTCCACGTCCGAGCTGCCTCGTGCGGACGAACAGTCGAAGGCTGGATAATTGAGCTGTAGCGCGGCGATCTTGCGTGAACTCCGGCACCTTTCGCCTAACATCACTGTGTCGATCGTACGAGTTGAAAGGCGCGCGATTGGCTCGTTCGTGCAGCTCCATTCCCATTAATGCGGACGTGCGGGGACAGGGTACGTACGGGTGGACGAATCCACACCAATCCATGGCAGGGCCGCGGTCCTGGGATTTTAGGGACCCGGAGCGAAACTAAAAATAGAGGTCCTAATATAAATATCTAAATATAAATCTACACACATATATATATATATATATCTAATTTTACCAACAAACACTTAAAATGTGTTATGTATTAAAGAAAAATTCATATCAAAGGGTTTATAGATATTACCTTAAAATTTTCTTCAAACATTTCTAGATGCGAAGTCATTAATGATGGTATTGATATCAATCTCATCCAACAATTTCTTCTCAATACATAAAGTTGCCAAACCGTTTAACCTCTTTTGAGACATTGTTGACCTTAAATGATTCTTCAACAATTTCAATTTTGAAAAGCTTCTTTCAGCTGATGCCACAGTCACAGGCATAGTAAATAAAATTCGACAAGCAATAGAAATATTAGGATAACAATCCGCTTCTCTGACCAACTCAAAGATCTCCATAGCAGACATTGGTTTATCTGATAAAGTCAATTGCATAACACTTAACTCAGAAATTAGATCATTTAACTCAACATCAGATGAACCATCTAGAGAGAAAGTTTCTGCAAATCTTGTACAACATTCTTTTAATTTAGTTCGATCCAATGACTTCAATGTTGTTGAACTCATTAAAAATCCAAATATACTTCCGAATGTTTGGAGTTCTTGAAATCTACTTTTCAATGAATTGATTGCCATATCAACCATAACAAAAAAAATAATTAACTTCAAAAGGCCCAAGATAAATCTTCAAAGTATGTATATACACTACATAGTATATAGGGGCCCCTAGATTTTGGGGGCCCAGGGCGGCCGCCCCTCTTGCCCCCCCTCAGGGCCGGCCCTGATCCATGGTACTGGGACGACTGCCGATCATGGACGGCTGTTACCTTTAATATATCTTTATATTATTTATATATAAAACTGTAAATTATACAATAAGTTACCTATAATAGCCTCACATAATTAATAAGTTGTCTATACAACTCGTAAGGTGGCCTGTGCAATTACGCGGGCATCATTTTTAAAACACATTTTAAATAACTTGATAATATATATGTAATTTTGCCTTTCAAAAAATAGATATAACATTTTTCTCTCACCTTCGTAACACATAAAATTCTTGATTTACAGGTAGTTGGCATATGTTATTATACATATCCTAAGTTGTGTGGCAGCATGTATATGGGAATAACCGCTAGGGATGAAAACGGAACGGAAATATTCCGTACCGAACCGCATTGTTTTCTACATTTGACCCGATCGAATTCGTATTTTCGGACAAATTCGAATTCGGTTCGAAATATGGAATACCAAATTCGAAAACGAAGCGGAAACAGTTTAGGCGTTTTCCGACCGTTTTCTACTTTTCTACATTTTATTCGGAATATACCGTATTGTAAATACGGTTTAAACCGAATTTGGGCTCCCGCGCCGTCACCGGCCGCCGGTACGTCCGCACCCGCCCGTCGCACCCACCCAGCCTCACCGCCGCCGCCTGCTGATGCTGCTTGTCCTCCGCGGCTCCGCCTCTCGCGGCGGCGAGGGGCACGGGGACGTTGGCTGCGGGAGGCAGGAGGGCGCGGTGGAGTCGCCGGAGTGGAGCGCCACGACCCACGAGGGACTTCCACTGCTTCATGGTTGCTGCCGTGGTGGTGAGGCGAGGCGAGGTCGGACGAGAGGGGAGGAAGAGCCGAGACGGCGGGGAGGCACGGGGAGTAGGCAAGACGGCGGAGAAAGCCGAGGAGCGGCGGAGGGGGAGGCGGCGGGGGAGGGGGCGGCGGCCGGCGGGGATGGGGGCCATGGGGCGGCGGGGGAGGGGGCGGCGGGGAGGGGGAACCGGCGAGGGAGGCAGAGCCGGGGAGGGGGCGAAGGCGCGGCGGGGAGGGGGAGCCGGGGTCCCGGGGATGGGGCGGCGCCGCGGCGGTGGGGGAGGCCGAGGGAGGGAGGGGCCGCCGGGGGCGGCGGGGGAGCCGGGCGCGTGGGAGGGAGGGGGCTGGCGGGGAGATTGGGAGGACCGGAGGAGGGATCGGGGGAGGAAGCAGGTGAGAAGAATCGGGCGGCGGTGAGATTGGGAGGACTGAGGAGGGATCGGGGGATTAGGGTTTTGTATATTTTTTTCAATTTAGTCCTTCAAATTCTCTAAAATATATAAATAGGTTTTTATCTATTTTGATTTATTCTATTCTAGTCCTCATAAATTCTGATTTTATCGCGGAAAGATCCTATACATCTGTTGTGACATGTACATTTGTATAGAACAGTCCTTAGAATGCCAAATTTGAATATTGAGTTAGGTTTTGGAGATATGTAATGTGTGTATATATGAGATGAGGAGAAAGATAAGGATGGTTGGATCTTAATCTAATAGCTGAAAAAGTGACTGCGATATGCTGTGATTTAGGCCGAGTTAATTTTTGCACTTGTGATATAAGGTGTCTTTTGTTGTTCTTTATTTTTGCACTTGTGATATATACAGGTCGGTATTCCGTATTGAATTTTCGTATACCGACCGTGTTCGACATAATTCCGCTCGAATTGGTTCGTTTTCGAAATTCTCGATATTCCGTAAGTTCGTGTTCGTTTTCGTGTCCGGCTTTACCGCTTTCGCTTTCGTTTTCGTATTCAAATGTAGAAGTAGAAAACGGTTAAGGAGTTTTCCGACCGTTTCCGACCGTTTTCATCCCTAATAACCGCCCGCAGAGGCACGCCCCATCGCCCGTGCCGTCGTGATCGTAGAAAATAACCGAGCGCGTACGTCGTCACGGTGGAGAAGTCGCTTTGCCAGAAAATGGAAGCGCGCTTGCGCGCGTCTGATGGATGCCTCCGCCTTGACCACCGCTTGGATGGGTGGCGGGGCGACTGCGGCGTGCGGCCGAGACTGTACCTGACGTGGGCGTCGGGCGGACGGTTCGGCGCGCGCGCGCGGCCGTGGACGGTGGACCTGGCGACACGAGCCGGTATTTGGGCGCGCCGGCCGCCGCGTTTCCGGCTCGATCCGCGACCGGGCGATGGAGCGGAGTATCAAGCGCTTCGGATCGTACCACTAGGGGCCTGTTTGGAAGAGCTCCACCAGCTCCACTCCATGAAATTTTATCCAAACGCTCCAGCTCCGCGAAATCTAGATACACCAAAATCCTGGATCTGAGGGTTAGATCCATGGATTTCATGGAGCTCCTCAAGGGGTGCTCCACCGTGGAGTTGGGTGGTAATTACCCACCAATGTCACTGGTTACACACTCCATCCTACAAAAAGTGGCCATTCCCACCAAAACCTCAATTTCGTGGATATGAAGCTGCTGTACAAGCCAAACACTCCATGGTGGGATCCCAGATCCACGGTGTAGCTGCTCCATGGTGGAGCTGCTGCTCCAGATCCATGTTTTCAGTGGTGGAGCTCTCTCAAACAGGCCCTAGATTGGGCTATTCTTGTAATGGCTTCTAAAAGCGGTTTTTAATTTTTGTTATAATATCTAACTTTTAAATGGGGTATTTTTTTCAAGATAAGATCTACAAGTTAATTGTAGTACATATCAACCAAAATCGTAAATGAATATCTCTCTCCGTAATCTCTGTTGCAAACCACTAAAACTTAAAAATTTCAATCAAAAATCATAACCCACAATCATCAGATCCCAAAGCCAGGACTTGGAAACTCAATTCCATATGCTGATATTGACAGCGTGTACAAACTCCTCCGAGTCCGGTCCGACGACAACTCCTGTTGTCTGTGCCCATTCTAAAAAACCAACTCCTGTTGTGTGTTGGGTCGACATCGATGCCAGTCCTTGGCAAAAGTTGATGCGGTTTGTCCAATTTTGCAATGGGTTGTTTGGACCTTGAGGTTTTTTTTCCCTTTTTGCGACATTGGGTCTTGAGTTTAAAGAAAACCAGATTTGGTTAAAGTACCTCTAGAGTCTGGTGTCTAAAATATTGTTTGGTTAGAGTAGAAAAAAGTTTTCCCAAAATTCACAATTCGCCTCGCAAAAAAAAAAATCATAATCCTTTGCGGATTCGGCCCAGTTACCGACCCGTTCGCTGACTTTTGTGCCCAACCAAACCAGGCCGTGCCGGTTCGCGCCGTGGCCCGTGGTGGACTTGTGGGCCGAGTTTTGACACAAGATTTGGGCCGTCCTGGCCCGACCCGTCATCACATTCGTTAATCGTCGTGTCGGCAAAATTGTCAACCCGGTTCAGATCTGTTCTTTTTGACTGCAGCGTATGGCTTTTGACTGTGGCTTATAGTTTTTGGACTATTTGTATGAGCAGGCCCGTCCCTGGGCAAGTGCGGCCTGTGCGACCGCACAGGGCCCTCAATTTCCAGGGGCCCCTAATATCTTGTGTACAACCCAATACTATATAGGTCTGGTCTCTATTTTTTTGGTACAGGGAAACTGGTTTCTTAAATGCACTGGAAATAGCTAAAGGAATTGCACTCGAGATGGATATTGGTACAACATTTCATAAAAGTAGAGAAATTAAAAGAAAGAGGCAATTTGATGAGAACCCAGATGACACAAATGTTGCCACACAGTCTGCAGAGGAATCATTTACAATCAACTATTTTATACCTATTGTTGATCAAGCTATTTCTTCACTAACAACAAGATTTGAATAGTATCAAGGTTACTAGAGAATTTTTGGTTTCTTATTTACTTCCGATATATTGCAGTCATTGGATAATAATAGCTTGAGATCTTCCTGTGATAATCTTGAGGCCGCTCTTAAAAGAGATGGAAAATCAGATATTGATGCTAATGAACTGTATGTGGAGCTGATGTTTCTTCAAGATTTTATTCCAAAAGAAGATATGGGCCCTGTTGATATTCTAAAGTTCTTGAAACGACATGACTGTTTCCCCAATGCAACTATTGCATATAGAGTTTTGTTGACCATTCCTGTGACTGTTGCAGAACGAAACTTTTCAAAATTGAAGTTATTGATGAATTATTTGCGTTCTACAATGACGCAAGAAAGGCTTACTGATTTGGCTACAATAGCACTTGAGGGCGACATGCTGGACAAGATTGACTATGAGTCTATCATTGAATATTTAATTTCGAAGAACACCAAAAGAATGATGATATTCAAGTAAACATTATGCGACGAAGGGTTGAATAGGTATAATTCATAATATATTACATTTTAATGTAATAAATTATTGTTTTTATATTATTTATGGTCCTATTTTACTAGGCTACGAGGCCTCGTTTTAGACTTTGCACAGGGCCTCGGTTTTGGCCGGGACGGCCCTGTGTATGAGAGATTACAGAGTAACAAAAACTTACGTATGGTTTTTGCCGAGTTGATAAAGTATGTACTACAATTAATTAGTAGACCCTATCTTGAAAAGATACTCTGTTTAAAAGTTAGTTACTGTAGAAAAGATAAAAAACAGTTTTTAAAAACTGAAAAGAACAGGACCGACTTCTAGCTCCGATCCGAAGGAAACAAAGCGCCAGCTTTTCAGTTCGCACAAGGAGCTTTCCATGGCAGGGAGGAATGCTTCGACAGCCCATTCTTGGATGCATGAAGGGATTTTTTTTCTGGATTTAGTTCGCATTTTTAAGCACTTTAATGTCTTGCCACGGCTACGGCAGACTAGCACTCGGCCCCATGTTTGGTTTACTCCCAACTTTTATGCAACCTTGTTTTGGTTTGCTCGTTGAAGCATTCTGCTCAACTTGCACTCGGCCCCATGTTCGGTTTACTCCCAACTTTTATGCAATCTTGTTTGGGTTTGCTCACTGAAGCATTCTGCTCAACTTGCACGACAGATGTGCAGTTGCGCAGCACCATGCACCAAGTGTTACATGACGACGGCCTCAGCAACAACGTTGCGAATTCTAGCCCTGGGCTAGCAAGCTGGTAGCCCAATATATAGCCCAGCCAGGACAAGGTGAGCAGGGACAAGCAGCGGCGCCATCACCAGCAAACCATAACTTGCGTCCTACGATGCTTCAGCTGAGCACCTACATTTCCCATTCAGGATGGGGACATCTCTTCTTCTAAGTGATCAGTGGACACGAAGCTACCTGCAAACGATCGCAGAAGATGCAATTTGCGCCTGGTTTCCTCGTGACGGTTCTCCCCCCAACGACGGCAAGAAAATGCTGCTTCGCGTGCGTTGCCAATGGATCATCGAAGCTCGCAGTAGGTGGCTGATGCTACCAGATTAAGGTGCATGGTCACCTTCCTAGCGCCACTCGGGGTCAAAAAAGGTGATGTCTCGTTTGCTTCTCGCTCGATGCTGATGCGATCGATGGGCTGAAGCATGGACTGCATGGGACAGACCAACCTACCCTAAACTTGAAGAACAAAACATCGCCGGCCGATTCGTTCACCACGAGTAGGTAGCTAAGTCTCTGGTGTTAATCTGTGAGTATTGGAGTAGTCCACCACGGGTAGGTCCTCCGTCCTCGTTGATGCCAGTGCTTGCATCACTAGAAAGAGATTTTAGTTGGGACGAACGGACGAACACGTCCTTGATACAAATGAGCCTCGGAACACTTATACAGTGCTACCGCATTTTTTTGGATTTCATACGGAAATCCTTTGTTCCAAACATGGCCTGGATCTGGATGTATCAAACTGCAGAATAGCACATTGGTTTACTTAGGCCCTTTTCATATTAGCTATGGCTGATAGCTTTCAGCTGCGGTTGATAATTTTTGACTGAAAAAGAATAGTAGTGGCTGAAAGAAGTGGTTTTCGAAGGAGAAAACGAGTGGTGGAGAAATTCAGTGAGATGCATGCACAAGACAAGAATGGAAAGAGTGAGGTGCGTGATGCCCCCGTTGTTGAAATATGGGATTGTATGTATTCCTATGGGGCCAAGAGCCCAATATGTAACATGTACATTTGTAAATAACACATTAGGCTATATACATATAACATCTCCTCAAACTCATGGTGGATCAACAATACTATGTAGGAGCACCTCCGAGCTCACTACCAACCGACGAGTGATGCTATGTATCTCTCCGTTGTGCACCAGGCGCACTCTCTTCAGCAGCTTGATGACACCGTCGATGACTTCTACCAGTAGATGTCTACGGTGTGGCATCATCTTGACTCTCTGGGCTAGATGTCTACCGGACCTGTCCCTGCAGTGTGTGGTTTCATGCTCACCAGGAGACTCACCGTCTCTACAACTTCCTAACATGAGTTCAAGACTAAGCGGGCTTAGCTCTTGACTCACCACCTATGCCCGAGCTTAGTGGAGGCTCTCACGGCTGTGCATGCTGAGGAGGCTCGTCATTGTGGCGCAGTTCAGATGTAGGATGTCTTGTCTGTTTCAGCACCTGCCACCTCGCCAGTCTCTTTAGCACTGGCCGCGATCTTTCCTTCAGCTCCTAGCGCGCCAGTAGTTGCTGCTTCTACTATGGGTCTCCACTACACCTATTACCAGTGTGATAGCCACATGTATCAGCACTGCTACAAGTAGAGGAGGGACCAAGGTCGTCAAGGTGGATGTCCCCAAAGGCCTTTGTTAGTTCCTCTCACCAAGGAGCTGGTGCCTCTTGCCAGGGTTCCTCCGGTGATGCCGCACAATAGCTCTTCTCACTCCTCCAGCCCCTCGGTGTCAGCTCGTCCTCAGACTCCTCGTGATTGGCTCGTTTAGCTCTTGCTTCTCAATATACTTCCACGCCTCCGCCTCCTCCCTCGTCATGTATCCAGTCTTTGTAGATCTTGGACTCTGGTGCTTCCTTTTACATGACACCAGGTTCTACTCACCTCACCTCGCTGTATCCCACAATTTTCTCTTTCACTGTTCAAGTTGTAGATGGTACATTTCTTCCTATTGTAGGTCGAGACACCCTTTCCACTCCCTCTTTTTATGTTCTGTAGTCTATCATATTTCTCAACTTACTATGCATCTTATATTGGCTAGTCAGATTACTGATCATGACCGTCATGTTGTCCCTAAGTTTGCCTCTTGTTATGTTTAGGACCATCGCACGGGGACTCTGCTTGGTACTGGCTCTCGGTGCCATGATTTGTAATGTCTGTTCCATCTGCCTTCTGCTGTCTCCACTAGCCAGTCAGCCCCTGCACTACCTCTATCCTTGCTGTGTCCTTCACTACCTCCTTCGCTCGGTGGCACCATCATCTCAGTCATCTTTGCGGATCGTGCCTATCGTCACTAGTCAGTCGTGGTGTTCTTGGGTCTGTTTCTTGGGACATGTCTTTACATTGTATGGGCTGTAAGCTTGACAAGCAGCTGCAACTCCCCTATCCCTCTAGTGATTCTATTTCTAATCATCCTTTTGATCTTGTTTGCTCTAATATTTGGGGCCCAACTCCATTCGATTTGAAAAGGGGTCATCGATATTGTGTGATCTTTATTGTTGATTATTCTTGCTATACTTGACTCTACTTCATATATGACAGGGGCCATTGGAAGTTCGTCCCATCAGCCAAGACGGTTGACGACAGGAGTTGGCCGAAGCGACGATGGCATCGGTTGAAGCTGGCTAGGGCCAAGGCAGTGGCTACGTCGACGGAGGTTGCGGCGCCAAGCATGGGGAGAGGAGGCGGTGAGGGTGGGAAGAGAAGAAGAAGGAGACGGCCGGTGGCGGCGGCCGAAACTCTAACCTTAACCTTGCTTTAATACCATGTTGAAATGCGAGATTGTATGTATTCCTATTGGCTAAGAGCAAAACATGTAACATGTACATTTACAAATGACACTTTAGGCTATATACATATAACAGACCTTCTGCCTTCTAGCTAAAGCGAGAGGACTAGGAAAGCTATTTCAAGAAACTAGTTATTCATATTGACTTCTTGAAGTAGAAGTGAATATAAGTATGCCTTTAAAAACATTACGAATCATACAAAGGATACGCAAACCAATCTTAGAAGAGAATTTCCAATCCTAATTGCAAACAAGCTAGACTGACTCACGCATGCATGACGCGTCCGTTTTTTAAACGTTTTCTTAAAAAAGTAGTAGTACTGCAAGTAATAAGTTCAAAGGAAAAAAAGAGAGAGATGGCGGGAAAGCCAAGTATCGGTTGGTCGGGGTTGGTCGATCCGGAGGCGCAGCGTGACAGCAGCAGCAGCAGGAGCCAGCGCAGGAGGCAACGCAAAACAAACCTTTCGCTTCACTTAGCGGCAACGGGGACGCCGCACCCAACCAACCCGGCTCCCCCTCACCGGCCACGACGCGCGCATCGCATCGCGCGCGATTCTCACGCGCGCGCCGACGGCTCGACCGGTCAGCTAGCGAGGTGCGTGCGCGTGACTCCATCCCTCCCCGCGCGCTTCCTCCTTCAACCTCCTCCCATATAGCCCCTGCCACAAGCGTAGCGAGCACCTCACCTCACCTCGCATCGCCGCACTTGGCTTGTGCTCTAGCCCTGCGCCGCCGCGAGTGAGACTTGCACGCGCCAGGGAGGGAAGGGCATCGCGATGGAGGCGAGCGCCGGGCTGGTGGCCGGCTCGCACAACCGCAACGAGCTCGTGCTCATCCGCGGGCACGAGGAGCCCAAGCCGCTGAGGGCGCTGAGCGGGCAGGTGTGCGAGATATGCGGCGACGAGGTGGGGCTCACGGTCGACGGCGACCTCTTCGTCGCCTGCAACGAGTGCGGCTTCCCCGTGTGCCGCCCCTGCTACGAGTACGAGCGCCGCGAGGGCACCCAGAACTGCCCCCAGTGCAAGACCCGCTACAAGCGCCTCAAGGGTACGTGCGTGCACACACATCTCTTGCCTTGTCCATGGACGTGCATGGTGATCGCATTGCTGATTGCTAATGGCGATGTTAAGGGAGCCCGAGGGTGCCGGGGGACGACGACGAGGAGGACATCGACGACCTGGAGCACGAGTTCAACATCGACGACGAGAAGCAGAAGCAGCAGCAGGAGGGCATGCAGAACAGCCACATCACCGAGGCGATGCTGCACGGCAAGATGAGCTACGGGAGGGGCCCCGACGACGGCGAGGGCAACAACACCCCCCAGATCCCGCCCATCATCACCGGCGCTCGCTCCGTGCCGGTATGCCCTCTAGCAGTGTTAAAACTTTCGGATGCGAAAAATTTTCGGACATCGGCGAAAGGAACGAATGAAAGAAATTTGGTTTATTTCATTCGAGAATTCGGACGAAAAAATATCAAATTTTTGATGAAATTTGAATAAAATTTGAACTGATTTCAAATAGGGCCAAATTCGACCAAATGTTAGCTGAATAAAACCTGTTTCGAAGGGTACTGAAAGGGACAAAATTTCTTCCATTTCACGAAATTTTGGACGAAAGTTTTAACCTGCCCTCTAGTCACCCGATTGATTCTACCTGTTCTTCCCTCGCTCTTCGGTACTTCTATATGAGGAATTTCACCGATCGCTCACTACAATTTAGGTGAGCGGCGAGTTTCCAATAGCAAGCGTCCATAGCCATGGAGAGTTCTCCTCTTCCCTGCACAAGCGCATCCATCCCTACCCTGTGTCTGAGCCAGGTTAGTACTTGGGTGCTGTTCATGATCAAAACATGTAGCTTTCTAATTTGTTCAGTGTGCTCAAACGAAACAACATTGATCACTTGCCGAGGAATTTAATCAGGGAGTGCTAAGTGGGACGAGAAGAAAGAGGTGAGCTGGAAGGAGAGGATGGACGAGTGGAAGTCCAAGCAGGGCATCCTCGGAGCCGACCCCGACGACATGGACGCCGACGTGCCCCTGTAATCCTCACAGCAACCCCCCAGCTGATCGATCATGGTTGTTGTACTTCCAGGAACTGTTGCTCACCTGAAAAATTTTGATCTGCAGGGATGACGAGGCGAGGCAGCCGCTGTCGAGGAAGGTGTCGATCGCGTCGAGCAAGATCAACCCGTACCGGATGGTCATCATCCTCCGTCTCGTCGTCCTCGGCTTCTTCCTCCGGTACCGTATCCTGCACCCCGTCCCGGACGCCATCCCACTGTGGCTCACCTCCATCATCTGCGAGATTTGGTTCGCCGTCTCCTGGATCCTCGACCAGTTCCCCAAGTGGTTCCCCATCGACCGCGAGACCTACCTCGACCGCCTTACGCTGAGGTCTTAACAAAATCTTGATCCAAACTGGGGAGGTTAATCTTCTTCTGAGTTGTGGCATCTGATTCATGGCTCCGAACTTTGCAAACGTTCAGGTATGAGAGGGAAGGGGAGCCGTCGCTGCTCTCTGCGGTGGATCTCTTCGTCAGTACGGTGGATCCTCTCAAGGAGCCCCCGCTGGTCACGGCCAACACCGTGCTCTCCATCCTGGCCGTGGACTACCCGGTGGACAAGGTCTCCTGCTACGTCTCCGACGACGGCGCGTCCATGCTGACCTTCGAGTCGCTGTCCGAGACCGCCGATTTCGCCAGGAAGTGGGTGCCGTTCTGCAAGAAGTTCTGCATCGAGCCGCGCGCTCCCGAGTGGTACTTCTCGCAGAAGGTCGACTACCTCAAGGACAAGGTCCAGCCGACGTTCGTCCAGGAGCGCCGCGCCATGAAGGTAAATCAGACTGTCACTGATTCTGTCAGATTCTGTGCTAGAGTGTATCGTTCTTGATCATTTTGATTGGTTGGTTGAGCAGAGAGAGTACGAGGAGTTCAAGGTGCGGATCAACGCGCTGGTCGCGAAGGCGCAGAAGGTGCCCGCCGAGGGCTGGATCATGAAGGACGGCACGCCGTGGCCCGGCAACAACACCCGCGACCACCCCGGCATGATCCAGGTGTTCTTGGGACACAGCGGGGGCCACGACACGGAGGGCAACGAGCTGCCCCGCCTGGTGTACGTCTCCCGTGAGAAGCGGCCGGGGTTCCAGCACCACAAGAAGGCCGGCGCCATGAACGCTCTCGTACTAGACCTCGTCTCTTCAGTTCAGGAGCAGGTTTGGGAATGTGGAACGTTTGCTTACGGTTCTCTGGACTTTTTTCCAACAGATCCGCGTCTCCGCCGTGCTGACCAACGCGCCGTTCATGCTCAACTTGGATTGTGATCACTACATCAACAACAGCAAGGCCATCCGGGAGGCCATGTGCTTCCTCATGGACCCTCAGGTCGGCCGGAAGGTCTGCTACGTGCAGTTCCCCCAGAGGTTCGACGGCATCGACATACACGATCGATACGCCAACAGGAACACCGTGTTCTTCGATGTAAGCCTACGATTTCGATCACACCTAAATGAATCTAGGAGCTAAATTATGAGCGATGGACCTGACATTGGTAGTTCTTGGTGATCAGATTAACATGAAGGGGCTGGATGGTATCCAAGGGCCGGTGTATGTCGGAACCGGATGCGTGTTCAGGCGACAGGCGCTGTATGGCTACAACCCTCCTAAGGGCCCCAAGAGGCCGAAGATGGTGACCTGCGACTGCTGCCCGTGCTTCGGCCGCAAGAAGCGAAAGCACGCCAAGGATGGGCTGCCGGAGAGCACGGCTGATGCAGGTAATTTTCGGAGGAACCACACACTGAACATGGTTTCAGTTCGGTCGCCTGCACAGTGTGGTGAAATTTCCTCTTGTTTCTCAGGGATGGACGGTGATAAGGAGATGCTGATGTCCCAAATGAACTTCGAGAAGCGGTTCGGGCAGTCTGCGGCGTTCGTCACGTCGACACTCATGGAGGAAGGCGGTGTCCCTCCGTCGTCAAGCCCTGCTGCCCTGCTCAAGGAGGCCATTCATGTCATCAGCTGCGGCTACGAGGACAAGACTGACTGGGGTCTAGAGGTACAACAAAAACCACACGGGCCATCACTTAGCTCTGCACAGCATCAGTTATGAACTTATGATTTGTGTTTCACCATGAATCAACCGCAACTCTCGACACAAACCATTTGCAGTTGGGGTGGATCTACGGGTCGATCACTGAGGATATCCTGACCGGATTCAAGATGCACTGCCGTGGGTGGCGGTCGGTCTACTGCATGCCGAAGCTGGCCGCCTTCAAGGGGTCAGCGCCGATCAACCTATCCGACCGTCTGAACCAGGTGCTGCGGTGGGCGCTGGGGTCCGTGGAGATCTTCTTCAGCCGGCACAGCCCCTTGCTCTACGGCTACAAGAACGGCAACCTCAAGTGGCTCGAGCGCTTCGCGTACATCAACACCACCATCTACCCCTTCACCTCGCTCCCCCTGCTTGCCTATTGTAGCCTCCCCGCCATCTGCCTCCTCACCGGCAAGTTCATCATGCCGTCGGTCAGTGCCACAGCCTTCCCAGTCCTTGCCGCTTTTGTGTTCAAATGTCATTGCAGATTTTGTGTTTGACGATTTTGTGTTCTCGTGTCATTGCAGATTAGCACATTTGCCAGCCTCTTCTTCATATCCCTCTTCATCTCGATCTTCGCGACGGGCATCCTCGAGCTGCGGTGGAGCGGGGTGAGCATCGAGGAGTGGTGGAGGAACGAGCAGTTCTGGGTCATTGGTGGCGTGTCTGCGCACCTGTTCGCCGTCGTTCAGGGCCTGCTCAAGGTGCTTGCCGGGATCGATACCAACTTCACCGTCACCTCTAAGGCCACCGGCGACGAGGGCGATGAGTACGCCGAGCTGTACGCCTTCAAGTGGACCACCCTCCTCATCCCGCCGACGACGCTGCTCATCATCAACCTCATCGGCGTCGTGGCGGGCATCTCCGACGCCATCAACAACGGCTCCCAGTCATGGGGTCCGCTCTTCGGCAAGCTCTTCTTTGCCTTCTGGGTGATCGTCCACCTCTACCCGTTCCTCAAGGGGCTCATGGGGAGGCAGAACAGGACGCCCACCATTGTTGTCATCTGGTCTGTGCTGCTGGCCTCCATCTTCTCCCTGCTCTGGGTCAGGATTGATCCGTTCACCGTCAAGGCGAGGGGGCCTGACGTGAAGCAGTGCGGCATCAACTGCTGAGCGCATCAATAATTCTGAAGATTGTGCATAGGGAGAAAGACTAATTTGGATGGAAGTTTTGTATTGTTGATGTCAAGTTCATGCTATGTTTTGTATAATATTTTGGAACCCAGAATTGGTTGAAAGAGGAATTGAACAAAGGACCAGGTTTGCATGTTAAGCAACAAAGAATGTCATCCATGTTGAATGTCATTTTGTAGGTGATTGCTCCTGCTGTTAACTGGTAAATTTGGCTCAAATCAGTCTAATGTAGTTCAAAAACAGGTGGATCTACTTGATCATGGGCTGAAGTTATCAAATTAACTTATACGGGGTATGCATTCAGAATGCAGTATAAGCAGCTTTGCATTGGTAAAAAGAAAATGCTTGCATGTGAGCACCTTGTAGACTTGAACAGTCTTGCAGCTAGGTAAGAGAATGCTTTAGACAGGTTAGAGTCTAGGTGAAGAACCTGAGGGAGCCCAAAAGGACCAAATATCTGAGACCCACCTGAAGGCGAGACAAATACACAATATTCAATAATCCATCCAGACTTCGCTAATGTAGATCTACGCAGGCGACTAAGCTCTCAGGCCGAAACCCCCCACCCTTTGAGCCGCTCTCACACGACTCACGAGGCGACTTCATCGCCCAAAGAAGAGCCCTCTTGTTGCCACCGCCACCGGCAGGGCCTTCCGTAGCCGCTCACGCTGGCACTGTGGGCTAGATCTGCTTGTCCCCTCGATGAATCTGGCTAGGTTTAAAGTGGCATCGTGAAGCCGACAGTCAGAGGCGGCGTGGGGGGAACCGGAGGCAGCCAACAGAACCTCCCGCAGCTGCTTGAGTGGGCGGCTTGGGCCAGATCTGCCCATCTCAATGGCAGATCTGGCCAGGATCACAGACCCGATGGGCGGAGGCGACACGAGGGGGGGGGGGGGGCAGAGGTGGCCGGATCTGATCATCTTTGGGCTGGGGCTTGGTGGGGGCTTTCTTTTTCCTACTGCCCTCCTCTGCACGTCGTCGTTCCACAGCCGCTTGAGCTGCTGGCGTAGATCGAATCTGCCCGCTTCCTGGCGAATCTGGCCGAGCCGACGGTTGGTTCTAAGGCAGAGCGAGACGGAGGTGGCTGGATCTGGCCATTTTTGGGCCGGATCCATGATCGCTCCCCTCCTGCGTCTGTACGTCGCCGACTCTCATGCCACCATCGAAGCACCCTACGAGCGCGCAAACTCTTCTTCGCTCACGGGTGGCCACGACGCAGAGGCAACGGCTCGGGTGGGCGTAGAATTCGGTGCGAGCTAGCAAGACGGCGGTGGCCGGCGTCGACGCTAGGCTGCAGGTGGTGCAGGTGTCGGTGCGTGTGAGCAAAACGGCATTAGACGACGCGGGCACCGCCGCCGCCAACACCAAGGCAACGGCTGCGGATCTGGCTTGGGCGATCAATGACGTCGGCGCGGACAAGCACGCAGAAGATGGCGAGCACCGGTGTTCACCAGAGTTTGATGGGGCGTCAAAGTTGCAGTTGTAAGTGATGGTGTGCCAGGTGAAAATCTCATATTCGGTTCTTGCCGGATCGGGTGACGGCGCCTTCGGTGCCTTTCCCTCCTTGGAGGTGTTGCCTTGGGCCACCTGACCCTACCCCTCTTCGTCTTTCCACGTGCGTGTTGGCCGGTGTTAGTCCTTCGGTAGTGGTAGCCTTCTCGCCGTCGGGATGTGTTAGCCGAGTTTCGAAGTCGTTGTTAGAGATATATGTATAGTTTGTTATTCCCCATTGTTATGAGGGGTTCTTTGCATATTTACCACCTGTACTTTGTGTATATATACCGGCCCATTGGCCTCATATTGAATACAAGCGCTATTCATAACATGGTATCAGAGCCTAGGGTACACCGTACCTAGGGCCGTGCTTGTCTCCACCAGATTGGATCCACCGCCGGAATTTTCGCCGGCTCGCCGCCGCCGCCGTCGCGCCTCCAGCCGACGCCGCCGGCTGCTCCCTCCGCGCCGGCCGACGCCGCCGGCCGCTCCCTCCAATCCGCCGCTCTCCTCCGCCCGAGGCCCCGACGCCGCCGCCGTCTCCGTTGCGCCGCCGGCCCTCCGCGCCGCCGGCCGCTCTCTGCGCTGCCGGCCCTCCGCGCCGCCGGCCGCTCTCCGCGCTGCCGGTCCTCCGCGCCGCCGGCCACTCTCCTCGCCGCCGGCCCTCCGCGCCGCTCGCTCCTCCGCCCGACGCCGCCGGCCGCTCTGCGCCGCCACCGGCCGCTCCGCGCCGCCGCCGGCCGCTGCCGCCGTCGCGTCGCCGCTCCCTCTGCGCCGCCTCAGCTGTGTGTGTTGGTGTGTTAACGGGCCGGAGGCCCGTTAAAAAGTTCTAGGGTTTCGAAAAAAAAACGTCGTTCTAACCGCCGCGCCGTCCAGCGCCGCCTGTTAGACTTCGTTGTCTTGGTCGCCGCGCCGTCCAGCGTCGCCTACCAATGGGCACCGTTTCCCTCCCTCGCTGCCCGGTGGTCTTTGATGGTGTTAATTACACCGACTTCGTGTCTCACATGTGCATCCACATGCGTGGTCTTCGTCTCTGGGGCGTCCTCTCTGGCGATGTCACCTGCCCGCCTTGCCCTATTCCTCCGACGGAGCCTACGCCTGTTGCATTGCCCCCGACAGCCGATAAGGCTGCTGCTGATGATGAAGCTGATGATAAAGCTGCCTCTGCCTACCAGGAGGCTCTGAATTCCTACAATGATCGTCTGACCGTCTACACTCAGTGGTATGATGACGACGCTCGGGCTGCTGCTGTCTTCATCGCCAGTGTCCAGCCTCAGTTTTCTTCTGAGGTTGTGGGACTCCCTTCGGCTTTCCAGATATGGACTCATCTTCGTCAGCGCTACGAGCCCTCTGGTGATGCCCTGTACCTGTCCGTGGTCCGCCAGGAGCACTCTCTGCAGCAGGGTGATGCTACTGTTGACGCTTTTTACGCTCAGAGTTCTGCTGTCTGGCGTCAGTTGGACTCACTTCGCACTGCTGGCTGTCGTACCTGTCCGTGCTGCCTGGATGTACGTGCTGACCTGGAGTTTCAGCGGGTTTACGAGTTTCTTACTCGCCTTCGTCCTGAGTTCGAGCAAAGGCGTGCCCAGCTCCTTGCACGCCACCCTCGTGTCACTCTCCTGGAGGCTCTTACCGAGATACGCGCAGAGGAGACTCGTTTGAGTGGTGCTGGTCTGATGTCACTCCCCTCTGTGCTCGCCGCTCGTCCGCCTGCTACACTGCCTCCTCCAGCGGCTACCACAGGTGGTGGTGGCCGTCCTCCGTCTGGAGGTGGCCGTCCTCACTGTTCCTACTGCGACAAGGATGGCCACACTGAGTCCCAGTGCTACAAGAAGAAGCGGCATCTTTCACGCCGTTCTTCTACTGGCACTAGTGCTTCTACGCCGACGTCTGCCTCGACTTCTTCAGCAGCTTCTCTCACCGAGCAGGAGATAGCCAGACTTCGACGCCTACATGCCGCTTCAGGTTCTCCCTCGACAGGTTCTGCAGGTTCTGCTACTGACTCTTCGGGCACTGAGAGACCACCTCCTATACAGTTAGGTACCTCCCCGTGGATTCTTGATTCTGGAGCATCTTTTCACATGACTCCTGATCCTTCCACTCTGTCTTCTATTACACCTCTTGATTCTCCTGTCAGTGTTCTTACTGCTGATGGTACATCTCTTTCTGTCTCTGGTCGAGGATCTCTTAGCAACTCATCTTTTCATGTTCCTTCTGTTGCTCATGTTCCTCGCCTTACCTTGCAGCTTCTTTCTGCTGGGCAGATTATTGACCTTAGTTATCGGGTCCTTCTCGACTCTGACTCTTGTTGTGTTCAGGACTGCCACACGGGAGCTCTGGTTGGTTCTGGCCCTCGGCGCCGTGACTCACAGCGTCTCTGGGAGCTTGACTGGCTTCACCTTCCTTCCGCTGCCACCATCGCCGCCAGTCTCTCCACTTCTGCCACTTCGTCTACCGGCTCTTTCCAGCAGTGGCATCACCGTCTTGACCATCTGTGTGGATCTCGTCTGTCGTCCTTAGTTCGTCGTGGTCTTCTGGGGTCTGTCTCAGGAGACGTGTCTTTAGATTGTCAGGGCTATAAGTTAGGTAAACAGATCCAGCTTCCTTATCCTCATAGTGAGTCTGTGTCTCAGCGCCCTTTTGATCTTGTTCATTCAGATGTTTGGGGTCCGGCTCCCTTCGTTTCGAAAGGGGGTCATCGATATTATATCATTTTTATAGATGATTTTTCTCGCCATACTTGGATATATTTCATGTCTTCTCGTAGTGAGGCTTTGTCTATCTATAAAAAATTTACCACTATGATTCACACACAGTTCTCCACTCCTATTCGTGTCTTTCGTGCTGATTCTGCTGGCGAGTACCTCTCTCGTTACCTGCGCAGCTTCCTTGCTGAGCAGGGCACTCTCGCTCAGTTCTCTTGTCCCGGTGCTCATGCTCAGAATGGTGTCGCTGAGCGCAAGCATCGTCACCTCCTTGAGACGGCTCGTGCTCTGATGATCGCCGCCTCTATTCCACCTCACTTTTGGGCCGAGGCTGTTTCCACTGCCACCTATCTCGTCAACATCCAGCCCTCTTCTGCTCTTCAGGGAGCGATCCCTGTTGAGCGTCTCTGTGGTCTTTTTCCTGACTACTCTACCCTTCATCTGTTTGGCTGCGTTTGCTACGTTCTCCTCGCCCCTCGAGAACGCACCAAACTGACCGCTCAGTCTGTTGAGTGTGTCTTTCTGGGATACAGTGCCGAGCACAAGGGCTATCGGTGCTGGGATCCTGTTGGTCGTCGGATACGGGTTTCTCGGGATGTGACTTTCGACGAGTCTCGTCCATTCTACCCACATCATGCCTCTCCTTCGGCTTCCTCTGTGGAGTCTCTGTCTTTCTTGACCTTTTCAGATACACCTATATCTGTTTTGCCCTCGTTCACCTGTCCCACTGAGTCTCCACATATTCCCCCTGTGGCCTCTCCGCCGTTGTCGCCGCCTGTGTCGTCTTCTACGACTCCGCAGGCTCCTCCCACTACAGTACCTTCTCCCCTTATCTTCTACACTCGTCGACCTCGTATTGAGGATCTTCCAGATGAGCCATCTTCTCCTGATGTTCCATCTTCTTCTGATGCTCCATCTTCCCGTGATGGGTCATCTTCTCCTCGCTACGCTCTCCGCGATCGCCAGTCGATTCGGCCTCCTGCCCGTTTTGCTTTTGCTGGCGCAGCTACTCGTGAGCCTGTCTCCTACCGGAATGCTGTTACTCACCCTGAGTGGTAGCTTGCCATGGCCGAGGAGATTGCTGCCCTCGAGCGTACTGGTACTTGGGATCTTGTTCCTTTTCCATCTCATTCTCATCCCATCACATGTAAGTGGGTCTATAAGATTAAGACTCGCTCTGATGGCTCTCTTGAGCGCTATAAGCCGCGTCTTGTTGCTCGTGGCTTCCAGCAGGAGCATGGTGTTGACTACGACGAGACTTTTGCTCCTGTGGCCCACATGACCACTGTTCGCACTCTTCTTTCGGTGGCGTCTGTTCGCCACTGGTCTGTTTCTTAGCTTGATGTCAAGAATGCCTTTCTTAATGGCGAGTTGCGTGAGGAGGTCTACATGCATCCGCCACCTGGGTATTCTGTTCCTGAGGGCATGGTCTGTCGCCTTCGTCGCTCTCTCTTGGCCTTAAGCAAGCCCCTCGTGCTTGGTTTGAGTGCTTCTCCTCTGTGGTCACTGCTGCTGGTTTTTCAGCTAGTGATCATGATCCTGCGCTCTTTGTCCACACTTCGTCCCGTGGTCGGACTCTTCTTCTCTTGTATGTTGATGATATGATCATTACGGGAGATGATTCTGAGTACATTGCCTTTGTCAAGGCTCGTCTTAGTGAGCAGTTCCTTATGTCGGATCTTGGTCCTCTTCGTTACTTCCTTGGGATTGAGGTTACTTCCACTCCAGATGGTTTCTTTATGTCCCAAGAGAAATATATTCAGGATCTTCTTGATCGCGCCTCTCTCACTGATCAGCGTACTGTTGAGACTCCCATGGAGCTCAATGTTCACCTCCGACTCTCTGATGGCGAGCCTCTTTCTGATCCGACTCGCTATCGTCATCTTGTTGGGAGTCTTGTCTACCTTGCTGTTACTCGTCCGGATATCACTTATCCAGTTCATATTCTGAGTCAGTTTGTTTCAGCTCCCACTCAGGTTCACTACAGCCACCTTCTTCGAGTTCTGCGATACCTTCGTGGGACTATCTCTCGCCGTCTCTTCTTTCCACGTTCCAGCTCGTTACAGCTTCAGGCCTATTCGGATGCTACTTGGGCCAGCAATCCCTCTGATCGCCGGTCTATCTCTGCTTACTGTGTTTTTCTTGGTGGTTCTCTTATTGCCTGGAAGACGAAGAAACAGACTGCAGTGTCCCGTTCGAGTGTAGAGGCTGAGTTGCGAGCTATGGCTCTCTTGACAGCAGAGATTACTTGGCTACGGTGGTTACTTGAGGATTTTGGTTTTTCTGTCACTACACCGACCCCTCTCTTGTCAGACAGTACAGGTGCTATCAGTATTGCTCGTGATCCTGTGAAGCATGAGCTCACCAAGCACATTGGTGTTGATGCTTCTTTCATGAGGACTTGTATGCATGATCAGGTGATTACTCTTCAGTATGTGCCTTCGGAGCTTCAAATAGCGGATTTCTTCACGAAGGCCCAGACTCGAGCACAGCACAGCTTCTACCTCTCCAAACTCAGTGTTGTTGATTCACCATGAGTTTGAGGGGGGTGTTAGAGATATATGTATAGTTTGTTATTCCCCATTGTTATGAGGGGTTCTTTGCATATTTACCACCTGTACTTTGTGTATATATACCGGCCCATTGACCTCATATTGAATACAAGCGCTATTCATATCAGTCGTAATCCTTGTACTTGGTCCTTCCTTAGGCCTTTAGCCCACCGTTGTACTACTCTTCTTTTTAGTGAATGAAACGTAACTCTCCTACGTTTTTGAGGAAAAAAATCTGCGCTGCAGGCGTAAGGTACAGGTGGAAATGGAATAAGCATAGTTCTGACATTTCAACAAACAGAAATCTGTCCAACAGCAGTGTAACTTTAGAGTAAACTGCAATCCAAAGGCAATATAGATGTCGGTACGAGTGAGAAGTCAGTATTCACCCAACAATGAAGTTGGTTAAGGTGACAAAGAGGTGCAGTACAGCTACGGAATGTCAAAATCTGGCCACACAGATTCTAGAAAAAGGAAACCCATATTTTTTATTATCTTAGCCCTTCCATTTCATTTGTGTATTCTCTTTCCAGATGCCAAAAAATACACTGGGAAAGAATAGGGCTCTACCCTTGAAAGCAAACTAATAACAAAATAAGAGAAAAAGAACTTAAAGAAGGGGAAAGTGGCTGGATGTGCACTATATGGTGAGAACCATTTACACATGACGAGGCCTTTAAGTAAAGCTATCATCTCTAAGCACTGTGAGTTGTTAGCTGCACAGCATCACACCATGATCGCCAGGGGATGTTCAATATTCTTTTGTTTTGTTATTTCATCTCTACAGATTCCTTGTCTGTTTGCAAGATATGTTCTTTATAGTCGCAGGCTCAACTTGCACAGTTGTACCTGTTCAAAAAGATGATCTGGGACTTATAGATCTTTGCTCGAATTTGCTATTTCATCTGGGCAAGTCCTTCTCTCAGTTGCATAAGATGTGTCCGCAGGCTGGACTCCTGTACCTGATTAAAGATACAACAGAACTAGGTAAGGCCTTGGGTACAAACTTCTGCTGTCATGTTCCTCAAGAAGAAAATAAAACAATTGATCACCAGTTCACCATCAATTAGAGAAATTATATTATTCAAAATTTAAGAGCTCTATGCTCACTTCTGAGAAGGGATTACTTGGGAGTAGAATGCAAAATTGCAAATACCTGCAGTTTTGCTGCCATAGCTAAGAGTTCTCTGCATTCATCAAGCATGACCTTTTCTTGTCCTGCTACGACTGAAAGTTCTGAAACCGAATATGCCCTGTCTTCAACCTGCTATGATATTCTAATCTCAATTAAAGCAACCCTTGACAAGATAACAAGAACTTGCCATACACTGAGTAAAATTCTTTTTCATTTCATCAACCTTTGTGCTCAGGTCCATTTGAGACCATGAACTTTTTGAAGGTCCAATTTAAACTCTGCAATTTGAGGGTGTCCAAAAATAACTTCCAAGTCACTGACATGTAGACCCAAATTATTGGTGGGGTCCAGTTCTGTTAGTGACTTAACAGATTGGTGATTCTTTTTTTTTAAAAAAAATGGAAAGCTCTTTTATACCCATCCTCACAGATCAGAGGCAAAAATAGACGCTCAAAAAATTCTAGGCCTAAATGTAGAGGTCTAGATGGGGTCATGGGGTGGGCGGGTTTTTACTTGACCTGCCTCTGCCCCGCCTCTAGTTGGGTCAGGGCGGGGCGGGGTTGACTAGTCAACGGTGCTCCACTAGGTTGGGGTGGGTTTTAAGTTTGATATATTTTCACATCTAAAATACATTTTATCAACTTGAGTTTGGTGAAATTATTGCGGTGAAACAAATATTATAGACATAAACTTGTTAACATAGTAATAACTAATAAATGTGTTTAACATGGCAAATAATTGTTGAAAGATCATAATTATAATTTGTAGAATCAAATAGTACATGTAAAAATTTAACAATTTTATATGATTGGGGCGGTGTGGGGCTCGGCGGCCTCTGACCCGGATCCACCCACCCCTTTGCGGGTTGGCGCGGAGCGCCTTAGATCGGTGTGGAGCAAGGCAGGGATCTAGATCTCAGGTAAAGACACTTCAATATGCACACCATTTCAAATGATAGCTGAGGAAAGACAATTTGTTAAATTCCCACAAAAAATGTCAACGTGCGGAACATCACCACTTAATGTCAGGGAATAACTTTCCTCGTATGTTGATACTTGAATCTCTTTTTATGTAATTCCTGTGCTGAATGTGAACCAAACAACGAGCTAAGTAAAACAGTTTCCTATGTTTAAGGACTTGATTTTACCAGGGAGAAAAATAAAAGTGAAAAGTAGAACCTTAAGTCATATATATGATGTTATCTGACCTTTGAAAGCATGTAGCGAACTGATGAACCCAAACCTTGCATGACATCAACAGCCGAGCTTACAGCATTCTTAAGAGCAACTGCATCAGCCTGTTAATATAATAGTAAAATACCATTAGCCAGAATAAAAATAATAATATTTGTTAACGAAGTAGAAATGCAACTGAAAAATTATTTGCAATTTAATTAATGCAGTTTTCACAGCATACCCTCGCTCCTGATGTAACTGGAAGGCGCAGTGTGCTTGCTTTTAGAGCTTCAGTTGCCCGAAATAAAGAAACACTATTATCCTTTTCAAGTGCTGGCCATTGTTTGAGGTAAGCAATCTGAATCGAAATAACAGCAGAATTAAAAAAAATGGTAATGTATGCATTTGACAGTCACAATTCCTGTAGTATGGTCATTACATGTATTCTTGTGTAAACCTATATCGTGCACTTCAATGCATTTACCTCGGCATTGTTAAGTTTATTACAAATTTACCCTATTTGCATTAGAAGACTCATATGACCATTTAAAAGGTCTTAGTTTTTCGAAGAACATTTTTTGAAAAAATAATACCTCATAGCAAGTTGTGTATATTTACTTTCATGATTATGCTTCAGTTGATGAAAATAGGAACATCATAGTAAGTTTGTACCAACTTGATGTGAATTGGAATAATATTGGCGGAAATAACATGAATTTTGCAATATACTTGGTAGATTATCGAACCTGAACAGCTGATGCATGAACATGGACCTTACCTGCTCTTTCAAAATGCCATAGATCTTCAACTCTTGCTGTAGGCGTTGCCCCATGATTCTTCTCATATTAACATCATCCCAAAAGTTCAAGGTATCCCTCCAAACATTATAAATAATACTCTGTTTTACATGATAACAGGGAAAACTCTTTCATCAACTGAACATCACTCAACAAAAAGAGTAGTAGTTTTAAGAAAATACACCTATGAAGGTAGACCTCATGACATGGACCAGGCCAACTTGAATCGACTTTATATAAACAAAATATGCTAACTTTACCTCAGCAGTGGTCTTCTGGAAAGATAGAATATCTCTTGCACGAGCATTTACAAAGACCCACTGCAAGTATCTATTATACAGCAGGCGCAGCTGGTGGATACTTTCAATTTGGCTGGCGTTCTTCTTTCCTTTTCTCACATCAACCATGTAGCTAATAAAAGGAGATGTAACACCTGATTGAATAGTTCCAACACTTTGTGACCGGCAAGGTGTTGAAAGCCTTGTCCGAGATGGGCTCTGAATGGCCCTAGAAGCAGAGGATGCAGTTGACAAAACCTTGTTTGGTGACAATGAGCTATGAAGAACAGGAACAGGTAAAGTAACTGTCCTACTTGGACGGCTAACGGATTTAGATCTTTCTGTTGTCTGTGAATATACATCACTGCTAGAGTCTACCTGAACATCTCTTCCACTTGCATGGATAGCCAATCTCCTTGCCACATCATCCAATGATTGATTCAACCCTTGGACTGTGCCGTCAAAAGCAGACACCTTCCTTGGCGAAAGCCCTCTATTTGGCAAAGGGACTGATCTGCTAGCTTTGTCTGAAAAGTCAATACTTCTTGACATAAGATTGGTGGGCACACACCCACTAATCATGGCTGGCCAAAGATGTTGCTCAACTACCCTCTTAGGTGGGTCCTCTGAAGGTTGAGCATTCTCACATTGTTCACCAATGTTCTTCCTTCTCAGAGGACTCCTCTTCCTCTCAGCCAGAACGTTTGCCTGCGCCTTGGCCCGATCCAAAGATGAGCTAGAGACTACCTTATCTTTTTTATTACCAGGGGCAGCCACAGAATCCGACTGGAAGGAGGAAGACAGGTTCCGCATTGCAGGCCGCAAGCTATCAGGAGCCCTTGTGCTTGTTATATGCCTAGAACTCTTATGTACCTCTGTGACGGTATCACGAACTGGTGTTACAGATCTTGATGTAGGGGTGGAGGGTGTTGACACCCTAGAAGGCGTTGAGGGCCTTCTTCTATCTGCTGACTGTGCTCTTTTGGGAACTGGTGTGCCTGCAGTTGCAGAAGTCCGGCCAAGACTTGGAGATGTGCGTTGCCTTGTTGTAGCAGCAGAAGCCAGACCAGTCTTGTACTTGGATGGAACATCTTTCCCACGGCTTACTGGAGAAGCATTGTGCTTCTCAGATGGAACTAGTGGCAGTCTTAGAGTCTCATTGACAAGAGCAGCCTTCTTCACGTCACTCTTGAGGGCATCCATGAAGACTAGCAACTTCCAGAACCAACCACATCAAAATGACTTTCATGAAACTAGCTCTCCGCAGCTACCCAGATCTACCAAAAGGTTCAAACATAGACACCAAACAACCAGAGTAAGCCAAATGAAGAGGAGTATTCATCTAACCTTTAACTTGAAACATGCAAGGGAAACATTGTATGCATAGAAAAACCAAGAAACAGCACCAAATTAACAGGTAAAACAATGCAGCCAGGCCGTCCAGAAATTGCAGATAACTGAACTGCGTATTGAGATGATGCCCTACGAGTTTTAGTACCAAAATTTTGTAAACTTGCAGTTGTTGCCTCAATCCCTCTCACAGGTATATCATGGCTGGATCGGAAAGACAGTGATTTAATGATGGTTTGGAAGCAAGGGAGGAAGATGGCATGTATAAATACACTATACATCCACTATAAAACACAAAAAATAAGGTTTGTTTGGGCAAATTGAAGCTGCTACATGGGATCATGCGGCTTTCGAGCAAGGACGAAGTAAATAAACAAACTAGCCATGGAGAATACGATGGTTTTGGAACAGACAGGACAATCCACATGCATGCGAGACGAATCTCTTGCCTAGAAGTTTAATAATTTCTCACCAGAAGCAGCATGGGAAACAGGGGCTTTTTTAATACTTACCACTTAGGAACTATGCACATGCATTAAGGTTTTGTATGCTTCGACACAAACAAACGGAAAAATATGACAGTGGTCATAGTACCAATAACCAAATAGGCCGGCAATGTTCACTCGAAGTTGCCGGAATTTTTCTTCGACCGAATCGACTAATAAAACACGAAAGTACTTATACTCCAAGGTAATAGCATATGATGCTCGCATTCTTGGGGTCTAAATCAGATCATTCTTGCTCGAAGAATTCACCCACCATGAGCGAATCAAGCACAAACTGCATGGATAGAGGCATTTCCTTCGGCTCTAAGGATTCACCGCAGGGGTTTTTGTGCGGCTCGATTGCTGCTACAAGACAAGATGTGTAAAGTCACCAAATTCGATTAAGTGGCAGTAGCAAATAATCATCTAGCAATTTAAAAATTGCAGTGCAGACCAACCAAGAATCGAAATCACCCAAGGGTTCAGGGTACGAAGCAAAAGCAATGACGCAGTTGGTGAAATTTTCATTAATTTTCCAACCAGTGCTAGAACGAGGCCAAGGGAAATCGTGCCATGCGATGCCAAATTTCTCGAGATTCACGCAGAATCCGCAGCGAGTAAACCAAACCGCGCACCGGAATCATCATTACTCGTTCGAGGGCATCGACGAGCCCGAGACAAGCCAAGCGGATTCGCCGATGTTTTCTCCGTACACACCGACACGGAGGCGCATCAAGATCATTTGAGCTCCAAGCTCGCGAGCAACAGCTAACGGCGCCCTCCCCATTGAACCACCCACAATCACACGACCCAAATCGAGGAACACAAAACCGTAGCATTCCCACACGAATCAATCGGAACAGCAGCCCGCAAACGAACCCTAACTCTGTAGCTCCGAAATCGGCCAAACAGGCGCCAGAAACCTCACCTCGAGAGCCCCAACAGCGACCCGAGCGCCGGAGGAACGGTAGCAAGCCGCGGCGAGACGCTGATCGCCGCCGCTTCCTTCTCCCCGCGGCGCCGCCGTCTTGTGGGATCTCGGGGAATAGCTGGCGGCGAGCTCTCGCGGATTTTCTACTTGTATTTTGGTGTGGGTTTTGCTTCTGCGGGAGGTGGGAGTTGCGTGGGTGCGGGAGAGGTTAAGGATCCGGATCCTCGGACGTCAAAGAGCGAAGTCAGAGTGCAAGAACTGATTGCATACGTGGCACCGTAGCATTTTTTTTAAAAAAAAATTATGGCTACTCTTTCGATTTTAACCGCTCCGCGAGACCACGACCAGCGGCAGCGCAGATTGGGTGAGCACCTGCCACACTAGCGGCCGCCGCGGCAGAAGGTAATGCATGCTTAAGCATTAACTGCTCCTTTTAGCACTTATTTCAACTTACATTTTTAATTTCAATCTTATTTTCTATTATTCCTAAATTATATATTTTTTTAGTTTTTTTGAGCTTTTTTTGCCGGTTCTTTCTTCCTGTATTGTTTGCATTATGCGTGATGGGCTAATATTTTTTTCTATTTTTAAATCTTTTTAAGTTTAGTTGCGTCAAATAAGCCACAATCAGCTACAGTGTAATTTCAGCCAGTTACAGTACAATTTCAGTTATAAGCCAACTTATTTCAGCCCAACTGAGCGGCACATAACTACTAACTAGCTGAATGTCCATACGTTGCTATGGATTTTAAAATTTTATCATACTACATGTTCTAAAACTAACAGGTGGTAAAATGTTTTAGAATATATATGCAAATATGTTTTAATTTTTTTAAATCCGTAGCAACGCACGGGCATTCAGCTGCACACGGCTGCTACAGTACTCTCGCAACTACGACCGCAACCACGTACTTCGACTCCACGCATAGGCACCACAACCACGACCACAGGCTTCAAGTCTTCCAACTGCAGCTTCAACCATAGCTTTGACCATGCCTTCAACCACACCTCTTGACCACAGCTTCTCGACCACGTCTTGTCGATCACTTCACCGACTACGGCTTGTCGACCATAGTTCTTCGACCGCATCTCTGACCACACAGGTCTTCGAGCACTGACCGTCTTACTATAACTGCGACCGTGGCTTCGACCTCGGCATCAACCAAGTCTTCAACCATGGCTTCGACCACGGTTTGTCGACCACAGCTTCGATCACTGTAGATACGACCACTGTAGCTACGACCACTATAGCTACGACCACTGTGACTATGACCACTGGCTACGATCACTGGCTACAACCATTGGCTTCAACCACTAACTACGACCACCGTCTTCGACTGCGCCTTGTTGGCCACTTCACCGACCAAGGCTTGTCAACCACAGCACCTCGACTGCATCTCCGACTACATAGGTCTTCCAGAACCGACTGTTGACTGTAGCTACGACCATCAACCACTATAGCTATGACCATTGACCATTGTAGCTACGATCATCGACCATAGCACAGTTTGACTAACGACTATGATAGTACTCCTCCGAGTACTGATTGAGTCACTGTGGCTTCGACCACTCCTTCGACCATGGCATTGACCACACCTTCAACCACGACATCGATCATGGCTTGTCGACCACACATTCGATCGATCTCTAACTCCAGGTCTTCAACTCCTACATATACTCGGACACACCGACTATGCAGTACTCGACTACGACTATGTAGTACTCGAACATACCGAATACTCGACTACGACCATACTCAACAACAAGATTATATCCAACACTATCGAGCAATTGACAGGCTATCCAGTCACATAAATATAAAACAACAGATTTTGAGAGACCATGTGGAGGTATCCCCATGTTTGTGATGAGTAATTGACGCTTGGGTTAGAGAGTTTGAGTTTGTTTTGGGTATTCTAGGTTTGAGTACATTTCGTTAATGCTATTGTTGATTATGCTATTTCGTGCAGTGCTATGTGACGGTTTGCTTGTCTGTGTGGCTGGAGGACTTCGGAGCCAGGTCATGGTGAGGCGAGGAGGACCGAGACTAGGCACAGGAGGTGTTGAGGTCCAGACGGTCAGAGATGCCGAAGATGATCGAGGCTGCTGAGGTGGTTGCGAGTCAGGAGACGAGGAACCGAAGCTGGAGCTACCGGTGGAGGACACGACGGACAACGACGAGTGGACCAGGACTAGGCTCAGGGAGGAGTCAGAGGTTCAGACGGTTGGATGTCAGTTGCGGTCGTGTGCGACGGAACATACCAGGACTAGAATCAAGTGGAGTCGGAGGTCCAGTCGGTCGGAGTCGGGTGGACACGACGGGCAGCAGCGAGGTGGACCGGGACTAGACTTAGGTGGAGTTGGAGGTCCAGACGGTCAGGATGCAGGGTGCGATCGTGTGCAGCGAAGCGGATCGGGACTAGACTCAGGGAGGAGTCGAGGTCCAGACGGTCAAGGTACCGGTTGCGGGAAGCTTCCGGGAAGGTGCTTGAGGGGCAATTTGGAGAATCGACTCAAGCCATGAGTGGAGGGGCTATTTTTCCCTCCAATTCCTGAGCTTTGACTGTTGCCTCATTTGTGTGTGTGAGGTATGGAGTGGGTTTGGGCTGACCTTTCTTGATTTGCTATTAGAGAGTGAGCTCTTGCCTTCATATGTGGTGTGGAGGAGGCTCTGGAGAGCAAGTCAAGCAAGGGAGTTAGCCAGAGTGCTCTGTGTGAGTTCTGTGCATGAGTTCATATCAGCTTGTGAAGCATGTAGTGAGATGACTGATATTCCTTCTCAACTGCGTATGAGGACGTAGTGAGTTGATTGTATCTCCTAGGTAATCATGCATTGAAATGAAACCATTTGAGAATTTTATTCTTGCTTGTCTCTCTCTGTTGGTTTTCAGTTCCAGCTATGTTTAATGTGATTGAGTAGATTTTCTTGCTTGAGTAACTGACTCCTGGTGGCTCTGTGATGGGAAAAATACTCAAGGCCATTTGGCCATTCTATTCCCAAGAGCAAATGGAGGATTCAATGATGTCTGTCATTTCTCTGTGCTTCGCTCCAGTTACTATGTTCAGCATTTATTAGGGTTTGAAGGCAGGGCTCAGTAATAGCTTGTGATTTCCCTTCAATAGGATGTGACCAGATGTGGGTTTTCAAGTCCTCATGTCATTGCTTAACTGATTTCAAAGATTCATGAGCAAAAGAATAGAGAATCATGAGCAATTGGCATTTTGTCTCTCTTGCAGTATGTTCTTCAGTAAAATCAGATTTTGCTATTTGTGTTTGAGTTTGTGTCTGAAATCTCTCTTCCCTGAGGCCTCAATACTATTTAGAATAAGTTCTTGTTCTTTTGGCCTGAGAAGAGCTGCAGCAGTTCATCAAGTTTCCTCAGGTTTGAAGTTTCAGTAATTTTTGTGCAATAAGTTGCAGCCGCTGCATTTGCTCTGTTTTCAGGGGGCCGGTCTGACCTCTACGGTTTCGACCGGTCAGACCGGTCCCTGACTGGCAGTCAGACCAGGCATTGACTGGCGGTCTGACCGGCAGCATATTAGCGGTCAGACCGGAGTTGTTTGGGCGGTCAGACCGCATGGTGACCTGCGGTCAGACTGGGGCATGACGGGCGGTCAGACTGGCTTAGGGCTGGCGGTCAGACTGGCTTCTAGCCGGCGGTCTGATCGGCCGAAGCATTGCGGTCTGACCGGCCTGGCATGTTTTCTCTGATCTTGCCTTCAGCTGCCTGATTTGCTTTGCTGCTTTTGTCTTGCTGTCTCTTCTGTGTGTCTTGAATTTCCAGAGAGCTTGAATTATCCTTTTCATAGCTTTCATAGCTATCGGAGAGGAGATTCGTTTGTGGATACTTTGGGGGAAAATTTTAAAGGCACCATTCACCCCCCTCTGTTGCCATTTCCGGTCCTACAGATTTAAAAGCTGCACCTCGAATTGACCTGTTCATTTGTTGGCCCAAAAAATCTTGCTCCATCTCAAAACTCCCCCAACGACAATGCATGCCAATAAACCCCAGATGGATGGCAAGGTCATGAGATGGGAAACATGAAAAGTACGCATGCAAGGATAAATTTCACAATTTGATGGGTTGATTTAGGCAAGAAAAAGGAATAACTCACCATGCTCTAGTGCTTCTCCATCCCAAAACTTTCCAAATGGCCATGCACCCATGATTGGTTTTAATTGATGATTTGTCCTATCTTTCATTGAACCATTGATCATGTGCCCTTTTTGACAATTTTGCCATTATCTTCCTACTCCCTCCTCTTCTTTCCTTCTTTCTTCTTGCTCCAGCTATGACTGACCCAATCCACCTTTGTCGCCGTCACCGATGCTAGAGCAGCTCGCCGAAGAAGTCGATGAAAATGCCTGCGTCCACCTTGCTCATGTAGAGGTACCCAGAGAGGCCCGTGTGCTCATGTGCTGGAGGCCATAGCCATAGCCATCGCCGGCGACGGTGGGCACGCGGAGCGTGAGGTTGGTGACGAGGCCGCAGAAGAGTTAGGAACTTTGACCACGGTTGTTACAACCACGAATGCTATGACCACAAACGCTACGACCATGTTCACTTCGATCACGCCCGTTACAACCATGGCCACTATGACCACTGCTACTCGTACCGTCACGGTAAGTGGATCGGCGGTGGCAGCGGCCTGGGAGAGAGGAGAGAGAGAACAAGAGAAGCAAGCCGATCAAAGGGGAGGAGACAGAGGCACGGGCGAGGAGGAACAAAGCAGGCGATGCATGATCAGTTGTGCTGGTACCATGAGCTCCATCTCCACCACGCACTCCGCTCCACATCGACACTCTCAATTAGAAATAGAGGAGGGAAGTGAAGGCCATGGCGCCCTCAGGTGGAGCTGGGGCGCCAGCGTAGAAGGCGAGGATGACGACCAGATCCAGCTAGGCCTGACCAGACCCAGCTATCAGTGGGTTGAATTTGGCGGGGGGTAGATGGTGATGAACTCAGAGGCAGCGCTAGTGGAGGAAGGGAAGGTCTAGGGGCGGCGCAGTGCTAAGTAGAGGTGGCGGGGCTAGCCAGGGTTGACCGAAGGTCGAGGAAGACTTGGGGGGAGCCAGGGAGGCCGTCGACGGCGAGGGCGGCGGAGTTAGCTGGGGCCGACTAGAGGTCGAGGGAGACCAACAGGAGCTAGGGAGGCCGTCGGCCGTGAGGGGGCTGCCGATGTGGTAGATCGGGGCAGTGGTGTCTCCTTCGTGCTCGAGGAGGCCTTAGCGCTTGGGTGAAGGGGAGCAGGAGTGAGGGAGGGGCGAGCGAGGGGAGTGACGGCGATGGGTAGGGTAAAAGCGGAAGGGAGAAGGGCATCGCGTGAGAGCGAGAGGGAGAAGGGGATTCGCCTGAGAGGGGGAGTTGAGACGTGCCTAAGAGAGGGGGAGGTTTTTTGGTCATTGAGAGCGGTTGTGGAGGAGACTACGCGAGTGGGAGGGGGATCGTGAGATCGAACGACTACGAAGAGTCGAAGGAGAATGGGTGGCTGAGAGACGAGGGAGAGCAAACAACCCACCACCAACTCCTCTTTATATAATAGTAGAGATTGCATGTCATGCAGATGGCTGCGGAGCTCAACTAGCTTGGTAAGTGGTACCGCAGTGTCCTTAACTTGCCATATCGTGGGAGCTCAGCAAATGACACGTGTCATCTGTCGCTGCTTTCGTAGTCGTGGAGAAGGCTAAATTTAAAAATTCATATGCCATGGATCAGATTTCAAAAAAAATGCTATAGCACTATATATGCAATCAACTCAGAGATGCAACAACAGTGCACAATCTGGATGGACTGTAAATCACTGTAGCAATTCCACCATTATGAGCACTGTAGCATTGATCTGGTGTGCCTATCTTGGGTTAAACAGTTTAGCCACCCAGTCACAGCACGTTCAATCTCAAACTTTCCTTCACGACGTCAGATAATCGTTTTCCCGTAGTTAAGGAAGACCAAACGGCTCCCTTAATTGCTCCCTTTTGTTGTTAGGACATGTACAATAATACAGATAACTGCTGTTTATAGTATAATCACTACCAGGAATCGCACCTTTCGCGAGGGGGAAAAACCCACAGGAAATAAGGGAAAACCCACAGGAATATTTTTTGTGACGGTAAACCGTCAGGCATGAGCCCACAGGATAATTCGTACAGGGAAATTACATTTGCCTGGGTGTCAACCGACAGAACAAATATTCGCGTCGGCTATCAGTGACGGTTGCCGCCAGAAATTTTTTGGGCACGTCAGGTTTGTAGTTCTTTTTTCGCGTGTTTACCCCGTCAGAAAAAGCCGACAGAAAATTTATTCGCGACGTTCACCAACAGGAAAAAGTGCATCGTGGATGGCCCAAATCTTCATATTCCTGTAACTAATACCGTCACAAATCCCCATCAGGAAAATTAATAGTGTAGGTAACCGACAGAAAAATGCAGCCATTCTAAATATGCCGAGAACCCCTTTCTCTGTAGTTGGCCCGTCACAAAATTATCACAGTAAATCGATAGCACAACTGCCGTAACAAATATAATTTCAGGCACAAATTATACATCCAGAATTCAGAACAAAACCATACATATACATTGCAGTTTATAGCACATCCAGAATAATCCATATCAACAAATGGACAGCACATCCACAAAGGGGCAGAACTTCCAGAAATCAGCCATATATACATAAAGGCATTAAACCAATTTCAGGTTTAGCAACCAGCAGCACAACCATTTCAGACATCATCAGTTTTACTATATGCACAGCCATTCCAGAACTTCCAGAAATCAGCAATATATACACAGCCATGCATCTACCATCAGCCAAAAGGTAAGTTCATACTTCTTACTATATGCACAGCCATTCCAGAACTTCCAGAAATCAGCAATATATACACAGCCATGCATCTACCATCAGCCAAAAGGTAAGTTCATACTTCTTACTATATGCAAGTAGCATAGCCAAAAGTTAGTCTAACTGCTGTTGCAACCAAAAGTGAAGTTGATCAGTACTAAGGTCATCTTGGTGAGCAAGTTCAACATCCTAGGATGCCCCATTGTTGCTCCTGTCCTCGCAGCTGATGTTCCCCTCCCTGCCCTCGCAGCTGATGTTCCCCTCGTTTCCCTCGCAGCCGATGTTCGCATCACCATCCCCATTGCCGAAACTTGCCAGATCTGGTTGTGAGCCCGCATGTGAAGAGCCAGTTCGCTACAACAAACCATATAGCACGAGTAAGAGGAATAATCAACTTATTAATATGAACGAAGTAAGCAAAGGCAAGGATTATTAATTGATTACTAAAATGGCCAATATCATTGCTTTTAGCACAGTTAGCTATGATTATCTTCCTTTTCATGAATGTTGTAAGATCTGTACCTATCTTAACTCCTAGAAATATTACTGATGTGCTCAATTTAATGCTAGAATGAAGATGTTAAACTTATATGCAAAGTAACTCTGCACAACTGATCAGATTGTATTACTCATGACTACAGGTGTGACAAATTTTCAAAATAAGCAATGATGTGCACAATTTAATGCTAGAATGAAGATTGTATTACTATACAGTTTAAGCAATGAGGGGTCATCTATAACAAGGTGGCATTCCTTGCTACCTTACCATCAAGTTAGATCTAATAATGAGGTTATGCCCAGATGTTACAAATATCAACATGAAGCCTGTGAACTGCTGCATTTGTTGGCATTCTGCCATACCCAAAAGCCATTAGATCTCATATTATGTAATAGAAAAGTCAAAAGACTGAAAATTGATATCAATATAGTTTTCATATGATATTTTTCCATAGACAATAAATGATCTGACCTGGCCATGCAAAGGTGACATTAAATCTTCATCTAGTGGTGGTTCTTCTCCTATCTTCTCAAAGAGCATCTGTAGTTGGAAAGAAAAGAATGGAATTACTGGACCAGTGAAATAATCAGCAAAAACATATGTGCAATTTGATTTGTTACCCTGATCTGTCTTGATTGAACATGTAATTGACGACGAAGCATTGCATTTTCACGTAGGACACTTCGGACTGACGGAGTGTTGGATGGCCTAATATTTGATGCTTTAGCAGCTGATATAACATCAGCCTTCCTCACTGCTCCATTACCTATTGGAACACGACCATGTGGCAGGCCGCCACCTATGGTGTATAGTGCCTTCCCGTCTAGTTCATTGTAAGCCAAATTTTGTTGACTTTCAGAGCTAACTGTTGTATTGTAATCATCCTATCATAAAACAGTACATTTCAAGTTTATACACAAAAGACCATGTAGATGAATTACAGCTAAATTACAAGGCCAACAGAAATGGAAAAACCACAATACAAATATGCAAAATGAGAATATACCATGATTTTTTGTGCTTTTTGGCAGCTTACTGGACCACTACTTCCAGAACTGTCAATGTTTTTAGCTCCTGACTTCATGACCGCAAATGTGTTAACTCCCGTAGCCTTCTCAGGACCGTACTTATATTCCTAAAAACCCAACCAGAAACAAAATTCAACCAATATAGTAACTAGGAAGTAATGATGACTTGAGAAATTGTAATTGTTTAATAGATACCAGCCACTGTTGTGTCTCGGTGTATGGGCGTGATCCTCCTCTGTTTCGAGCATCATTCTCAGATTTTAGCCTTGATTCTTGGGCTTTCTTTCTCTTTTGTAGGAACTGATCACCACTCCAATGGCTGCAGAGGAGAGGCCAAGCTTCCTCACCAGCCCATTCAATGAAACCATCCAAGTACTGCTGTTCTTCAAGTTCATATGATCTTGCTAGTGTATCATCTAGTTCCTCCCCATGTTTCTTCCAGAAATACTCTTTGACAGCATCCACACGAAGTTGGTACATAATATCATTTACTCGTTTATCAGCGTAATTCTCCAAAACACGATCTGCCTCGTCCTGCAATTCCTCTGTCGTAGAGAATAAACTCTGCACATTTATGTGGCATGACACTATTAGATATTAAATAGGCAACAAAAGGGAAAATTAGGGTAAACAATATGCATTTACCCAAAATTCTTCCTTCACTCGATCTGCATTTGTCTCTCCTGCATCATTTTCATTGAGATAGTAATCTTCCCAATGGAGAGCAGGTCGAGTATGAAGAGTTCTTCCATGCTCATCCATGTCTAGTACAATGCCTGGGTATTCCCTTTTGAGAATAACTCCAAGCTGTGTGCTGTACTTGTAATCACTAGGATTAAATTGCACATATCTGAATTGCCTACAAGTAATATGCCATTCGAACCATTCATGTAATAAGCAACTTGTCACTTCATCATGTGTAAAAATAAGGTGAATAGAATTAAGTAAAACATGTTTTTGTGCTCACCTATCACCTTGAGGTAGAATGGCCACCTTTCGACCTCGTGGAGGGAGTTTCAGTTGGGTCCTTGACCTCTTCTTCCTGCCTCTCTTTTTAGGCTGCTCCCTTCCCCTTTCAGTACCACGGCGATTCCCTTGCATCTCAACATCAGCCCCAGAGTTAGCACCATTAGCAGGGACACTGTCAGAGTTAGTAGTAGGAGTCATGCTCCTATGAGAGTCGGAACCATCAGATGCAGATTGAGTTCTAGGAGGCATGCTCCTAGAGTTGGCACCATCAGCATTTGCTGCAGATTTAGTTCTAGGAGGCAAGGTCCTAGAGTTGGCACCATCAGCATTTGTCCTATTGGAGGAACGGGCAGCCGCTCCCTTCTTTGAATTGAGAGACTTGTGACGGAGGTTCATGATCTGCATATAGCCATTCAAAAGTTAGTGACATTGTCTTAGATATAACTTGCTGGAATAATATAATGAGCTGCAGAAATAAGAAATGGCACACAAAAATATAATATAACAGTATAAAAAAGGAATGGTAGACAATAGCATGAGATTGCAGCAGGTGTTACAATGTTTTTTATAAAAAAGGAATGTTTCTGGTTACAACAAAATCACAAAATATATGTAAGCCCAATCAGAATTCTTCTGGATCATAATGAGGGGCTTCAAGCCCATGATCTTCTTCTTGTTCTTCTTCTTCTTTATCTGTACCATCAGATTCTTCACCTTCAATGTTCTGTTTTGCAAGATAATCCAACTCTTTTGGATTTGTTATCTCATCTGAGATGAATGAGCTTGTAATGTCTAGGTCATCCCCTAAATCGATAACAAAATGCCCTTCTAATCCTTCCTCTTGATAGAATGATACGTCTTGTGGCTGCCCCTCAGGAGGGTTAGATTCATTGGTGTTTCTAAGAGGCGGAAGATAACCATGTGGAGAAACATGATATACAACCCACCAATCTTTCAAATCTGATCTGGAGTTGCATGGATATTGTACAAAATAAACTTGTGTAACTTGACTTGCTAGGACAAATGGTTCAAAGTTCGAAAGCCTAGATGTGTGCTTAACCTCTACCAAACCCAAATTGGCAGTACGCCTAACTCCAGAAGGTGTTGGATCAAACCAGCGACAATCGAATAAAACCAACTCAAGTTTCATGCTGCCTTGCCAAGAAATTTTTATGATGTCCTCTATAACACCAAAGTACTCATCATCATCAAGAGAAGACACACAAACACCAGTATTAACAGTAGTTATTCCTGATCTAGCACTCTCATACTTCTCGGAACGAAATCTATATCCATTGGTATCATAGCATCCATAAGAGGTTACTCTTTTAGAAAAGCCATAAGAGATTTGCCGCAAGACATTATCAATACTAGATTTCTTCATGCACTGCACAAATAATATTATTTATTAGTTCGAAAGTGTTCATATGATAAGGAGAGATGTTTGGAGTGTTTGTAAACATTACTTGTGTTTTGAACCAGTCAAAGAAATTAGGCCCACTTGTTGACACACGGCTGTATTTCCAGCCATTTAATCTTAATTGACGAAGTTGCTTTTCTGTTGGTGTAATTCTGCTCTTCCATTGTTCTTTATCAAATGTTCTAGGAGAAGTAAGTAAATTAGTAAAAACTAAGAAAAAGAGACACCAATAGGTAAATTTAATTAGAAAGACATACTCAAAGAAAGTGTCCATCTCTGTAATATTGGTCAATATGTACAAGAAAGCAGCCTTGTACTCCTCCCTTGTAAAATCACGGTATTCTTGGCGGCTAAAGCAACGACCAGGGTATTGAAAAATTTGAAGGTTGCATGAACTCTCAAAATTGGAGGAACCATCATCATATCGAGGAACCTTATTTCTAGTTGATCTCACTTTAGGACTGAAATAAAGTGAGAGAAAATTTGTATTTTCCTCTACTAGATAAGCTTCAACAATAGACCCCTCAACACGAGCCTTATTTTTAACTTTTTTTCTAAGCTTTCCAATACACCTAGAAAGTCCAAAGAATAATTTAGTTAGAATAATTATATGAGAAAAGATATTCTATTTTAATTAGTATTTCTACCTCTCATAGGTATACATCCAGCGAGCTAGGACAGGTCCTCCAAGCCGAGCCTCACGAGGAAGGTGAATAATTAGATGCTGCATAAGATTGAAGAACCCCGGAGGGAATATCTTCTCTAGTTTGCAGAGAAGAACAACAACATTCTCTTCAAGGGAACATATGGTATCCTTGCTCAGTTCTTTTGCACACAGCTGCCTATAGAAAAAACTAAGCTCTGCCAAACAGACCCATATGTTTTCTGGAAGGAATCCACGAAAAGCAACTGGGAGCAAACGTTCTATAAAGATATGGTAGTCATGACTTTTTAGCCCGAATATCTTCCTTTGCAAAAAGTTAACCCCTCGCCTAATGTTGGCTGCATACCCATCAGGGAACTTCAATTGTTGAAACCATTTTAGTATAATTGGCTTGTCATTCTTATCAATGCAAAATGCTGCCCTTGGCTTGTGCCACTTCCCATTCTCCTTCAACTCTAAATGCAGTGCTGGGCGATTGCATATGTCAGCTAAATCTTGCCTAGCCTTCACATTATCTTTAGTTTTATCGGGTATGTCGAAGCATGTATTCCATATAGCCTCAGCCACATTTTTCTCATTATGCATCACATCAATATTATGTGGCAGCAGTAATTTATGATAGTATGGAAGTTGCCAAAAGCAATTCACATGGGTCCAATTGTGTGTTTTGCCATAGTTCTTTGTGTCACCTACAAGTGTGTACATTTTCTCCTTCACTTCTTCTCCCGTTAAAATCCTTGGTGCTTCACCCAATTCTATTGTGTTTTTTCGAAAAGCATTGGATTGCATTCTAAATTCATGGTCCCTAGGAAGGAAACGCCTATGGCAATCAAACCAGCATGCTTTCCCACCACTACGAAGGCGGAATGCTTTGGTATCACATAGACATATTGGACATGCAAAGTTACCATGGGTGCTCCATGCAACAAAGTTACCGTAAGCAGGACAATCATGGACTGACCACATAAAAGCTGCCCTCATGGTAAAATTTTGCTTACTTGAAGCATCCCATGTTTCAACCCCCTCCCACAACTTAAGAAGCTCATCAACCAAGGGCTGCATCAAAATGCTTAATTTCTTTCCTGGGTGTTGAGGGCCTGGTATAACAAGTGCAAGGAATATATATTCTGGTCTCAAGAGCATGCCTGGTGGTAGGTTCAATGGAGAAATGAATACTGGCCAACATGAGTAAGGAGCAGCACCCAAACTAAATGGTGTAAAACCATCAGTAGCAAGAGCAAATCGCATATTTCTTACATCTCTAGCAAAGTCTGGAAAGCCTATGTCAAATTTTTGCCATGCTTCACCATCACATGGGTGTACAAGCCTATTGGATGTGGATTGTCTATATGATTGCATTGCCTTTGCAGTGTCTTCATGTGCATACAACCTTTGCAACCTATCTGTAATTGGAAGGTACCGCAGGACTTTGCGTGGAACCTTATTATTCCCTTCCTCATAGCGAGGTGTGTCACAAAAGTCACACTTTTCTTTATGTTCATTTTCTTTGTAGTACAACACACAATTATTATAACACACATCAATCTTAACATAAGTCATACCAAGGCCTTGTAATAATTTCTTTGAATGGTAGAAATCCTCCTCTAACTTAGACCCCGGGGGAAGTAATTCATGGATCAATTGTAAGGTATCATTGTAGTGGGCTATTGACATATTGTACTCTGATTTTAAAGCTAGCAGCCGTGCCACAGCAGACAACCTTGAGTGTAAAGTGTTTTCATGGACCAATTCATCAGCACTGTTGACCATTTTATAGAAAGCACTACTAGAAGGTGTTGGCTCTTCATCAACTATTGGTGCTTGGACAGCACCAAGATCAACCAACATATCATCCATATGATCAGTATCATCAAACCCCTCATGGACACCTAAAGAAGCAGGTTCATCAGACCTAACAAATGTCTCCCCGTGTGCTGTCCATGTTGTATAATTTTCTTTAAACCCATACTTGCACAAGTGCAACTCAATAACATTCCTTTTGTGCATTACATAGTTGCGGCACATAGCACATGGACATTTAACAGTACCAGATTTAACTAAAGTGCTTATGGAGAAGGCACGATCTAGAAAACGATTGGTTTGTTCAATCCAATCACTAGAGAGTGTAGAGCCTTGACCCCAACCACTGTACATCCACTCTCGGTCTGCCATTAATTTTTTTCTGTGTTTAAAACATGTTAAGATTAACTTTTAGCACATAATCATATTCAATACGCGAGTAAAATACTTGTACTAACATTTTTATGAATCTATGCAGAGAACAACATAGTAGAGGGATGCTTGAACTTACCTAAAACTTGTTGAAGCTAGTAAACCAGCAAGTCACGAGCTTTCTTTAGGAATCCTTATTCTTGCACGGTCACTTCAGCACTTTGTATTGATATTTAACAACTTTGAAGCTGCTGCCAAGATCAGTAGAAAAAAGGACATGTCAATGAAGCTAAACTATATACGTGTGATGTCTATTTTTAATAAACATGATTAGTCCCTATGGCTTGGAAGGTGGTTTGAAAGACTTACATAACTATACATGCCTCACAAAAAAAACATAGTAAGATTTACGAACACACTATTTCAGATCCTAACATAAGCATCATTATCATTGCAAGAACATTTTTCAGCAGCTTCAAACATAGAGGGCATAAAAGACCTGAAACATAATCTATTTCAGACTAGAGAAATTTAGCATAGCTATTTCATCAATGAATCAATTAGTACCATACAAAGAAATAAAAATGTTAACTCATAGAGCTACTGAGGAGAGGAGGCGGAGGCGGTCGACGGGTGGGAGGCGAGGAGGGGCTGCGAGCGGCAGATCTGGGCGGAGGCGGTCGGCGGGTGGGAGGAGAGGAGGGGCGGATGCCGGCGTCGGGGGGGGGGGGGAGACGAGGAGGGGCTTCGAGCGGCGGATCTGGGTGGAGGCGGCCGGCGTCGGGGGGGCGAGGAGGGGCTGCGAGCGGCAGATCTGGGCGGAGGCGGTCGGGAGGAGAGGAGGGGCGGATGCCGGCGTCGGGGGGAGACGAGGAGGGGCTTCGAGCGGCGGATCTGGGCGGAGGCGGCCGGCGGGTGGGAGGAGAGGAGGGGCGGAGGCGGCCGGCGTCGGGGGGGGGGGGGCGAGGAGGGGCTGCGAGCGGTAGATCTGGGCGGAGGCGGTCGGCGGGTGGGAGGAGAAGACGGGCGGATGCCGGTGTCGGGGGGGAGACGAGGAGGGGCTTCGAGCGGCGGATCTGGGCGGAGGCGGCCGGCGGGTGGGAGGAGAGGAGGGGCGGAGGCGGCCGGCGTCGGGGGGGACGACGAGGGTCGGCCGCGAGCAACGGATCTGGGGGGAGGCGGGGTGGGGGAATCGGGGAGCGGCCGAGCGGGGAAGGATTTAGGGTTAGGGATTGCGGTGCGGAGTGCGGAGAGCGGATAGGGAGGGAGGGCTGTGTGACTGCACAATTTAGGGTTTTACAATATTTTCCAACATAAACGGGCACACGTGGCAAAAAAATATTCCCGCGTCTTCGAAATTGCCGCGGGAGACCAAAAGTTAGGTCTCCGTAATTTTTTTGAAGGTTACCGTCACCGTAATTTTATTTTTCTGAAGGTTTACCTAAAACCGTCACAAAAATTATAATTTTTCTGTAGGTTTAAGTGATCCCGACATTCAAATATGTTTTTGTGTGGGTTCCATGCGGACCCGTCACAAAAATGAGAAACCCTCGCTAAAGGTCTGTAGTCTGGTAGTGAATTCTATGTCATCTATAGACAACATTAAAGACATTTTCTATAATAGGTTATCTGTAAGTTGTCTATAATAAGTTATCTATAAGTTGTCTATAATAAGTTGTATGTAAAATATAGATAACATTGATACAATGGCATAAAAAGCCATCTATAGTAGGCTATTTTCTTGCATTTCAAGTCTATAAAAATTATAGTCGACCTCATTTTCTTTCCTCTTTCTCTTTTATCTAGCTTAACAAAATTTTTATATGACATATCTTATAAACAACTTATATTACCCTATTGTACATTGTTGTAGGGGTGGCCCAACCCTTCGTGACTAAGCCTTGCAACTGACACAATATGTAATAGGCCAAATAGTATAAAGTAATATACCAATATACCCCTGCAAGGAATATATCAATGTACTCTACCTTATGTAATTATTAAGGGTAGGATTAGAATTTCCTATTCTATCTTACTCATGTATATAAACCCCAAGAGAGACGTGCAGGGGAGAGGCCCACTCATTTTCTCATATATCGTCTCTCTGATGACTCTTTTCTTATAGTTTTTTTACTGTTTGATCTGCAGCCATAAGATACATGCTCTTGAGCGTTTCGGTTTCGGTTGTTTACCCGCGTGTCCATCCCCCGAGTATGCGTTGGCTCATGGACCATACGGTCCTTACCATATTTATACCAGGGGCTGGTCTTATGGATCCCTTTTCTGTGTACATACGCAAACGAAAAGGTCCCAAAAATTGTTAGCGAAATTAACGTTGCGGCAGAATGGTTGTGTACTTGTGTCATCAAGTAAGAAAGGCTGGTTCCTCGCACAAAAAAGCCAAAAAGATTGGATTTTGTTTTACTCCTAACATAAAGACGCCGTAGGGTAATAACAATTGTCAATGTTCATTTCAAAAGAAAATATTATACAGCTAATGAAAACATTTAGCTAAAAGTATAGTAGACAAGACTATACGTAGATAAAGTATCTACCTATGATCATATGTAACACAATAAAGTGATCTGTTGGACTTCAGCTTTTAGCTTTCGGTTTATTTTTCACTATTCATAAATTTCGTTTTTTTCTAAACTTTTGGCTTTTTGTTGAGCTTTTTTGCCGGTTCTTTTTTTCCCGTATTTGTTTGTATTATATGTAATGAGCTAACATATTTTTTATATTTTTATATTTTTTAATTTTTTTAAATTTAATTATGCTAAATAAGCCTCTGTCAGTTACAGTATTTTTTTCAACCAGCTGCAGTGCTTTTCAGCCATAAGCTACAAAAAAATAAGCCCAAATGATCACCAATATAACTGTTGATCGGTAAAAGTATACAAGTACAACAATGTAATTACGCGCACGCACGCACGCATATACCCCTATACGCACGCCCCGAGTCACAACTTTCTCGAGAGGACATAATCACGAAAGTACGAATTTTAATTTGCGCAGAGTGCAGACAAACTATACTGTTGCTGGTGCAATGAGCAGTTGGAGGTAGAAACGTGGGACGTCCTCACATCCGGTCATCAACAGAAGCATCAAAACGTAGGAAAAAGTAAGCCAACGAGTTCTCAATCGTTTCAGTTTTCATCTTTTAGTCTCTAATTTCTAGTTCACAATTTTTTATTTCATCTTTTAATAGTTTTTCTGAAATTTTTGGTTTTTTTATTTATTTACATTATCTATGATAGACTAATCTTTTTTTATTTTTTATTTTTAAATTTAATTATATCCAAAAAACATCAATAGATACAGTATACAATAAAACAACTAATAAAAATTATAAATCAACTTATATAAGCTAAACAGGCCCCTAGCTCATCTCCTTGGACCAAAAGTGCTGACATGCCAAAGCACGGGTCAACAGTGCCGGTAGGCGTCATTAGTTGACCAATCCCTCGGGAAACGCGTGTTTCCTCATTTTATATTCCCTTTCACGACGACCTTTTCAATTTATAGTACTAGCGTTGCTAGAAAACTCTGAAGTCTAACAGCTAGAGCTAGGCAGCTAATACCATTCAGAAATGTCAGGCGGTCCAAATGCAAAATACAAATCGAAAGCAAATGGCCCCTCCAGTCCAAATCACCCATCAGTTTAGGGATTATGATGGTCACACTTTTATAATTTATTTCCACACATTGTATTACTAGAGTAGAAAATGTCGTGTACCGACGGTAAATAATAAACATATTACACCAGGGGGGATTCCCCGCCCCTGGAGCCATCCACGTCGGCTTTTCCCCGCCCGCGCGCGCGCTCCGGCCGGCGCGTGGCGGGAGAAATTTGCGTACGGCCTGAAGACCCTTTTTGCGAAAAAGTCCCTCCGTTTTCCCGAAATTACGTAAAAGTCCTTGGTTCTCGCGAATAGGTCACTGCCAGTTTTTTTAAACACTTTTTTTTTGCAAAAATACCCCTCCACTTCACCGAAATTTTGTATACTTTGCAGGATAGCGCCCCGCGGTTTTCTAAATTACGTATGGGTCCTCGTTTAGTTACGTACAAGTCCTCGATTTTTTACGAAAAAACCCTTTGCCTTTTTCGAAAATACACATGTGCCCTCGATTTTTTTTAAAAAATTCCTCACGAATTATCGCCTCTTTTACTTCGGTACATATGGTGGCTGACGCGGCGTGACGCCGCGCCTATGAGGCTAGTAACTTAGATGCCATATATGGGGACTTAAACCCCATTAAAAACCACTTTTGTTGATGAATTTTGATAACGTTCTTTTTGATTTTTTGTTTCTACGAACATTAAAAAGCTAAACGTTAAAACAAGACGATCTCTTGAAGCAGAATCTCCAAACAGTTTCTCAAGCCAAAAATCATGTGCGCTATCCACATTGGTATCTCTGTCATCCGCCGTCGTGTTGAAAAAGTATATACAAAAGCCATCAATCGTAGTAAAAAAGAACACTCCTGGCTACGGCTATCGGCTTTTAAGCCGAAATAAGGTATTGTGGTAACGGTTAGTTTTTAGCCGAGTCATTTAATTAAAAAATAAAAAACTATTATATCTCTATATAATATAAAAGATAAATAATATTAAAAAACCAACACGTTTAAAACACTTTTTAACTTTCGAAAACCAAAAGCAAAAAAGTCGTTTTTGAACGGATCCACGTAACTGAAGCAGTTAAGTTAGGTCAGATGGAGGGCCCCGTCGTGGTGGCCGCATACGACAGCGAGCCCCGCAGGCGCGCAACTTGCCAGCCGCTCCGCTTCCACGAGCGCACATGGCACGTCCGTGCGGCGCGTGGCCTTCCGCCGCACACAAAATTTTAGCGGCAGCCCCAGCCGCGGACGAGCGCAGCCCCGCCTCGTCGAGAAACAAGACGCAAGACGCGTCGTGCGTTACATACACTGCAGAGACATCTACGGCGTGCCTGGCTACAGTACCGAAGCTATATACAACATTGTGGATGCGGATGTACCCACGAAAAAAATAGAATATCATTGAGTAGATCAATTTTTTACCATAACTACAACTCAAATCTACCGATCTATAAAGCAGACGTATCCCCCTCTGATTTGCTCTAACTTCGCCACTGCCTGGCTAGCGATGTAGCCGTCACTAGCGAATTTCAAGCAGTGCCGATTGCCCAAAGACCATCGCGGTGGTGGCAGGATCGTGGATCCTACTAGGATCGGGATCGGCATGGTCTCATTGTACACATCACATAAACACATGATGGTTGGAGAAATGAATTAGAGCGTAAGCAACGTGCACATCACTACGATTAGTTGATTGCGTACGTGCTCTTAACTGTGGCATACATTGATTATTGTTCATTAGCACGGGGAAGCAACAATCGAAGGCGACAATCATGATGAGAGCCGCTCCGGCCCTTAATGCTACAAACGTGCCAGACGTACGAATGCATGCGTCCGCCGGTTCATCAATCATCAGTTCATCACAGTAACTAGCCTCGTAGGCGCGGCGACACGCCGCGCCAGCCACCGTGTGTACCGAAGTAAAAGAGGCGATAATTCGTGAGGAGTTTTTTTAAAAAAATCGAGGGCAAATACGTATTTTCGAGAAAGCTAAAGGGTTTTTTCGTAAAAAATTGAGGACTTGTAAGGACCTGTACGTAAGTAAATAAGAACCTATACGTAATTTTGGGAACCTGCGGGGCACTATCCAAAAAAATTTTTAAAAAAAACTTGCAGGGACCTTTTCGCGAGGAAAAATGACCTTTACGTAATTTCTGGAAAACTGGAGGAAATGGCCTCTCCCGGCTGTACGAAGATTCTCCCGCCACGCGGCCGACGGAGCGCGTGTGCGGGCGGGAGATGCCGACGTGGAGGGGCTGCGCGGGCCGGAACCCCCCGTCTTTGTATATGTTATAATATATATACACTAGAAGCAGTACGTGTAGCATACCACTCCTATGCTAGCTCCTGCACTTGTTCTCGTGGCCTGAAAGCTGGCTAGCTGAAGTACGAAAGGCAAGTATTTCAATTCTCAGGTTACTGGTCAAGCATGCAAATATATAATCCAGAGACCTCTTGGAGCATGTACAATACAGGTATTTAGAGAGGTGCTTACGTAAAAAAGTTTATTTTGTGCCACGTACGATGGGCCGGATGTTTGCTCGGAGAAAAGCGATGCTTGAGTTTGCTTCAGTTGTCTCGCCGGTGCTTGCGCGTGTAACTTGCTTTCATTTTTTAATCGCTGTTTTCAACAATACTAACCTTTCTGTTATGTTACTTGTCGCAATTTGCATGCAGTTATGTAACCTCAAAGTCAACTTCAAAGTCAACCCATGGAACCTCCGATCCGTATGTAAGGGGGATGGCGATGAGCCCAAAAGAGATGACAAAAATGATGGCACCAATGACGAAGAAAGGATAGGAAGACACATGCAATGGACAGAAGCTGACAACATTCGACTGGTAAGAGTTTGTTTTATATTTCGATAGCCATTGGTTCATGAGATTTGTTCTTAATATAGTGTAACATCCCAAAAATTTAAATTTGAACAGTGTGAAGTTTTTGAATTATTTTGCAACATATTTTATTTGAATTTGGAGTTATGATGCTTTTCTGAAAATTTGGTTGAAGTTCTAAAGAATTAAAAGGTTTAAGAAGAAAACAAACATGTTTAAATAATAGAAAATCAAGATTCAAAATGCGAATCTGAAAAGATGATCCAGTATAAGAAAAGAGAAACCTGACTTAAAAATAGGAAATCTTATTTTGAAAATAATGGCATAAATAGCAATAAGAAATAAAAATGTGCAAAATTAAGTAAACCATCAAAATAACAATATATATAAAAAAATATATAAATAAATATATACCTCCATATGCACAAAAAAAAATTTGTGTATTCGGCCGACCGAGCGGCCGGCCCAATTCTTCTCCGCCCCACGCGCTCTCTTCTCTTCTTCCTCCTCCTTCTTCTCCCGTCGCGCCAAGCCGGCCTGCCCTCCTCGCGCTGCTTCGCCCGGCCCAGCCCGTCGCCAACCGCGCCCCTTTTCTCTGGCGCGTGGCCCCGCCTCCACCCCACCTTCCCTCTCTGGCCAGCCGGCCCCAGCCCCGCGCCAGCTCCTTCTTCCCCCTCTCTGTTCTTCCGGCCGCGCGTCGTCTCCTCCCTCCCACGCAATCCCGGAGAAGATCGCGTTCACCTCCCCTGGCCACAACTCCTTCGCGTTCATTCCCCCTCCTGTGCAGCTTCAGTGCCTTCATTCCCCCTGGCCAGCGTGAGGAAAACGTGACCAAGGACGCCTCACTGTTGCCACCGTCCTACGCTCACTATAAAACCAATTGGACACCACAGAGCTTCTTCTAGCCTCCTCGTGCGTCTCCCAGAGCAGCCGATTTCATTCTCATCGCCTGAGTCGCCAGCAATCGAAGTCCCTGAGCCCGGTGAGCCCTAGAAACCAACTTGCGATTTAGTCAATTATTTTTCGATTCAACGCTTTCACACGGTCTCCATTGTCTCTGGATCATGTTGGTGCAATCGCTGGACCGTGAGCATCTGCCCTGAGCCGCGGCAGCGGAGGTCGCCGTCGGCCGAATAATCCTCACCGTGGCCAGCTCGCTAGGGTTCTTCCCGAGCTGCGCCGTCACTTCCATCCGCCTCCTAGGATCCCATAGATGGTGAAAAGCCCGCTCAATTGGCCGGAGCACTACTAGGTGACCATGGCGCCGCCGTGGAGGCCGCCGCCTTTTCCTCTGCCATTAGCCACCACAGCTAACCACCTCGCCTTTCAAAACCCTAAAATGGGTTACCAAGCCCAAACCGCCCCTCTGTGTGCCACCCTTTCCTCCGGAGAGTCCTCGCCGACATCGCTCATCGTGAACCGCCGCTCCTTTGTTTCCACTGGAGAGAGAGACGGCCGGAGGTAGAAGATGACCAGTGGAGGCGACGTGGTCAAATCCCAGCCATGGGCGCCTGTTAAAGCCTTCCCATCCGAGCCGTCCGCTTCCTGCGCATCCCGACCACCCGCGTCAAGCGCGTGTCGCCCATCGGGCGGAGGTGCGTGCGCGTGCGTTGGGCTGTGCCCGCGTTAGCGTGGGCCGCGGGCGGGGCCTGCTCCGCTGTGCACGGCTCGGGTCGCAGGTCGGTGGGCCGATCGGTCACGCGGGGGAAAACCCGGCCGGGCCATACTGTTCATGCCGAACGAGCCCACTACTGTTCATTCGGTTGCAAAATTCTGAAAATCTATTAAAAATACTAGAAAAATCCATAAAATTTCAAAAAAACCCCGAAAATACAAAATACACCATTTTGATCAGTTTAATGCCCTGAATTCAAATTTAACCTCTATTCCTTTAAATTAAAATTTTATTAGTTTAAATTTTATTTTTGTTAAATCAAATTTCATCCTTTCACTATATTTAACTTCAAATAAAACCAAACTCCTTCATTATGCAAAACTAATCGTAATAAAACCAAATAAAAGTACAATAGCCTATAATCTAGTAATGAATATATAGGCATGCGATAATAGGAGTAAATTTCTGAAAATTCAGTAAGGTTTTAATAAAATAAAAATGTCAGAAAACCTAAACTTGAATATTTGTATGCTCATAGAGTTTGGTAAATGATCAATAAAAAGAGTTATTTTGCAACATGAAAGGATAAAGGAAAATACTATAGAAGATAGCTGAGTAAATACCCAAGGGGCGCAAGATGCATAAATTATCAAAAGTGAAGCAAAAATCATGAATGCGGATATATGTATATGAAGCACCAGTGACCCTCAGTTCTCCGAGCCTCATAAAATAAGTACCATACCAAAATACAACTTCGTAGGTTTAATAGAAGAAATCCATAGGTCGTTAACTGTTAAAATGATCTTGTTAACCTACACTTTAGTAAACAAGTTAATATTAGGCCTGCATAAAATAGTATGTATTTCCTTTAAATATAAATATATATAGGCTCTAAGCCAACTTAATAAATCGACAAATGTATGCATTGTGCATATAACACATACCTTAATTCGTAAATGCTAACCTTGATAAAATAATGTTCGGCTAAATTCATATATATCTTAATTCATGGAACTTCCTTGATAAATGTAAATCAATTAAAAGAAAATCATCAAACAAAAGGTCGAGCCTCGCCTTTCTCCCCAATCGGCCATGTCTGGCCACCCTCTCTTCCCAAAAGCAGAAAATCCTCGTAGGTGCATCATCACCTTGGTCCCTCGTATTTCTAAAATTTTCCCTCACGGTAAAGCATTCAGACAATTCGCCCTCCTGCCCAAACCCAGCTACCGATGTGCTTACCACACTAATTAACCTGAATCACCCTTCTATTTTCAGATCATAATAAATGCATAATTTAAACTAAACCGGATATTTAAAGTGATTGGATTTATTTGGATCTCTTGAGTTATTTGCCTTTGTTTGGATTCATTTGCTTAGCCCGAAATTAGAAATCGGAGTCCGGAAGAATCAAGGATCGAGCGAGGCCGAGACCGAGGTGAAGATAAAGACCCGAACCTCAGGATCGACAAATGATAAAGCCTTGAGTGAGCTCAAGACCGCGGTAAACCGCGCAAGGCGAGTCAATACTTTGATCATGTTGAACCTACATTTCTGCAAATTACTTTGTTTTAAATTAACAAATTGCATTGCTGTTATTTTTATGCAAATGCATGCTAAATTTGATATTATAGCTATATACCATTGTTTACCTTGAATAGTATTACCCCCTCCTTTGAGTATTTGAATGTGTGAACCTTGTCGCCCTAGCAAAAATATAATAGTAACATTTCGAAAATAAGTCCGTAACTGTATGCCATGCTTAGCATTGATTAGGAACTCGGGGCAAGAAATTGTCCCAAACATCACTTTAAATCATGAGAAAAATGTGGTTGGGTCAGTCATGGTGGTAATGACTGATAAATGTTGGATATGATTATTTTATGTCTCCAAAAATCCCAACATGCTTAAATATCTGGGCGGATGGTTCGGGGGTGTGGTGCAGGTGTGCACGAGAGTGTGGTTTGTGGTAGAACCGTCCAGATACCAATAAGGACCGAATCTTGTCATGTCAACCCGTGTACAACAGTACAACCACAAGTCTGTAAATTACAACTTGGCTTAGTAGATTTACCGGACCCTGAAAGTCATCCTTCCAGGAGGTGGTGTGAGGATGTGCAAGTGGCGGTCTGTGAGACGGCTTGAATGGGACACTCGTAGGGAGTGAAGTTCTGCTGTGGCGGGCTAGCAGGGGTGGGGAGCCAGCTGCTAGACGTTCAGAAGGAGGACATCCCGCACAACGCATGGGACCCACCGCAAGTGGGAACGACCCATAGGGTGAAATGATGGAAGGGGCGAGGTACTTTGAAAAGTTACTGTGATGGTCTGCTCAACCACATGACTAAGGAATCGTGTGGGGCAACGAGTTGATTGTCTCTTGTGGTGAAAGTGTACAAACTCTGCAGAGTCAAAACTATTCGAATAGCCGTGCCCACGGTCAAGGGCAGACATGGGAACTTAACCAGATATAGTTCTATTTCCAAAACGATTTATGAATGGGAATGGAAAAGTGAAGGGCGAAGGACTGTCCTGATTTGAATTGTCCTGGGTGTCGTCCCAGTGGTATGTTAAGCGACTATAACGCTGAAAGATGTCATATGATGTGATGCCATATGTATGGAAAATACTGTTAATATTCCTTGAACATTAAGATTTGTTCCAAAACTGCTAGGTCTCAGGGAATTTTACGTATTGTATTTCAAATAGTGGCATTACTAATCTTATAACCTAAAATATGGGTAGAATAAACAGGGTTGTAAGAAAAGGAGACAGATGTTTTTAGTATATACATAAAGGTATTGGTGGATGCATGTCGATCATGAAAAGGGAATGCTAGGGTGTGTCCTGAGAGAAATAAATTAGTGGAGTCCCGTTAAATAGATAGACTAGATAAATGATCTAATTGAATTTGTTGAGGATTTGGAGAAATAATACAAGTATTGGATTATAATTCTTGAGTAGTAATATTCTTGGTGGATATATATATGATAGCGCATTGATTTTGGAGAATTAGGACATACAAAGGTAACTTGCTGGATTACTACATTAGTGATTAAAGTGAATTCTCGGAAGATATTGACGAAAGTGAGAATGTGTAGGAGTTGATCAAGTACTAAAGGGATAAATTGAATTTCTGAGAAGAATTCATAACATTTAGTAGATTTTAATCTTGGTAAATTGGATTTTCAGTGAAGATACACTTGTGGATTAGCTAGTGATAGATAATGGAAAACGTGATAGAATGTTGGATTATGATTGTGAATCAATGATGAAAAGGATTAAATACGAATGATATCGGTGGATTTGAAAATAGATATCATTAGAATTCAGAGGTGAAGAGCTGATGAATAGTAATGACAGGATTGGATTATTAGTAATTCAAAATACAAAGAATGATCGGTGGATTAAATAAATGATGATACCTGCTGTTTGGAGTTTTAGGCAGCAGACAATAAAGAAAGCGCATTTTTGGGGGATTAAGTCAATTTTGGCAATTGTAGAATAGAGTTAGGTAACAGTAATAACACTTTGATTATATAAGAGTAATAATGCTGCTAAAAGCGATTTTTGGCAAATGAAATAACCCGAGCCTCTCCTTGTTAAGCCATGCATACTATTTACTTGCATTCTGTGTATTGGCTCGCGGAGCACGGGGTCGGAGTGCTCACGCTCGCTTTTGCGGAAAAATTCAGAATCAAGAGACAAGTCACCTCGCCTCAGCAACAAGAGTGGACAAGCTGGCAGATAAGATGAAGATGAAGATGTCAAGGGCTAGGTCGCGAACCTCCAGTTGGCTGCCTGTGGGCATGTCCTGAAGGTCCCACCTGTGTGCTTCGTTCTTCCGCTGCTGCAATTTATTGATTTCGGCCTAATCGGCCCATGAGTAAGTCTACTATGATATTTACATTCCCGCATGATATGTACTTTGATATTCAGAACTGTAACTGTGTGCACTATCTACTGATCCAGGGAATAGTGCAGTTAAACACAGTAGATTCCGGATTATAAAATCTGGGTCTGACAGGTTTGGTATCAGAGCATATCGACTGCAGGTCGTGACCTAGTTAGCCTGGTCGTTAGTCCATAACTAGAATTATTTTCTCAGTATCTATTTTCACAAAACTAAGTGGTATTGCTCAATCTCAACTCTCTTAGATAATCCCCCTCATCTATATGCTGCCCTAACCATTTATACTTCTGAGGCTCTCTTACCCCGAATTCAAAATGATAATATAAAAGTGAGTGTTGATAACAATCAAATTACCCCAAAATCTTCCCTCCTCTGTCTATTGATTCCAAAGGAAAATTTTCAATCCCCTTCTCGTACCTTTACATCAAAAATTTAGGGTTAAGAACGTTGAAGATGGTCATGAAGATAAGGTGGTCTCGTTTTAAACGGACTATGCAGATAAACCTTATGTCTACTTATGTGTGCTTTCCCGAGTAGACGCTGTACTGTCGCAAGATTTTCGTTGGGCCCTGTGCACTGCCTTCTTGCCCTCGGGCGCCCTATTTCGCGGTCACAGGAAAAGATTGTTTTAAAAGAACTTGCAAGATTTGTGTGCCACCCCAGCTTCTCGGGTGTGCTCTTTTAAAATTTAGGATAGGTTTGGATTACCTTATCCCCACAACTCAATCCTCACCTCATGCTGTTCCCTCTCACCTCTTGCTGAAAACCCCATCGGAAGCAAGGAGTTACATAGCCAAATCAAGACAATCCAAGATGAGCGAAGCATTCACAACTTTCCAACTAGAAGACTTAATTGACACCTGGACCAAGACTCGAGACTCTGCCCTACTAACCCTCTCTCCTTACCACCCAGAGGAACCATAGATCAAATCGCCACTAACTAAACACCATAACAAGGAGCGCGTCGACAACGTGAAGAGAAAAGACATTACGCATACCAATACTCCGTGAACTACTCCAATTACGAAGACGACCATCAACCTGGTGAATATCCTATGAGCAAGGCCACGTATTCTCTCTGTGAAAGACACAGACCATTGCTACCCACCTATTAATAAGAAATTCTACAACCATATGTAGGAGGAGATACATAGAGAGAGATCGTGCAGTAGGCCATGGATGTCTCATGTTGGACTAGTTCTCCAATACACCGATGTATACTGATGCTATGTTCCGTCACAAGTTCTAAATGAGAAGGCCCTTAATTTTGTGCATGTGGAAGCTCTTGGAAAAATGGCCACCATTTTTATGCCAGAGGTTTATGCCTTAAATAGACGGGGATTCTCGCCTTTGCAAAAGTGCACATCAGCTATGTGGATGTTGGCATATGCATGCCCTGCTGATTCCATTGATGAATGCTTCCATATTGCTGCAAGCACAACAATAACTTCATTCGACATGTGAATGAAGTATTTGGTCCACAATATCTTCAAAAACCCACATCCGAAGACATTAAGCGGTTGCTTCAAATGGGGGAGGCTTGTGGCTTCCGAGGCATGCTGGGAAGCATTGATTGCATGCACTGGGAAAGAAAAATTGTTCGGTTACATAGCATGGGAAATTCACTCATGGTGATTATGGAGTTGCTACCGTCACGCTTGAAGTGGTTGCCTTTCAAGACCTCTGGATATGTCATTCTGTTTTTGGTGTCACTGGATCAAACAACAACATCAATGTGCTAAACCAGTCGCCATTGTTCACCAACGTCCTGCAAGGGCGAGCCCCTCTGGTTAAATTCACTGCCAATGATCTTGTGGATGGAATCTATCATGAATGAGGTGTATTTGTGAAAACTATCCCTCCCTCAAAGTGGCAGGGATAGATTATTTGCACAACATCAAGAAAGGGTAAGAAAGGATGTCAAAAAGCATTTGGAGTTCTTTAGTCTTGCTTCACCATTCTACGTTTTGAAGCCCATTCAGGGCATCGGTCAACCTTGCTAAAATCATATACACTTGCATAATAATGCATGACATGATAGTAGAGGACTGAACGGGATTCATATGATGGCCACCATGACTTAGATTATGACCAGGGGAGAGATCCAATATCACCAGCAATAATCAATCATGGTCATATTGATGGGTTCACCTAGGGCTGTGCACATCTCAACCGAACCGAAAAAACCGGACCAAAAAAACCGAACCGAACCGGTCAACTCGGTTTGACCGGTTTTCGGTTTTCGGTTCGGTTTTTATATTTTAGGTTTTTTTGGTGTTCGGTTTTTTCGGGAAAAACCGAATAAAAACCGAAAAAACCGAAACCGAATGGCCCAAGTTATCTAGCTCCAATCAGTCACGAGCCAGCAAGGCAGCAACGGATGGCATCAAAATGCATCATGGGCTCATGGGCGCATTAGTCCGTGTGCAGCAGGCAGGAGGTGTTAGGTGAGCTCGGAAAATATCTAGCAGCTAGCAGTCCTTTTTGGCGCCTTGGCCTTGCCCGCTCGGAGCCTCGGAAGTCGGATCCCCCACGGGCCACGGCCCACCGGGCACCGGTTGACTTACATTGCACAGGCTTGCTGCTCGCACGTACTGGCCGTAGCTAGGACAGAGACTGCACAGATGTAATTTTACCAAATTTTAGCAGAGGGCTCTAGCAATCTCTAGTCACTATATTATTTATAATTTGCGTTAACTTTGGTAAATATGGTATTTACCGATACCGCACCGAAATCAATTGGGATTTACCGATACTGAACCGTATTTTCAAAAATACCGTATACTACCGAACTAACAATACCGTATTTACCGTATATACCGTATTTACCGAACCGATTTTACCGAATTAACCGAATGCACAGTCCTAGGTTCACCAGTCTACTGGATAAAAATGCTTATATTCGTGACAGAAACAAGCATATCCGTTTGAAGAACGATGTAGTTCAGCATATTTGGAATCAATTTGGAGATGGCCAGGTGAACAATTAGCTATATTATCAATAATGAAATTGGAAGGCATCCTCTTATTTTGATAGGGTTTAATTTGATCCATAATTATTAATGGAAAAACTTGCAATGCATTGCGATGTATCTACTCATTTAATTACATTATTTGGAAAAGATAGTTATTATGTGTTTCAATATCTGAATTATTTATACTAAAGTATTGCTCTCATTATGTATTTCGAGTTACATCGAATCATCTTTTCTATCAGACTGTAAACACCCTCACTCTTCATAATATGTCAGCAGTGTCCAAATTGGATTGTATCACATACTAGAGCACACAGATGTAAATAAAGTAGACATATTTTTCGTTTGTTCCGATCACAACTTCAGACAAATATCTTTCTTTACAACACTCGTACTAAAATAATGAAGCTCAAACTTCAGCCAAATTAGGTGAAACTGTTAAAGTTGATTCGAATTCGTAGCGTGTCTGTGTAGGACACTTTAACGCCTCATGTCAGACATGGCATGGTAGATGCATGCACATGTTATATCAGACGTGGTGTCAATTTGTAGCAACTGACTCTGATTCGGTTTCCTCTCCGTGTGGGACTCTTTTCCCTCATGCTAAAAATATGTACCCTAGTAACCCATAGGAAGAGCAAGCGCACCATTGTAAACTCTCCTCATTATAGTGATTTGCCTTCGAGCCCGTGGTTTTTCCCGCAAGGGTTTTTCACGTAAAAAATTCGTGTCTCTTGTCTTTATTTTTGTGTGCATTATTTGCAACAAGTGGTATCAAAGCACAGGAGAGTAGAGTTTCAGATATTCGAGAAAAAAATCATCAAATCTCAACCAGCGTCGTCGTCTCGCGCAGCGCATCTTCGAGTCGCACGCGTCGCGTATGATCTTCGAGTCGACGTCGAGTCCGTCTCCCATCCGGAGTTTGCCTGCGTAATAAAACCGAGTGTCTCCTTGGTTTCTCGGCAGCATAACAGCAAACAAGACTACAGCACACCATCGCATCCTCACCTCGGTCCTCATACGAAGCGGCAGCAGCATTGCTACGCACTTTGCGCAGCGCGCAGCGCATCTTCTAGCAAGCAAGCAAAACCAGAAAGCCATCAGAAGCTAAGCATCAAAGTGCACAGAGTCCAAGGTCAAAGGAATAACAAAGTGCAATCAGCAGTAGGCTGTCGGCAAGTTTTTTTGTGTTTTCTTTTCCAACGAAAATTGCTAAGTGCACACTAAAATCGTACCAGGAGTTTTGCTTTGTGAGATTTTTGCTAGGTATACCAAATTCATACCAGCAAAATTTGGTTTTCTTCCGCATGGCGCCTCTGAAGTATGATCTTCCACTGTTGGATCACGACATGATGTTTTCTCTATGGAAGTCAAGATGTGAGCTGTTTTATCATAGCTTGATTTGGATGATGCACTTTTGGGGATCGACAAAATGCTAGCCACATTGTCCGCTGATGAGAAGCAACGTAAAGATCGTAAGGCCTTATCTCAAATTTATCTTCATCTATCAAATAATATTTTACAGGAGGTTATGAAAGAGACATCTGCCGCCGCATTATGGCTGAAACTGGAGCAGATTTGCATGACTAAGGATCTGACCAGCAAGATGCATCTGAAGCAGAAGCTTTATTCCCACAAGATGACGGAGGGTGCCTCATTGTTGAATCACCTGACAGTTTTCAAGGAAGTTGTTGCAGACCTTGAAGCTTTGGAGGTAAAGTATGATGATGATGAAGATTTGGATCTTATTTTTCTATACTCTCTAACCAGTTCGTACTCTACTTTTAGAGATACTATTTTATATAGTCGAGATACTCTTACTCTTAGTGAAGTTTATGAAGCTCTGTATACTAAAGAAAAGATGAAGTTTATGTTTCCCAATGAAAGTTCAAGTACACATGTAGAAGGTTTGTCTGTCCGCGGCAGGCAATACAAGAAGGGATCAAATGGTAATTCAAAAGGCAGAAGCAAAAGCAGATACAGAGGCAGATCTAAATCCAGGAACAGGAAGTCATGCAGATATTGCAAGAAGGATGGTCATGACATATCCGAGTGCTGGAAGTTGCAGAACAAGGAGAAAAGGAATATCAATTTCAAGAAGGATCAACAAGATGATGAACTTAGAGCCACCGTTGTCACCAAAGAAGCTTCTGATGGAGATGTTCTCATTGCCTTCGGTAGTAATTGCAAAACTGACGATGAATGGATTCTGGATTCAGCCTGTACGTTCCACATGAGCCCGAACCGTGAGTGGTTCGTTATTTATGAAGCTACGCTAAGTGGATCAGTGTTGATGAGAGAAAATACTCCATGCAAGGTTGCAGACATTGGTTCTATCTAGATCAAGATATTTGATGGCACCATTAGAACTTTGTCGGATGTTCGTCATATTCCAAATTTGAAGAGAAATCTTATCTCGTTGAGTACTCTTGATGCTAAAGGTTACAAGTATTCAGGTGGAGGTGGAGTTTTGAAAGTCACCAAAGGTTCTCTTGTTGTGATGAAGGGTGATATAAAGGCTGCCAACTTATATCATCTGCGAGGCACTACAATTTCAGGTAATGCTACTATTGCCTCAAATAAATCATCTGATTCTGATGCTACTAATCTTTGGCATATGCACCTGGGGCATATAAGTGAAGCTGGAATGATGAAATTATGCAAAAGAGGATTTCTTAATGGTCAAAGCATCGACAAGTTGAAGTTTTGTGAACATTGTATCTTCGGCAAGCAAAAGAGGGTGAAATTTAGTACTGCAACTCACTTTACAAAAGGCATATTGGACTATGTTCACTCTTTTGTGGGGAGAATCCCGTGTTCCGTCACTTGGAGGTGCAAGCTATATGTTGACCATCATTGATGATTGCTCAAGAAAAGTTTAGGCATATTTTATTAAGCACAAATTAGATGTATTCAAAACATTCAAGGAGTGAAAGATTATGACTGAAAGACAAACTGGCAAGTATGTCAAGAAGCTACGTATCGACAATGGCTTAGAGTTTTGTTCTAAAGAATTTGAAGCTTTATGCAAGTCAGAAGGTATTGTGAGACATTATACTGTCCCAGGCTCTCCTCAACAAAACGGTGTGGCAGAACGCATGAACAAAACTATCATGGAGAAGGTACGTTGCATGTTGTCAAACTCTAGATTATCTAAGAGTTATTGTGCTGAAGTTGCTTTCACTGCTTGTTATTTGATTAATCGATCACCAAATTTGGCTATTAATAAAAAGACTCCAATTGATGTATGGTCTGGCTCTCTAGCAGATTATTCAAACTTAAGAATATTTGGTTATCCTGCTTATGCTCATATTAATAATGGTAAATTAGAGCCTAGAGCAGTTAAGTGCATTTTCTTGGTTATAAACTGGTGTGAAAGGATATAAATTGTGGAATCTTGAAACTAAAAAGGTAGTTATTAGCAGAAGTGTTACTTTTGATGAGTCTGATATGTTTCATGATAAACTATATACTGGTGTTCCCGTTGAGAAGCAATCAAGCGTGCAGGTGGAGCGTATTATTAATTCAGGATCTACACCAGAAGTCGACAAGGAAAATATTTCAGAAGCACGTATTGTTGAGCCGCCAACACGTCATTCCATTGTAGTTGATAGACAGAAGAGGAACATTCAGCCTCCTAAGAGATTGATTGAAGAAGCTAGTGTTATGGCTTATTATTTAAATATGGCAGAAGAAATTGAAGGTACTGCAGAACCTTCATCTTATTCAGAGGCTATCTCTTCTAGTGATTCAGATAGATAGATGACTGCCATGTATAATGAGATGGAATCTCTTGACAAGAGTGGCACCTGGGAGCTAGTCAAGTTGCCAATTGAGAAGAAACATATTCGCTGCAAATGGATTTTCAAGAAGAAAGAAGGAGTTTCACCAATCGAAGAGGTTAGGTACAAAGCAAGCTAGTTGCAAAAGGATACAACCAAATTCTAGGTATTGATTTTACAGATGTCTTTTCCCCTGTTGTGAAGTATAGTTTTATTCGCACTTTACTCAGCATTGTAGCTATGCATGATTATGAGCTTGAACAATTGGATGTAAAAACTGTATTCTTACATGGGGAATTAAAAGAAGACATTTATATGGAGTAACCGGAAGGTTTCGTAAGTCCGGGAAAGGAGAATTTTGTTTGCAAATTGAAGAAATCTCTTTATAGTTTAAAGCAATCATCTAGACAATGGTACAAGATATTGACTCTTTTATGATATCTCAGAATTTTAAAAGATCTAATTATGATAGATGTGTTTATTTGAAGACTGTTAATGGTTCAGTTATTTATTTGCTCCTATATGTTGATTGCTGCAAAAGACAAGACTGAAATTTCAAAGTTGAAGGCACAAATGAATAGTGAATTTGAGATGAATGATCTCGGTGCAGCAAAAAAGATTCTTGATATGGAGATCATTAGAGATAGATAGTTTGACAAATTATATCTAAGTCAAAAGGGATATATTGATAAAGTTCTTCGTCATTTCAACATGCATAAGGCCAAACCTATGAGTATGCACATTTCAGACTTTCTGCAGTATCATGTCCACAATGAAATGATGAAATTGAGTACATGTTTAGAGTTCCATATGCGAGTGCAGTTGGTTCTCTTATGTATACTATGGTATGCTCTCGCCCCAATTTATCTCAATCATTAAGTATGATTATTAGATACATGGCTAATCCTGGAAAAGAGTATTGGAAAGCAGTTCAATGGATTTTCATATATTTGCGGGGCACATCTAATGCTTGTTTAGAATTTGGAAAGACTAGAGATGGACTCGTTGGTTATGTGGATTCTTCTTACTGAAGATTTGGATAAAGAAGATCTCTCACCAGTTATGTGTTTACTGTTGGAGGGTGTGCCATTAGCTAGAAAGAAAGTTTGCAAGCTACCGTTGCTTTGTCTACTACAAAAACTGAGTATATGGCTATTTTTGAATTTTGCAAAGAAGCCATTTGGCTAAGAGATTTATTCACTGAGCTCTGTGGAAGTACATCTTGCACTACAATATTTTGTGATAGTCAGAGTGCTATTTGCCTTACAAAAGATCAAATGTTCCATGAGAGAACAAAACACATTAATATCATGTATCACTACATTCGAGGTGTTATTACTCAAGGTGATATTAAAGTTAGCAAGATAAGTACTCATGATAATTAGTTGATATGCTGACAAAGTCAGTTCCTGTTACTAAGTTTGAGCTTTGCTCAGACTTGGTTGGTATTACTCACTAGTCCTTTGGACTTTCGGCGCTCAAAGTATGGATGATAATTTTATTGGATGAGTCTATCATATTCTTCGACTATTGGAAGGAATTCGGCTCAAGGTGGAGATTGTTAAAGTTGATCTGAATTCGTACCGTGTCCGTGTAGGACGCTTCAACGCCTCATGTTAGACGTGGCATGGCAGGTGCATGCACAGGTTGTATCAGACGTGGTGTCAATATGTAGCAACCGACTCTGATTCGGTTTCCTCTCCGTGTGGGACTCTTTTCTCTCATGCTATAAATATGTACCCCAGTAACTCATAGGAAGAGCAAACGCTCAATTGTAAACTCTCTTCGTTATAGTGATTTGCCTTCGAGCGTCTGTGGTTTTTTCCGCAAGGGTTTTTCACGTAAAAAATTCGTGTCTTTTGCCTCTATTTTTCTATACATTATTTGAAACAGAAACTTTGGTAAGAACAAGAATTTGTTAAAAAGAATGCTAAGTACTTTAGGGTGTGTTTGGTTGCCTGAATCTCCTTCGTCCTGGATGGGTGGATCCGTATAATCTGAGAAAGAGCCTGTTTGGTTGCCTGTATGAGCGGATGCAAAAATACGCCCTCATCCTGGATGGGTGGATACGCTCAAAATGAGCTTCACTAGCCATCCTGGATGAGTGGATGCAGTGTATCTTATGCGGTCCCACGTGTCAGCCTCTCAGGTTTGGTAGACTGCATCCGCTCATACAGGCAACCAAACAACATCTCAGTTTTTTTGTATCCGCTCATACAGCCTCACCAAACATCTTCTTTTTCTGAAATACGATTCCACTCAGCCTGCATCCACTCATCCAGGATATACGATGCAACCTCCATCCACGAACCAAACACACCCTTACAGAACTATGGCATCGAAATAGTGGATCTCAGAAGTCAATAGTTGTTTCTTTTAGTACTACAGAGTATGTTAGCCCAGGAAAAAATCAAGCAAAAACAATACGGAAGAACACGATTCACTGGGATGCACAACACACGCGAGAAGAAATGGAGTAAGAACTCAGAATATTTCTGTTGGCCGCAACAGCATAGCCAATCCTTTATTGCCTTTCTGTTCTTCTCAGAATAAAGCAATGATTACACAGATCAAATAGCTAACGCGCAGCCGAGAACAACTACCATGATCCGCTTTCTATGCCACGCCTCCATAAGACTCGGCCACTAACGAAACCATACATGCAGCTAGTGGAACCATTCGTGCAGCTCTATGACTTGGTAAACAAACACATGCATAGCTAGCAACCTGCACTACTACATGAAACTAAATCCATGAGATACCGATTGGAATACAAAAATACTAATGACAAGATTATTTTCCAACAATCACCCCCTAATCTTGTCATGTGTTATTTGAGCACCTCCTTAATCTTATTGCTTAGAGCAGCGCTGGTTCTTCGTCAACATCTGCCTCGATAAGATGCGCCTGCGCTTTCTCCCTCTTATTTGGCTTCTGGCAATCTGAAGCAAAGTGTCCAAAATCATTACAATTAAAACACCTTACTTTTGCCATGTCAATTCGTCGGTATCGACGTCCACCGCCGCCACCAAAACCACCTGAGGAGCCTTCACCTTCACGCTTCAATGATCGGGCCTCCCATTCTGCGCGCGTCAGGAGCAAGTGCTCCTCGTCGTCGTCGTTGTTGCCGTAGCGACGTTCTCCCTCTTCCTGCGTCTTCAAGCGGCCGATTAGCTCTTCGATCGACATATTCTTTATGTCACCGAATTGCTCAATCGTGGTGACGACGGGAGAGAACTTCTTCGGCACGGCACGAAGAAACTTTCGCACGATGTAGGCCTCTTCCATCTTTTCGCCTAGACCTCGTATCTTGCTGACGATTGTCGTCAACCTCATCGCGAAGTCATCGATCTGTTCGGTGTCCCTCATGCGCAAGTTCTCAAACTCGCTTTTGAGGTTTTGTACACGCGCCTCCTTGACGCGATCGGCACCGAGATGCATCACCTTCAGGGTGTTCCAGGCCTCCTTTGCGGTCTCCTTCTCAGCTAGGAGCAGCAGCACGTCTTCCGGCACCGCGAGGAAGATTGCCGCGAGCGCCATTTGATCTTGTCGCTCGTTCACCTCTTCATCTACGATTGCGTTCCACACGCCCTGAGCGCGCATGAACACCTTCATCTTCACGGCCCACGTCGTGTAGTTGCTCCTCGTGAGCATGGGATACGGGAGGGAGATGCTGCCCTCGCGCGCCGACGCCTTCGGCACGCTCCCATCGCTGATCTTCTGAACGCCTCCCTCGGTGGTGATGTTTTTCGACGGGCTCAAAGACGACATGGATGAAGGTGTACACGAACACAAGCTCTGATACCAATACCACCAATAAAAGAAGCAAACTCCGAAGAATCAGTTGAATTTTTTTATTGGGTACAAGAAACAGCCATAGGATAACACGCCTGAAGATCTTAAAGTCGTTGACAAGTAAGACATCAGAAGCACTTGCCCAGGGTTCAGTACTCAATTCTCATAACAGGGGAAACATGCACGGACCAGCTACTCCACGAGCATGGCGCAGTCGGCGAGTCACCATCGAGTCTAATCGAGGAGCCAATGGCGTTCTCAACCCCGGGCCGCGCACGCCGTCAAGCTCAACCAGTGGCTCCCCGTGGGCGTACGCCGTCAAGTTCCAGTGCTCAACTCGTGGCCCCGTGGCCGCACACCACCTCCGGCCGCGCCTTGCCCGACGTCGCTCGCAACTAGAGAGCCCGAGCGCCGCCCGTCAGCCACATATCGACAACAGAGATGATGATGAGAGAGACATGGAGCTTGGTTGTGTGCGAGATAACGTTTTGTGTGGGTGAAGTAAAAGATCAGATCAGAGAGAGGGGGGCCGCAAAGAACGAGTGGATGAGTAGTAGCTCACTGCTTGGCTAAATAAACATTTCGAGTGGATGAGGTAGCTTACTGCTGAGCTCTGTACAGTTGATCACGTAACTGAGCTCACTTTCTTATTTCATATTCCAAAAATCAGAAAAAACTGAAGGCTTTGCATTAGATGTTTGTATTAGTGCTAACGGGATAGTTGGACCATTTAAGCACCTATATGGATTTGTTCCAGCTTTTGATTTATCGTTTATTTAAGCCAAAAGTCACTAAGTAGATCTCATAAATAGTAACAGTTAAAAGAACATGCAGTTAAAACACAGCTGAAAAACTCAAAGGAACATGACTATTGTTTGGTGACAACCCGTGCAACGCCAAAATGGGCTACGGTTGCATTCCAGCCGCAAGTTACCGTAACTCTTAAGGCCTAATGGGCTTCCGCCCAATACGCCTTCCGCCACTTCTATCGCATTGATCGATTGATTCCCCCCAACTCCTCTTGGCGCCCGCATCCGCCTCTCCCCCGCGATGCAATCCTTGCGAGACGGACGATGGCCGCGCCGCGGCGTCGTCGGGTGCGAGTGCGCAGGCGGGCGCTGCGTGGCCCGCGCGCCTACTGCGGCGAAATGCATGGCCCCTCTTTGGATTGTAGTCACACGTCTCCCGGCTGCCGCCGGCCACCCCAAGACGCCCACCAGCTGCTCGTGCAAATGCGCAAGACAGCCACCACGGCACCACCTGATGATCCAGACGCCGATTATTTCCCAGGTACACACTAGGATTATGTGCAACCGTCTTGGGTGGAGATATCTTTCTCGAAACCAGAGAGGCTAACCGGGCCCCAGAGGATTGGCATCATCGCGCGAATTTATTAGCTAGACGATTCAAGAAGCAGCAGCGAGCATGCATGCGTGCAGCTCATACTGGTGATTGAAGCTACGAGCAGCGCGATCACATGTGTATCGTATTCGTAGGAGACCCCTTGGCGGGTCAACCCATCATGATCGGATGGAGCCATGGAGGCACTACTTTCTCAAATCCTTCATGATCGGATGGCTTTGGAACCCGAGGTTAATCGCATAGTGTTTTTTTAAAACCTCTCAATGGCCTTTTCTAACCAAGTTGTATTTTTAACCAGGAAAAAAATTTGCAATGTTCTCTTTCTGAAGATGTCGACAGCACAGAATGGCGCCCATTCACACGCTGACGTTCTGGATCACTTCTACCGCAAAGGTAAGAATTATGAGAGTTTTTACAGGGAGCTGCCAGTGTAGAATTAGGTCTTTAGGATCTCTAGGTTAGATCTATCGGGCTATCCTTTTCTCTAGAGTTCTTGAGGGCTACACTGAGAGGGAGAGAGGGGTACCAACCTTCCGACGCGTTGGAGGAGGAGGAGGCCATCTCGGGTTCGGCGGTGAAGATCTGCGCACGGGCAGCGACGGTCGGGGAAGGGCGTGGAGCTCCTTGGCGGCGGCGCGTCCCGGGCGGTGGCGGCTCCTGGCGGCGGCGTCGGAGATCCGGTGAAGGAGACCGGTGGCGTTTCCCGTCGCTTCAGCGCCCCCTCTAACAGATCGGTCTAGGGTTTTTCGGTGGGGTGACGGCGGCGCGGTCAACCTCGTGATACCTGCCGCCCGGCCCCCACCTCTGTATTTATAGCGCTGGCGACAGGGGCCCACCAGCCAAACGGGCTGGGCGCCCCCGATCAGGGCGCGGTCAAGGGATGGGCTTTGGCTGTTGGGCCAAAGCCCTGAGATCATTCTAACAGCCAGTACCTTCCTACCAAATTACTAACTCTTAGCACCTCTTGGTATCTCCACCTCTTAAACTCTTAGTACTTCTTGGTACTTCTTAGGGCTAGCTCAATAGATAGCTTGTGTAGCAACCCGTATTTCCGAATCTTTTGTGTATTCTGGGCTAATCCATAGATCAGTAGCTAACTCGTACAATATAACAATGGCAACTATTACATCCATACATACACATAAATAAAAAGCTATAGCAGTAAATAAGCGTAAATGGGCTAGATGACCAGGGTCTTACATCATAGGCCAGGGAGAACAAATACAGATGAAGTCTTGCAACAAAAAAGATACGTGTCAGTGGAGTCCCACAGGATATACCCGCAGGCAATCACTGAGGTTTACATGACCTAGTATTTGGCGTCGTCTTCAACCTTCAATGGATGGTGACAAATGTTCACCGATAGATTATTCCTTAAGCACTAAATTCATATAGTTGAGTAGCAATGAATAAAAAAGCACTCAGCAAATCGTTATATCAGAATGCAAGTTTATATGTATATATCTACATGCAAGACTTAACCAAGGGAAGGTCTTATGTTTCATTTAGCATGAAGCTAGTTTGTCAAATATCATATTATAGCTAGTTTTCAAACTTATGATTTATCCATTTTTAACTAAAACCAAATATCCAATTTTAATTAAATCTATGAGAGCGAACTCTCTTCAAAGTTGTCCACCGTGTCCATTCTTTAAGCATCATACCCGGTGACAGGGGCTACGACGGCGGCTGAGGAGGGGCAAAATAGGTTGCTATGGGCTTAAGGGACCCCTTGGTGGCAGTGCCGCGAGAGGAGACGGACTGCAACGGTAATTTTGGTGAGTCTGGCGGCGGTTACCCAGTGGATATCTCAAGAATTCACGCGTGTTATGAGCATCTACATGGTTAGGGGAACTCATTGGTGGGATGGTGGAGGCGGAGGAGGGCCGGCGATGGGGACCCTAGGACAATGCAGTGGGTTCACCGTGTCTGGGGCCCGTTCGGCCGTGCGCGAGGAAGATGATGACGTTGGCGAGCTACTGTGAGGGAAAACCAAAATTGGTTGTGGGGAAACGTTTCTGGAGGTGTGAAACGCGGAGTGACGTAAAAGACTTGTGGAGAAGCTCATCCGATGGATGGGAAGGTGTGGAGGAGCTCAACGACGCTCTGTCGGGCTTAGAGAAGATGAGGTGGTGCGGTGGTGTTCCTAGTGGCTGAGCAGAGGAGGTGGAGGCACGAGAGTGTAAATGAAGGGGGAGATGAGGCGAAGAAGAAGACACGCTTAGTTCAGCTTAAAAGGATGAGGGGCTCGGCGTTTTCTCACGGGCGCGACGTGTTGGTGCGCGAATTCTCACGGGTGTGGCACAACTCGTGTCTCTGGTGACAATGGGACTACCTCTCGGCACTGTGTGAAAGGGGAGAGAGGCTTTGAGGCAGCAGTGGCCTGTGTCTCACCTGTGGTTCGAGGTGCGTGCGTATGGCTCGGAAGGGAGCGAGAGACTAAGTTGGTTTGAGGGAGAAGAAGAATAGTGCTCCCTTCACACTGACAGGTGGGACCACTGGGAGAGCAAGAGAGAGAGAGAGGGAGAGGGAGGGAAGGCGCCTGGGCTGATGCGCTGGCGCACACTGGGCCGTGGCAGTATAGAAAGAGATGAGGCTGGCGGGGCTGGGCTACAGAATGGGTGGAATGGGCCCATTAGAGGGAGAGAAGGGAGGGGAAGGTGGGCCGATAGGCTAGGTTTAGTCCCAAGAGAGAATTTGAATTTAGGATTTTGCAATTTATTTCCTTAATATAGTTTTGATTTGAATTTGAATTCAAATTTTGGAATGGTTTTGCACATAAGGAGTTTTAGATATTTTCGAACAGCACACAACTAAATTTTAGAATTTTGCAAGTTTCAATTTTTGAGCCAAGGAATTTATTTTAAATTTTAAATTCAAGGCAAAGCTTTTGTAAATTCTTGAAATACAAACAAAAGTTTTTAAAAATCATGAATTTTTAAACCTGACCCACATTTGGGATGTTACAGTTTGGTATCTCCCAAGGATAGTAAAAAATCTCAAGAATTATAACTAGCGCTAGTTTATCTTGTGGATCACTTATCAGGCTACTAACTAGTTGCTTCGGGAGGATAGTGGCATACATGCATTCTCTTGGCAGTAGGCACTGGTCAAGCTCAGAAGGGTTGACCCAAATGGCAAATTTCTGAATCTGCTGAGCCATTGTTAGTGCTCAAGAGTCTTCACTGTATATACTCTCAGATGAATCGAGTATTAGAAGTACCCTGCTTTACCTATTTACAGTTTTACTTGCACACTCAACTAATCAGAAACCAATGTCTCTGCTAGTTATCTTTGTCCTGCTGCTTTCATGGGAACGGTGTGAAACTACCAACATAAATAACTTGTGCAATCTGCTTAACAGCCGGCAGATATTTGAAGGTGGAATAGTGCCAGAAATCTGCACACTGAACATCTTAGACATGTAGGCTGATCTTTGTGGCCACAATCCTGCTTCACAAAGTGTAATCACTCTTTGACATTTCTTGATTACCTAGGTATAAACAAGGTGTCATAGGTTAAGCTTTTTCTGGCCCACCGCTCGTGCATAGCATAGCAGCATAGGTCACACTCGTAGGCTGAAATTTATGCTACGACATCCGTTTCAAAAAAAAAATCTATACCACGACAATTGCAGTGTTGCATCGTGGACCAAATCGTTGAAAAGCTTACATGTGAATTTTGTGCCTTGTGAAAGCTGGGGTTGTTCTTTGGACTCTGGAGAGAGTGCATGTTTGCCATGATATATGGACCCCAGGTATACCCTGCCAAGTCTCTGATGGCAACAGGGACACGAATGATGTTGCCCTGATAGTTCAGTGAGATGAACCCAGCTTATCTATGCTTGAGTAGTATGTCCATTTGTGCTTCTAAGTTGTTGACACGCATACAAAATTTTACTATCTGAAAAAATCACATGAACAAACAAGCCAGAGCAAACTAACAAACTAGAAAGAGCAAACTAGGATAGGTTGGCATAGACCAAGTAGCAGTTCCTGCATTCCTCCATTTTTCATCCCTCTTCTCAACTCTCAAGTCTCAGGAGAGGGAAAGTTATTCCTTCTAAAGCTTTCCTACTTGATACGGTGATAGTTTGATTCAAGTTTAAATTTAACTAGGTTACCTAATTCTAGCACTGTTATGTTAAGCTTAATCGAGATGTCTGTTTGGTTGGCAATAGATCTTCATCTAGTTGGCCTAAAATAGTAGAAGATATTTTACATGAGTTAGCTTAAGGGTCAGCTTATTTCACCTTTTTATTGGGTTAGCTTAAGGGTTAACCTTTTCGCGGGAGACTGAACTGCTTTGCCGTGATTAAACTGTCTACCCTGTACTGTTAAACCATTTCTTGATGCCGAACCAAATGGGGGCTGCTAGGCAAGCACCATTCATTCGCTCACCCGGCCGGTCTTGCGCACTGACGTACTGCCGCGAGTGCGGCGTGTCCGAAGAAATGCGCGGCCCGGCCTACCCCCTCCCACAACCTCGTGTGCTGTGTGCTCGCCGGAGCCCACCGATGGAGCCATCCCTGTCGCCCCCGGTTGCTTTCCCCCGCTTGCCAGTGCACGGAAAAATTTACCGTCGAAATTTCATCGGTAACCACCGGTGTTTATCAGTCTTATCGGTAGGTCCTATAAAATTTTAAATCGGTTAAAAAAATTTAGATTCACCCAAATTTCATCAAAAAATTTAAAAAAATCAAAATTTAATTCAAAATTTTCGTTAAAAAAATCCGATAATCGACAGTCACCGGTTCTATTGCTTTTCCCCTGATAAAACTTTTAAGGGTTTTGTTAAACGTCATCCGGATGTTTTCTTTCTAATTATCATACAGATTTAGGATCATTGGATTAGAGATCTAATGGCCATGAATTCTCTCCCTCCCTTCGAATTCTATCTCCTCTCCCTTAAAAAAATCCCCCTTTAAAAATAAGGAGCCTCTTGATCTCTAATCCAAAGATCACAAATTTAGATAATAATTAGAAAGAAAACATTTAAGCGATGCTTATACACTCCCAACTTTTAAACATATATTTTTCCCTATTTCCTTGCACCTTGCGCCGCCGCCCACTCATCATGGCTGAAAAGTCGCGCAACATACGCAACACAATCATAGCCGTCGTGAAAACGCTCGCCCCTCCCATTAGCTAGGCCGTGCGTGCCCATTACCACCCCTCATTCTCCCTCCATCCATCTCCATCTTTAATTCTTCAGCCCGCAGCCTCTTCCAGTACGTATAGGTAGCTTGCTAGTCGTCGTGCTCGTGCAAGCTTGATCGATCTCTAGTAGAGGTAGACCAGAGAAGCTACTGCCATGTAGTAGCCTAGCTAGCTAAGCTACTGCTGATAGTCCATCACTAGTAGTGCACTAGCAAGGCACTACCTTAAACTACATGCCTGTCCAAGAATGGATGGCGGCTCCGATGGTCGTGAAGCGCGCGGCCATTCCCCTCCTCCACCTTGCGCTCTTCCTCGTCGCTTTGGCGGCGGATGAGCGGCGGGCTGGGATCGTTGGGCGGCAGCGGCGCCAAGATGTCCTGCTGCAGGAGAAGGCCACCCTTCTGGCGTTCAAGCGTGGGCTCACCTTGCTCAAGCCGTCGGCCCTGGCCGACTGGAATGAGTCCAACGGCAACGTCTGCGGCTTCACCGGCGTCACTTGCGATTGGAGGCGGAGGCATGTCGTCGGCCTTGCGCTCGGCGACATGAACATCCAGGGAGCCATCCCCCCGGTCGTCGGTAACCTGTCACACCTCCGGAGCCTCAACATGTCCTTCAACTACATCTCCGGCGCCATCCCGCTGTCCGTCGGCAACCTCTTGCGTCTCCGGAGTCTCGACATGTCCTACAACAATATCACCGGTGCCATCCCGCCGTCCGTTGGCAACCTCTCGCACCTCTCGCACCTCGATACATCCAACAATCTCATCTCCGGCGCCATCCCCCCGTCCGTTGGCAACCTCTCGCTCCTCCAGAACCTCGACATATCCAGCAATCACATCTCCGGTGCCATCCCGCCGTCCGTCGGCAACCTCTTGCATCTCCGGAGTCTCGACATGTCCTACAACAACATCACCGGTGCCATCCCGCCGTCTGTTGGCAACCTCTCGCACGTCGAGAACCTCGATGCATCCAACAACCTCATCTCCGGCGCCATCCCCCCGTCCGTCGGCAACCTCTCGCTCCTCCAGAACCTCGACATATCCAGCAATCACATCTCCGGCGCCATCCCCCTGTCCGTCGGCAACCTCTCGCTCCTCCAGAACCTCTACATGTCTTACAACCTCCTCACGGGGCATATCCCTGCCGAGCTCTCCAACCTCCGCAGCCTAGGCGTGCTCGACCTCGGCAAGAACTACCTCAGCGGCGGCATACCACGGTCGCTCACCGAGCTGCCGTCACTATCCGACCTGTGCCTCGAGTATAACAACCTGTCGGGCCCCGTACCCCCGTCATTCGGCAACTTCTCGCTCCTCCACAGCCTTGACATGTCCAGAAACCTCCTCACGGGGCAGATCCCAGCCGAGCTCTCCAACCTCCGCCGCATAGGCATTCTCAGCCTCGGCCAAAACCTCCTCACGGGGCAGGTCCCGGCCGAGCTCTCCAACCTCCGCAGCATAGGCGTGCTCGACCTCGGCCAGAACCAGCTCCGCGGCGGCATACCGCCGTCCCTTGCTGAGCTGACGAGCATGTACTACCTCAGCCTGGAGAATAACAGACTCTCAGGCCCTATCCCTGCCGCCATCTTCAAAAACTGCACCAGTCTAGGCGTCGTCCAACTCGGTGACAACCACCTCTCCGGCTTGATTCCCCAAGACGCCTCTAGCACCCTCGCCGGGACGTTTGCCGTCCTTAGCCTCTACTCCAACGGGCTAACCGGGACAATTCCAAGGTGGCTCGCCAACTGCACGTATCTAACAATACTGGACGTGGAGAACAACTTGCTCACCGACGAGCTGCCTACAAGTATCATATCGGGCAAGCGGTACCTGTATTATCTGCATTTGTCCAACAACCGATTCTGGAGCCAAGATGGCAACACCAACCTGGAGCCCTTCTTCGCCGCGATATCCAACTGCACAATGATACTAGAGATAAAGGCCGGCGCGGTGGAGATGGGCGGGCGGCTCCCGAGCCGGCTGGGCTCTATGCTCCCGCCGACAATGTCGATCCTCAACCTGGAGCTAAACGAGATCGTGGGCCCGATCCCGGCCGACATCGGCGACCTGATCAACATCACGGTGATGAACCTGTCGAGCAACCTGCTTAACGGGACGATTCCTGTGTAGTACCACGTACCGATATAAGATGTTACTATAGAATATCATCGTCAATGTGGAAAATGAATAATAAAAGTAATAATAGAAATCACGAGTAAATAAACTTTAACGGTAATTTACTAAAAAATCAACAATGCTAAAATAAATGTTTAAAATATAGGACTGGTCCACTTTTAACTAAATAAAGGACGAATAAACAACAAATAGTGGCAAGCCACGGTGTTGAAAACTCGAGTGCTCTCACCTATGTATGATGCTATCACTCCGCTGGCGTTTACCTGAAAATAAAAAGAGCAAGCGTGAGATTTGAAAATCTCAGCAAGTACCCAACAACGATCGCAATACAGCGAGAAAGGTCAAATAGTAAGAAAGGTATGTAAAGAACAAACAAAGCAAGTAAGTAAGCAATTGATACAATTTATGTGCAAAGAAGCTAGGTTATCGAAAACACTGATACAGATTGGAGATAGAGATTACAGGAACAGTGGTATTAAAGATAAATGTTATTTAACAAGTTATAACGGTGGCACCGGCGATCACTTCCCACATACCCGATTATACGAGAATAGTCAGGCACGCCATCGTCCTTGACTGTATAACCGCCGACGGGGTGCGATATTCTGAGTAACGAAAGTGTACGGCCCCTCGTACATTACCAGGTGGGTGGAAATCTCCCCTATATGTGGATGACCCCAGGCCAGGTAACCATCATCTAGTCAACCGGCATAATTGTTATTTAGCAAGTTGTGGCAAAGACACTGGTGATTACACCCCACATATCCGGTTATACGAGAATAGTCAAACACGCTATAGTCCTCGACTGTATACCCGCTGACGGGGGTGTAATATCCTCGGCAACGCCAAAAGCCTCGGCGAGCTGGACCTGTTGGACAATGCACTATCGGGGATCATCCTGAGCGGCATTGGGAACCTTACCCAGCTCTGCAAGCTCGACCTCTCGAGCAACGGGCTGTCCGGACAGATACCGGTGAGCCTCGCTTGGTGCATGGCCCTATTGAGCCTCAACCTCTCGAGCAACGGGCTGTCCGGAGAGATTCCGGTGAGCCTCACCCAGTTTACGGCCCTACTGAGCCTCCACCTCTCGAGCAATTAAGTAGATTTGTCCCCGTGTAATTGAAGTTATGATTAACTTGAAGTCTGAATGTGTGATAAGGAGGATTGTAACTAATATTATAAGAAGAAGTAGCAAATAAGATAATAGAGAAAATTAAAAATTCTTTTATGTTTTTTTAGTTTATGTGTAATATATGAATTTTCTTCTAAATCAAAGCTAATAATAACAGCCATATTAGCGGGGGACTTCGCGGCCGGCGAGGGCATCCACGTCGCCCCCAGCGCTCCCTCGGCCGACGCGTGGCGGTGGAATTTGCGTACGGTCGGGGGAGCTCTGCTGTCCCGACGTGTGTGCGGCCAGCGTGCCCGTCTGCGCCCGCTTTGGATGCGCGATTTTCTTCGCTGGTTAGCGAGCGGCCCGTTCGTGCTTTTTTAATGCGTCTGCCGTTCCCAACGAAGGCTCGTGCGGAGAGGGGCGCGTTAGCGACCGGCGCGCGTTCGTGGGTTTTTAATGCGTCTCGCCTTTCCATGGAAGCGCGAAGCGTCCCCCGCTTCGCTGTGCACCGCGGATTTCGTCAGAATATTTCATTTTGCCTTTGCCGCTCTCGCGTGCGTCCGTCCCTGCGTACGGCGGATTTTGTCAGAGAGTTGTATTTCGCCTGTATAAGTAGTTCATTTGACAAATCCTACATCATGTAACGCATGCATGCATGAGGTTATTCATGTACCACGTGAATGTGGGAACAAACGAGTTATATATGTATTGGTCCTATCAAGTAGAAAATATAGCTACGTTTTATGCAATAAAAAATGCATTTAGTATCACGCAACAGTGCGAGACGAGATATGTACGATTCACCAAAGAAGCTTGAAAATCAGCAATGATGGGTATGTTGTATCTGGATAGAAATTCTTCCAGAATAATTCACAGATGTATTTAGCAAAAGATAAAAATCAGTTGAAATCATTTACTTCTGACATGCTGTCAATCTCACACAATATATCATCAGAAATAGCCATATACTTGTCTACTTTATGTGTTAGCAGCCAAAGTAAGATTACATTCATCTTTATATCTTGTTCTGACAGTTCTGTGGTTACTTACCCAGAAGTAACCTGCTTACAGATCAGAGCCGGTAATAAATCGAAAAGACGACGAAGAAGCTGTCCCATTTGTTTGTTTGGAGGAAGTCATAAACGGTCTCGTTTGTTTGTTTGAGAAAAACCATAAGCTGAAAAGAATGGGCTATTACTTCAGGATGTCTATGGATCAACCACCAAAAATTTTGATCCATTCACCAAAAGAATGGGCATGACAACAGTATCATAGAACAGTGACAGAAGAATTAGGAAAATAATCACCCAATTTTGAATTGATTAATCAAGTAGATGTTGCTGCCTTGCCGCTTTCTGGTACATGGACGCCTTTGAAGTTCAAAATTCCTGAAAGGCCTCGTGCTTTAGCAAGGCGCTCAATTTCACTCAGCTTCATTTTAAGATCTTCCAATTCTTTAGCTAAACTCTCTTCCCTTTGTTTCAATTCTTTGGGATCAACAAAAGCAGCTGTCAAGCTAAATTATCATTATTTATAACCTGGAAAGCAAAGTAAATAAACAAGTATGAGTCTATGAACCTATGCATATTGCCAATTTGCCATGAAGGATTAATTCAGTAAAATGATCTACTGTCAATTACCCAAAAGGATTATGCTTCTTGTAGAACATTTCATACACACAGTGACATAATTTACAGATGTCCACGTCGCCCCCAGCGCTCCCTCGGCCGGCGCGTGGCGGTGGAATTCGCGTACGGTCGGGGGAGCCGGTTTCCTCGCATTTCCCACAAATTACGTAAAGGTCTTTTTTCCTCGCGAAAAGGTCCTTACCAATTTTGTTTTTTTTCTAAAAACACCCCTTCACTTCACAGAAATTTCGTATCCTTCACAGGATAGCGCCCGCGGTTTTCTAAATTGCGTACGGGTCCTCGTTTAGTTACGTACAGGTCCTTTATTCTCGCAAAAAGGTCCCTGCCAGTTTTATTTTTTTTAAAACACCCCTTCACTTCACCGAATTTTTGTATCCTTTGCAAGATAGCGCTCCGCAGTTTTCTAAATTACGTACGGGTCCTCGTTTAGTTGCGTACAGGTCCTCGATTTTTTTCGAAAAAGTCCTTTGTCTTTTCCGAAAATACGCATGTGCCCTCAATTTTTTTAATAAAGCTTCTCACGAATTTTCGCCTCTTTTACTTCGGCCCATACGGTGGCTGGCGTGGCGTGGCGCCACGCCTACGTGGCTAGTAATTGATATGAGATTCTAGGTTAGGTGATTATCAGAACGCATTGAACAAATCGTTCTCGGCGATTCTGTTTCGGCGCGCTCTGTCGATTCCGAAGGTAGCGTCACGGGTTTCTCGATCTGGGTGGCATCCACGACGCCAAGTTGCAAGCGGCGGGGCTGTCGCGCTGGCTGCTCATCAACGTGCAGGCGAACGGCGAGTTCGCGTCGCACGTGCAGAACCGCGACGTCGGGGCTAGCGACCTGGTGGCGCTGGCCGTAGCCCGTAAGGGCGTCTCCAACAGCTGACTATTTAGTTAGCTAGATCTGATGTGGCAAGGAAAAAGTAGGAGAGAGAGTAGTCACTAGCGACGAGCAAATAGCTGATCTATTTCACGTAGTCCAAGAACATGAGAGAGGAGCATGTGGGTCCAACAGTATAAAATAGTCTTTGCTTTTGTCTCTCACCTCCACGTCAGCTGACTATATAGCTAGTACTAGCTATTACCATTGCGGACGCCCTAAGGGACCACTTCGTGCTCTGGCAGGTCGACACTGCAGAGATAGGCGAAAAGCATCGCCAGTCAAGGTCATCCACCACTCGCCAGTCAAGGTCATCCACTGCAACCTCAAGCTGAGCAACGTCCTCATCAATGACGACGTGACCGCGCTCGTCTTCGACTTCGGCATCTCTCGCATGGTCATGAGCGTCAGCGTGGTGGCCAACACCGTTGGAGTCGGCGCCTCGACCGCCAATTAGGGTTTACAATTTCACTGAAATTTCAGTGAAATTTTAGAAAATTCATCCATTTCGTTACCTCGAAAGAAGAATGATTCGGTCAAATTTTGATTGAATATATTTCATTTGAATTTTATCTGAATTTCATCCAAATTGTAGTTAAAATTTGTCAAAATTTTGAATTTTTGTCCAAAATTTTGTACGAAATGAACGAAATTTGTTCTTCTGTTCATCTCGCTGCCCTTCGAGATTTTTTCTAAAACAAAACTTTGAACCCTACCGCCAACATGCTGTGTGGCTCCATCGGCTACATTCCTCCAGGTACGCACCATCAAATCGCGAGCAACTAATTAATCACAAGCAATTCCCGTGATGAATCAATTATGAGTGGTATTTGATGATATGAAGAGTACGGCTACGGTACAGCTTCGGCGTGCTGGTGCTGGAGATAGTGACGAGGAGGAAGCCGACCGACGACATGTTCGAGGCGGGGCTGAGCCTGCACTAGTGGGTGATCAAGAGCCAATACCACGGTCGGGCCGACGCAGTGGTCGACGCGGCGCTGGACCGCATGGTCCGGGACCGGACACCTGAGGTCAGGAGGATGTCGGACGTGGCCATCGGCGAGCTGCCGGAGCTCGGCATTCTCTGCACCCAGGAGAGCGCGTCCACGCGGCCGACCATGATGGACGCCGCCGACGACCTGGACCGGCTTAAGCTGTACCTCGGCGGCGACACGACGGCCACCTTTGCGTCGTCGCTGGTGGGCTTCTCCTCCACGACATTTGAAGATATTGATGACCAGTAGTAGCAACTAGTAAGGATACAAGCGTGCAAGTGTGCAGAAATATAGGATTCTTTGAAGGTGTCTGATTTGTTGTAATATGAGCTTTGGCCATACAGTTCAGATAGTAACTGATTAGCTGTTTCTCTTTGGTCATCTTCTATTTTCCTCTGTGTTCTTTCTTCAGTATTTTGTTCAAGTATTGTGTATATATATCTGAACAGTCTGATGTCCCTTTTTCGTTCAGCAAACTGAAGGATCTAATGTTACTGAAGTATTCGACCAGATTACTGAAAATATTAACCACAAGCATTATTGGATGGGGCATGCTAGTGCCAAATTGTAAACAAAATTTCTTCACTTTTCTCTGATACTAGTGGTCTAGTACTGTCCTAAAGCATGTTAGTTCATCACCATTGCAAGAACGAGCCGAAGAACATAATGTATACATAGCTAGGCATTTCTCTCATTAAGGGACATGATCCTGAGTTTCCGACTAGAAAAGATGTTCTTCTAAATGTGCAAGTGTGCAGAAATATAGGATTCTTTGAAGGAGTCTGATTTGATGTAATATAAGCTTTGGCCATACAGTTCAGAGTAACGGATTAGCTGTTTCTCTTTGGTCATCTTCTATTTTCCCCTGTGTTCTTTCTTCAGTATTTTGTTCAAGTATTGTGTATACCTGAACAGTCTGATGTCCCTTTTTCGTTCAGCAAACTGAAGGATCTAATGTTACTGAAGTATTCGATCAGATTAATGAAAATATTAACCACAAGCATTATGAGAAAATTGATAATTTGCCATCTTCAAGAATGGGCTTCGCACTTTTGCCATTCTTAACGTTGGCTTCGCAAAAATGCTATGTAGTATATTAATCCCTTGATTAGTATGCCATATCAGCCCTTTAATTCATTTTCATTTTCTTTTTCTAATTTCAAGGACTGAAAAAGACCCTTCTACCCCTGGCTAATTCCTTTTCTTTGTAATATCGGGACGGGAGGGTCTTTTTATACAAAGATTAAGCGGTAGGAACTTTGGTTGAGGTGTATATAGTGCGAAACTTTTGCATATGTGGTTGGATACAATTTTTTTTTTCACGGAAGGATTCAGGGGTTTTCGTTCATCAGACGTTGCTACATACCAATAGTATTAGCAGAGGACTGATTTGTCGTGCTGCCAATGAAGCTATGGAAAGACCTACAGAGTATTAATGTAATGAAATGCCATGTAATCTTCCAGCTTAGGATTTCGGCATATGTTACACGGACCAAACCATAAAAAGACCCTCCCGTCCCGATATTACAAAGAAGAGGAATTAGCCAGGGGTAGAAGGGTCTTTTCCAGTCATTGAAATTAGAAAAAGAAAATGAAAATGAATTAAAGGGATGAAATGGCATACTAATCAAGGGATTAATGTACTACATGGCATTTTTGCGAAGCCAACGTTGAGAGTGGCAAAAGTGCGAAGCCCATTCTTGAAGATGGCAAATCATCAATTTTCTCCAAGCGTTATTGGATGGGGCATGCAAGTGCCAAATTGTAAAGAAAATTTCTTCACTTCTCTCTGATACTAGTGGTCTAGTACTGGTACTGCCCTAAAGCATGTTAGTTCATCACCATTGCAAGAACGAGCCGAAGAATTAAACGATGCATCCATCAATGCAAGCAACACAAAGGCGACAACCTTTTCTACATCATCAGCTATTACGCCCCGCGGCTTCCGCGCGCGAGGAGGCCCTCCACGTCGCCCGCGCCAGCGCTCCGTTCGCCGCGTGTCGCGCGAGGAGGCCCTCCACGTCGCCCGCGCCAGCGCTCCGTTCGCCGCGTGTCGCCCGAATTTTAGTACGGCCGGAGGAGGTGATTTCCCTGCATTTTCTTGAAATTACGTAAAGGTCCTTTTTCCTCGCGAAAAGTCCCTGCCAGTTTTTTAAAACACTTTTTTTTAAAACACCCCTCCACTTTGCAGGATGGCTCCCCGCGGTTTTTTAAATTACGTACGGGTCCTCGTTTAGTTACATACAGGTCCTTAATTTTTTACGAAAAAGCCCTTTTGCTTTTTCGAAAATACACATGTGACCTCGATTTTTTAAAAAAAACTCCTCACGAATTATCGCCTCTTTTACTTCAGTACACACAGTGGCTGGCGCGGCGTGTCGCCGCGCCTATGAGGCTAGTAGGCTTTACAAAAGTTAGGATTGGGGTTATACGGTGTAGTTGCATGTAGGTTTCAGAAGAAAAGTCTGGTCTAGCACATATATATAAGAAACAGGCCGGTGGCAAAGTTGGATAGAAAGTTGTTCGGATACAACGAGCGTGCGTTTGGCGCATATTGTGAGCACGTAACAAATATAATAACCTGATCGTGCACATGCAATGCAGATGATGCGGATCATTGCAGTGCTCTTAACCAATTAATCCCATGGGCTGGGCTAATGGTCCAATACTGACTACTGAGGCTTCTCACTGGATGGTTTTGAAAGCTGTTTGCATGTACAGAAATGACAATAATTATTGTGGAGACTTCTAAGTAGATTACACAAAGTTGGGGTTTTTTCCCCGAAGTTTTGTTTTCTTCTTAGTGTGTATGAGATATCTTCTATTGACCACATTGTTTTATAGAGTAAGGAGAATTGGTTAGAGTTACATGTGTGTTCTTTTTTGCTACGACACGATTTTTTGTCTTAGTACGAGTGCTTATGTGAATGAACGAATGCTGATAAACCGATTAACCGCTTTGAAAAAACTGTCTTAATTAGCTGTTTCGAAACGATGGTAGAAAAGTGGTCTCATTTGTTTGTTTATTTGATAAAAGCCATACGCTTCAGCTGTTGAAATTTGACAGTTTTATACTTTTATTAAAATTTGTTGAATCTTCTGGCCATTAGATACCCTTGGAGAATGGAGACGAGACGTGTGCTTCAGCTGTTGGGTGTGGATGTAATGAACAAAATTTTGACTTATCCGATTATGCCCAATAAAAAAAATTAGGCGACTTATTTTGGAGCGGATGTTTCCCTAGGTACCAGTTATTTCAACATCCAATTAAAAATATAGGTTATCTATCTATCTATTATCTTATTAAAGTCAAGTCAAAAGAAGCTCTCAAGGCTAGAAATTCTCATGTCAATCAGTCAGAAAAGAAAAATATCTACACCGTCAATTATACTAGATCTAGATTATAACGTCTATGTTAAAAGAAAAATATATGTCCAGTACAATATAAAAATAATTAATATTCAGAATAAAAATAAAACAAAATTAACAATTTGATTTCCATACGAATTCCCAAATAAAATATCTAAAAATATATATTTTAGAATAAAAAATAAAAAATAGCAGTTGGATTTGCACACAAATTCAAAAAGAAAATAATTAAAATTTGGAATAAAAATAAAATAAAATAAGCAATTTAATTTTGATATGAATTCCAAGTAAAATCCCTAAATAAATATAATTCATAATAAAAATTAAATAAAATTAGCAAGTGGATCTATACATGAATTCCAACAAAAAATAGTTGAAATTCCTAATAAAAAATAAAAGAAAAAATTGCAATTTGATATCCATGCGAATTCCAAAGTAAAATCCCTAAAGAACTAAAATTAGGAATAAACTAAATAAAATTAGCTATTTGATTTGTATATGAACTCCAGTTAAAAAATAACTAAAGTTTGAATAAAATAAAATTTATAATGATGATAGCACGGATAATGTTGGAGGAGATCATGAAAGAGTACAATGGTATCGATCTATCATACAAGAAGACATTAACCTACGGGAAGTAAAGAGCCAAGGCATCAACGGCGGACATGAAGAGCAAGCTAGAGGTTTGATGCCATAACTAGATGGGGATTCTTGCCTTTGCAAAAGTGCATAACAGCTATGCATATGTTTTTCATATGCATGCCCGCTGATTCCATTGATGAATGCTTCTGGATTGGTGCAAGCACAACAATAGAGTGCCTAAAGAACTTCGTTCGAGGTGTGAACTAAGTATTTGGTCTACAATATCTTCGAAAACCCACATCCAAAGACATTCAGTGATTGCTTCAAATGGAGGAGGCTTGTGGCTTCCCCGGCATGCTGGGAAGCCTTGATTGCATGCACTGAGAATGGAACATTGTCTGGTTACATAGCATAGGCAATTCACTCGTGGTGATTATGGAGTATCTACTGTCACGCTTGAAGCGGTTGCCTCTCAAGACCTTTGGATATGGCATTCTTTTTTTGATGTCATTGGATCGAACAACGACATCAATGTGCTAAACTAGTCATCATTGTTCACCAATGTCTTGCTAGGGCGAGCCCCTACAGTTAAATTCAATATCAATGGAAGATAATACAACATGGGGTACTACCTTATGGATGGAATCTATTATGAATGGGCTGCATTTGTGAAAACTATCCCTCTCCGTCAAAGTGCTAGAGATAGATTATTTGCACAACATCAAGAAAGGGAAAAAAAGAATGTCGAAAAAGCATTTGGAGTTCTGCAATCTCGCTTCATCATTCTATGTTATGCAGCCTGTTCATGGCACTGACCAACCCTTGCTAAAATCATGTACGCTTGCATAATAATGCATAACATGATAGTAGAGGATGAACGGGATTCATATGATGGCCACTACGACTTTAATTATGATCAGGGAGAGATCCAGTATCACTAGAAGTAATCAACCATGGTCCTATTGATGGGTTCACCGATCTACTAGATAGAAATGCTTATATTCATGATAGAAACAAGTATATATATATATATATATATATATATATATATATATATATATATATATATATATATATATATATATATATATATATATATATGTCTGAAGAAAGATTTAGTTCAACATATTCAGGATCGATTCGAAGATGGTCAGGTGAACAATTTGCTATATTATGGTTTTTACTCTCAACAATAAAATCAAAGGGCATCTCCGGTTTTGATAATAAGTTCAGGGTTCAATTTAATCCATAATTATATAATGGAAAAACTTGCAATGCATTGCGATGTATCCAGTCATTTAATTACATTATTTGGAAAAGATAGTCATTATGTGTTTAAATATCTAAATTGTTTATACTGAAGAATTGTTCTCATTATGTATTTCAAGTTGCATCGAATCATATTTTTTATCAGACTATAAACACCCTCACTATTCATAATATGTCAGCAATGGCCAAATTGGATTGTATCACATACTAGAGCATGTTCACTTTGTCCCTTGGATCAAACACACGCGGGCACATGGACGCAACTTATACATGCAAGCAAGAACAAACATAGAGACACAGAGAGAATTTTTGCCAATGCGAACTCAACTTGTGTCGCTTTTCTATTATATCTTTTTATTCGACTCACTCTATGACTGCTACAGTGCTCTCGACTACTATAGTGCTCTCGACTGCTACAGTACTCTCCTTTATGACTGCTACAATACTCTAACTCATTTTTCGACTACTTTGAACATATAAGCCACACACGCACGCACATACTAGCACACATGCAGCCACACCTGTCACTAACGCACGCATAGCCGCAGGACCTGTTCACGGTGACCTATTCGTACGCACCCACACATGACTTGGCTACAACCCAAATAACTCGGATCATGGACCAAGACAACACCATTACCTAACACAAACATCAAGATTAACTCTAACATTCTCTCCTTAATCTTGATGCTTTGACTTACAAGCTGAAGTCTGATCTCCTGACGTGCCTCTAAGGAGTTTTGCCTTCTTCTTGCTGACCATGCCACCGATGACACAACTTGCCAGCGTCTTTTGCTTCTACCTCAGCTCCAATTGTCTTTCGCCGGTAACACAACTAGAAAACAATGGAGACTCTCACCAAAGCTTACACTCATGAGAACTTGGACACACCTACAAGAACTCACACACACTCTCGTGCATCATGCACTAACTCACCTACATGCACGACCATGACACAAATATGCACATGTATGTAACACACCTTCTACGTGCACAAACAAATTAATGACACATGCAATACTCCTACTGTGTCACATACACAACGACTCAAAAATGCAATCGTGCACTAATACTCGTACACGGACTCAACTACATGTAGGAAGCAAAATGATGAACACTCTTGGCTCATCATCTGTATCCACTGTAGCAAGAAGAGCCACCGCCTTCTTCGGCTCGTGGCACTCCTTAGCAAAATGCCTGTACTCTTGGCAGTTATAGTAGCACACCTTCGCCTTGTCAAAGGTACTCTTCTTCTTGCCAAAACCGTTGCATTTCTTGGATCAGGCCTCCCACCCAGCCCTTGTTAGTAGCATGTGCCGATCCTCAGCACCTACACCATAAGATACCCATTGTTCTTTGTGCGCCTTCAAACGGCTGATCAACTCTTCAATCGTCATTGCCTTGAGGTCACCAAATTGCTTGATTGGGAAGACTACCGGTAGAAACTTGGCAGGGATTGCACAAAGAAATGTCCTTACCGCATAGCTCTCCTCCATCTTGTCACCGAGCCCTCGGATTTTGTTGATGATTGTTGTCAACCGGATGGCGAAGTGATTGATCGACTCTGATTCTATCATGTGTAGCACCTCAAACTCTAACTTGAGGGCCTGAACCTTGGCTTCCCTCACGCGCTCGGCTCCCATGTGCATAATCTTCAACATCTCCCTCACAACTTTGGCTGTCTCCTTTTCAGCCAGCAGGAAGAGTGTGTCTTCTAGGACACCTTGGTAGATGGCCATCAATGCCATTTGTTTCTTGCGCATGTCGGTGTCACCGGGCTCGATGGCGTCCCATACTCCTTGGGCTCTCATGTACACATTCATGTTCATCGCCCACATCGTGTAGTTGCTCCTCGTGAGCACGGGGTAGTGAAGTGACACCGCAGAACTCTCCTTCATCATTGTGTTTGCCAGTGTTGACGCCACTGCATTGATGATCTCCATACTTCTTGGCATGATTTTGGGCAGACACCAAGCTCTGATACCAAATGTTGGCTTTGCCCTTAGGATCAAACACACACGAGCATGTGGACGCAACTTACACACGCAAGCAAGAACAAACATAGAGACATACAGAGAATTTTTTCCAATGTGAACTCGACTTGCTTCATATTTCTCTTATCTCTTTTTATTCAACTCACTCTATGACTGCTACAGTGCTCTCGACTGCTACGGTACACTCGACTGCTACAACACTCTCCTTTACGATTGCTATAGTACTCTAACTCATTTTTTGACTACTTTAGAACAATCTAATCATGTAGGCTTATATAAGCCACACACGCACACACGTACTAGCACACATGCAGCCACACCTGCCATGTGGGGACCCTGGGCGAGGCAGCACTCGTAGTCACCGCATGTGCTCTCCTGTACTAGTCACATGATTAGTAGCTTATTGCACAGCCGCCTTGCTAGGGAAAAGCTACCCAACTAGGAGGGTGTCAGCTTGAAACCCACACTGGGACCCTTCTTCTTGCAGAAGTATGAGGGAACGCATCGCAACATCATCGAGTCTGGAGGACACATAGGGTACCTCCGATGACATAATTCCCCCAGGTGGACTAGCCGTTTGCTATGCGTCATCGTCGGTATCATCGGAGCCTGGGTCGGTGTCCTCGTCAGACTCCAACCCGAGCGCCTAGTCTGGTAGATACTCATGGCAGTCAATACGAGCTGACCACCACATGCCCACCCCGTCATTCCGCACAAAATCAGGGGGCGAGTCTTCCCTCCGATGCAACACATTTAGTGGTATTGTCTTGAAGCTTCGCCTGTGGTTTCCCGGGTGTCGAGGGGCCGGGCTCATCAATATTTTTTGACTCCCAGCACACGAAACACAGGTACATCATCTGCCTCCCGTAAATGGCCGCCTCAGGCTGGGAGGCAATTTGCATGTACTATCTCCATGCTATGGTGCCATTCACCTTCACGAGCTCCCACACACCATTTGTGCAGGTGATCCCTTCAATCACAAGTTTCATCACCATTGCCTCCATGGTGAACTCCCTCCAGATGTAGCTTTGTAGCTCGTGAATATTCAGACGCTGAGCTCCTCGGCCCGAAGCACCTTGAATTGGCATGTCGATTGTCTAACTCATCGGGTCCAGCCCGTACAAGACCATCGCCATGGAACATTATCAAGTGTTCTATGTCTGCGACTACTTGAAGCCACAAGAACCAAATCCGCAGTAAGTGTTACAACAAAAAAAATGATGACAAGTAGCATGCAAGTTAGTGATTACATGCGTGTAACAACATATGAATAATTCATTAATTACCGACAATTTGATTACATGTCCAAAAAAACAAGTGATTCATTACCATCGTCCTTAGCACTTAATTACTTAGCACTAACTCATTACTTAACCCAAATTAATTGCTACTACAGTAATTACCACTGCTTAATTACATACTACAATACAATAATAAATTATGGGTACCATATGTACACAAAAATAGTAAAAACTATGTCTAAATTACTATGACCTACTTACTTCCTAATACAAACTACATTAATTACGACTAAATAATACTAATTAACTAGTACTACGGGAATAACATCGAAAGCATGCAATAAAAAATTATCTGTCTTTCAGGAGAAGCAATCAACACTGTTGTGTCCTCCTGTCGCGTCATTAATGAGCTATGCACTAACTTCTCAAAATAATTAGCTATGCACTCTTAATTTTGAGCGACGATCGTAAGAATAAGCTTCCGTGATGAGCGACTGAGATGACCGATGACCAACTGCGAGAAAGATTCTTATTTATGGCTGAGTGAAAAAGGAAACTGGTAAGCTCACCCCGCAAATTAAGGACTCCTTGTTGATGCGTAGTGAGCGAGGAGGATGGCATGGTAACACTGAAAAATATGGAGATGACGGAGCAGACATGGGTGGATGGTATGGACATAATGGCATTAGTGCAGATGAGGGAGCGCGTGAGGGGGACCACATAAACAGAGTGACAATTGTGCGAAGGACGTAGCGAGAAAGGAAAGATAGCAGTAACTGGCAGTCATATGTGCGAAGGACATAGGTCACACACTACAAAAGATGTTTGAGCACCACATATCACTAATTACCTCGATTTATAATTTACAAACTAACTACAATCACGCATGCAGGCTAATTAAATGAGCATCGCATATTGCTAATTACAATTAAAATAACATGAATTAACATGGCAAATTTGCAATACATAAAATTATCAAAAAAATTACACAATTAGGTTGACTATGTCAGGAAACTTCACAAAATATTTCATAATTTTGGGAGCTCGTTTGTTACATGTTACAACTCCTACATATATTGAAATCTTATGGATTTTGAGCAACATTTATAGTAGATAAAATTATCAAAAAAACTTACAAAATGAAGTACATTATGTCAGGAGACTGCACATAAAATTTTCTAATTTTTTGAGCTCATTTGCTATACTTAAAAATTCAAACAAATAGTATATAAAAAATTAAGCCAAGCTAATCACCTAGTGCCAGGTGGCGGGGCAGCGGGCCTTGGCCGCCCGGTGGCCGGGCAACTGGTCACACGCATCAGCCCTACGGCGTCGCCGCCCACTATCGGACGGTACAAATGCCATTTTTTGCTAATACGGCACACATATAGGCATTTTTATAATTATAGCTGTAAACGGTGCTATATATGCAAAAAAAATCCTTTATCCTGTTGCCGTTTTTGTCTTACGTAACATCAGTCTACTTGGACCGTGTGAAAGATCAAGCTCCATTTAAATTGTTTTTGGTGTTAATGACAAATGCCATTATAAGATTTTGATATTAATGACAAATACTTTTATAATGTTTTGGTGACAATGACAAATGCATATATGAGACTAATATGCTTGCTTAAGTTTATTTATGTTTAGTCTCATTTAAATGAAACGGTGAAATCAAAAGAGGTATGCATTCGAAATCACTTTATCATTTACTAATGCATTCCTTAGATCCAAAATACTCGCAAATCAATTTCTATATCTCATTATTTGTTGAGATTGTCATGAATTACCAAAAAGGGAAGATTGTTGAATCTAATCCCTCCATTATGTGTTAATGGTGAAGTTTGGTAATTGATGACAATTGGTTTGTGGACTAACGGTTTCCATGAGTTGAATGAATAGGTTAGGTTCCACAGATGAAGATGACTTGGGATGACTTCATGTGTTGAAGATCATCAAGTCAAGATTAAGAAGAAGATGGCTTCATGTGTTAAAGGCCATCGAGAAGAAGACGCATCGTGAATTGATGCATGATCATGTGTGGATCAAGTCGAGAGAAGACCATCATGTGTTGATGGAGTTGATGAAATGGATGCGTCATAAGTTGATGCATATCGAGACGATGACCCACGGCAAAGGTATGGCTAGATAGGGGTAAGGATGTGTTTCTAGTCTTTTACTGGTCTTGGTATTTGGTTGGAAGACTGGATTGCTAGTATAGGTTGCCGTACTATTAAGAGGGGTCATGTTTAGTAGTTTGAGTCTCAACATGTGTTGATAGCTCAAACCTCTCTTGCTCTAGCTCATCTTGATATGAGGCTTGCATTTGCGAATGTGTTTTGCCAATGGTTAAAGCTCATGTGTTGAATCTTTGTAACATGGGATTATGCATTGCAAATGTGTTTTTACAAGTGCTTGAAGTCCATGTTTCCATTCCTTGTGATATGAGGCTTATATTTGCGAATATGTTTTACAAATGGTTGAAGCTCATATATAATCCTTGTGACATGTGTCTTAGGTTTGCGAATGTGTTTTGCGAATGTTGGCTCCAATGGCTAGTTTTTGGATGTGGGGTATAAATACCCCCTTGTGGCCGGTTGGAGAGGTGGTTGCTTGACCCATTGCTGTGTTCTTGAGCTAGAGTGAGGCTCTCCACTTAATTGTGCATGTGTTGCACTTTGTGAGGTGTGAGAGGTGATTTAGAGTGCATGTGTTGCATCTAGAGGAGGACTTTATGTCCGAGTTGAGCTTGTGCATTCGTTGCACGTGGTGAGAGTCAAGTGAGGGACTTGACTTGTTAGTTTTGGAGTTTGCCGACTCCTAGACAACGTGGGAGGCGTCGTGCACGGTGATCTTCTCAAAGAAGCTTGTGAGAAGACCCGGTAAAGTTGTGAAGGTTGAAGCTCACCTACCCGGAGCGGGAAAGAGCTATCACTAGTGATTTGAGGTGGAAGGCTTAATTCATGGAGCCAGTCCAATTTGTTCGGGCTTACCTCAACGTGGACTAGGGGAGACCGGCAAGTCTCCGAACATCACGGTAAAAAGAGATTGTGTCATTTGTGATTTATTTTCTTGTGCTCAATTTACTTTCAAGCAATTTACTTTCATAGTATTAATTTGATTGCTTGTATATCTAGAATTACAAATCTTGACATATGATAGAATTGTTGGTGCACTTAGACGAATTTATTTGTTCTAGGCGCTAATTGAGCTAAACCAACTTGAATTTAGCTTCCGTATTGTATTCTTGGTTTAGGCAAATAGAAAAGTCTTAAATCGATAGTATTAATCATAAGAGAATTTTGAGACCGCCTATTCACCCTCTCTAGTCGGCCTCCTCGATCTTATACCGTGTCGAAGTAAAGCATTCGCATTGTTTTCTGTATAAGTGAAGGAAGAGTCTTGCCAGTTTGAGGCACCCAGCTTAACATATCTTATGGCTCCTTGTTTTTTTTTCTTGATGAGAACATATGTTTTTATTTTTCTGATATGGGTAGCACACTTCTACTACTTCCTCGAAAGAAAGATATGGATAACACACAATATGTTATCGTTTAGAGTATACTAACACACCATATGTTAGAGGGAGAGAGAGACTGATATCGAGGTCAACTCCGATTGTTGTGCTGATGTTTTGATGAATTATACTATGCTTACTAATTATACTCTCAAAAAATAACAAAGATAAATCGGAACCCTGTTTTTTTAGAGAGAAAAATAAAAGTATTAGTCTATTATTTTAAGCTACGGCTGCTGGTAGATTTAATAAATAGTAATAGTTGGTAGACCTGAAGCCAAAAACAACTGAAAAATGGAAAAGAATAAAAACTATTGTTTGGTGACAAGCCTGTGCAACGCCACAATGGGCTACGGTTGCATTCCAGCCGCAAGCTACCGAGCTTAAGGCCCAATGGGTCTCCACCCAATACGCCTTCCGCCACTTCTATCGCATTGATTGTTGATTCCCCCGAATTCCATCTGCCGCCGGCCTCGTTCCAAGTCCCAGCCGCATCCGCCTCTCCCCCGCGATGCAATCCTTGCGAGACGGACGATGGCCGCGCCGCGGCGTCGTCGGGTGCGAGTGCGCAGGCGGGCGCTGCGTGGCCCTCGCGCCTACTGCGGCGAAATGCAAGGCCCCTCTTTGGATTGTAGTCACACATCTCCTGATCTCCCGGCTGCCACCGGCCACCCCAAGACGCCCACCAGCTGCTCGTGCAAATGCCGCAAGACAGCCACCACGGCACCACCTGATGATCCAGACGCCGATTATTTCCCAGGTACACACTAGGATTATGTGCAACCGTCTTGGGTGGAGATATCTTTCTCGAAACCAGAGAGGCTAACCGGGCCCCAGAGGATTGGCATCATCGCGCGAATCAAGCCGAAGGCTTGAGCTAGACGATTCAAGAAGCATCAGCGGGCATGGATGCGTGCAATTCATACTGGTGATTGAAGCTACGAGCAGCGCGATCACATGTGTATCGTATTCGTAGGAGACCCCTTGGCGGGTCAACCCATCATGATCGGATGGACCCATGGAGGCACCACTTTCTCAAATCCTTCATGATCGGATGGCTTTGGAACCCGAGGTTAATCGCATAGTTATTTTTTTATTAAAAAAACCTCTGAATGACCTTTTCTCACCAAGTTGTATTTTTTACCAGGATTTTTTTTTGCAATGTTCTCTTTCTGAAGATGTCGACAGCACAGAATGGCGCCCATTCACACGCTGACGTTCTGGATCACTTCTACCGCAAAAGGTAAGAATTATGAGAGTTTTTACAGGGAGCTGCCAGTACCTTCCTACCAAATTACTAACTCTTAGTACCTCTTGGTACTTCTTGGGGCTAGCTCAATAGATAGCTTGTGTAGCAACCCGGATTTAGTAATCCAAATCTTCTGTATATTCTGGGCTTATCCATAAATCAGTAGCTAACTCGTACAATATAACAATGGCAATTATTACATCTATACATACGCATAACTAAAAAGATATAGCAGTAAATAAGCGTAAATGGGCCAGGTGACCAGGGTCTTACATCATAGGCCAGGGAGAACAAATACAGATGAAGTCTTGCAATGGAAAAGATACGTGACAGTGGAGTCCCTTAGGATATGCCCGCAGGCAATCGATTGAGCTACGTGACCTAGTATTTGGCGTCGTCTCCAATCTTCGATGGATGGTGACAAATGTTCACCGATAGATTATTTCTTAAGCACTGAATTCATATAGTTGAGTAGCAATGAATACAAAAGTACTCAGCAAATCGTTATATCAGAATGCAAGTTTATATGTATATATCTACATGCAAGACTTAATCAAGGGAAGGTCTTATGTTTCAATTAGCATGAAGCTAGTTTGTCAAATATCATATTATAGATAGTTTTCAGATGTATGACTTATCCATTTTTAACTAAAATCAAATATCCAATTTTAATTAAATTTATGAGAGCGAACTCTCTTCACAGTTGTCCACCATGTCCATTCTTTAAGCATCATACTTGGCGACAGGGGCTACGACGGCGGCTGAGGGGCAAAATAGGTTGCTATGGGCTTAAGGGACCCCTAGGTGGCAGTGCCGCGAGAGGAGGCGGCCTGCAACGGTGATGTGGGTGAGTCTGGCGGCGGCTACCCGGTGGATATCTCAAGAATTCACGCGCATTATTATCATCTACATGGTTAGGGGAACTCACCGGTGTGGACGGTGGAGGTGGAGGAGGGCCGGCGATGGGGACCCTAGGACAACGTAGTGGGTTCACCGTGTCTAGGGCCCGTTTGGCCGTGCGCGAGGAAGATGATGGCGTTGGTGAGCTACTGTGAGAGAAAACCAAAATTGGTTGAGTGGAAACATTCTTGGAGGTGTGGAACACAGAGTGGCGTAAAAGACTTGTGGAGAAGCTCACCAGATGGATGGGAAGGTGTGGAGGAGCTCAACTACACTCTATCATGCATAGAGAAGACGATGTGGTGCGGTGGTGTTCCTAGTGGCTGAGCAGAGGAGGTGGGGGCACGAGAGTGGAAATGAAGGGGGAGATGAGGCGAAGAAGATGCACTCAGTTCAGCTTAAAAGGATGAGGGGCTCGGCGTTTTCTCACCAGAGCGGCGTGCTGGTGCGTGAGTTCTCGCGGGTGTAGCACAACTCGTGTCTCTGGTGACAATGGGGCTACCTCCCGGCGCTGTGTGAAAGGGGGAGAGGCACGAGGCAGCAGCGGCTTGCGTCTCACTTGTGGTTCGAGGCGCATGCATATGGCTCGGAAGGGAGAGAGATACTAAGTTGGCTTGAGAGAAGAAGAAGAATAGTGCTCCCTCCGCACTGACAGGTGGGACCGTGGGCCCAGTCGTCAACGAAAGCTAGAGAGAGGGAGAGGGAGGGAAGGCGCGTGGGCTGATGCGCTGGCGCGTGCTGGGCCATGGCAGTATAGAAAGGGATGAAGCTGGCAGGGCTGGGCCACGGAATGGGCTGGATGGGCCCATGAGAGGGAGAGAAGGGAGGGGAAGGTGGGCCGATAGGCTGGGTTTAGGCCCAAGAAAGAATTTGAATTTAGGATTTTGCAATTTATTTCTTTAATATAGTTTTGATTTGAATTTGAATTCAAATTTTGGAATGGTTTTGCACATAATGAGTTTTAGATATTTTCGAACAGCACACAACTAAATTTTAAATTTTTGCAAGTTTCAATTTTTGAGCCAAGGAATTTATTTTAAATTCAAGGCAAAGCTTTTGTAAATTCTTGACATACAACAAAAGCTCTTAAAAATCATGAATTTTTAAACCTGACCCAGATTTGGGATGTTACAGCCTGGTACTTCCCAAGGATGGTAAAAAATCTCAAGAATTATAACTAGCGCTAGTTTATCTTGTGGATCACTTATCAGGCTACTAACTAGTTGCTTCGGGAAGATAATGGCATACATGCATTCTCTCTTGGCAGTAGGCACTGGTCAAGTTCATAAGGGTTGACCCAAATGGCAAAAGTCTGAATCTGCTGAGCCATTGCTGGTGCTCAAGAGGCTTCACTATATATACTCTTAGATGAATCGAGTATTGGGAGAAGTACCCTGCTTTACCTATTTACAGTTTTTACTTGCACACACAACTAATCAGAAACCAGTGTCTCTGTTAGTTATCTTTGTCCTGCTGCTTTCATGGGAACGGTGTGAAACTACCAACATAAATAACTTGTGCAATCTGCTTGACAGCCGGCAGATCTTTGAAGGTGGAATAGTGCCAGAAATCTGCACACTGAACATCTTAGACATGTAGGCTGATCTTTGTGGCCACAATCCTGCTTCACAAAGTGTAATCACTCTTTGACATTTCTTGATTACCTAGGTATAAACAAGGTGTCATAGGTTAAGCTTTTTCTGGCCCACCGCTCGTGCATAGCATAGCAGCATAGGTCACACTCGTAGGCTGAAATTTATGCTACGACATCCGTTTCAAAAAAAAAAAATCTATACCACGACAATTGCAGTGTTGCATCGTGGACCAAATCGTTGAAAAGCTTACATGTGAATTTTGTGCCTTGTGAAAGCTGGGGTTGTTCTTTGGACTCTGGAGAGAGTGCATGTTTGCCATGATATATGGACCCCAGGTATACCCTGCCAAGTCTCTGATGGCAACAGGGACACGAATGATGTTACGCTGATAGTTCAGTGAGATGAACCCAGCTTATCTATGCTTGAGTAGTATGTCCATTTGTGCTTCTAAGTTGTTAGACACGCATACAAATGTTACTATCTAAAAAAATCACATGAACAAACAAGCCAGAGCAAACTAACAAACAAGCAAGAGCAAACTAGGATAGGTTGGCATAGACCAAGTAGCAGTTCCTGCATTCCTCCATTTTTCATCCCTGTTCTCAACTCTCAAGTCTCAGGAGAGGGGAAGTTATTCCTTCTAAAGCTTTTCTACTTGATATGGTGATAGTTTGATTCAAGTTTAAATTTAACTAGGTTACCTAATTCTAGCACTATTATGTTAAGCTTAATCAAGATGTCTGTTTGGTTGGCAATAGATCTTCATCTACTTGGCCTAAAATAGTAGAAGAGATTTTACATGAGTTAGCTTATGGGTCAGCTTATTTCACCTTTTTATGGGGGCTGCTTGGCAAGCACCACATCACTCTTTTCCGAGAGTAGACGAGCGTATACCACTCATTCACTCACCCGGCCGGTCTTGCGCACTGACGTACTGCCGCGAGTGCGGCGTGTCCGAAGAAATGCGCGGCCCGGCCTACCCCCTCCCACAACCTCGTGCGCTCTGTGCTCGCCGGAGCCCACCGACGGACTGACGGAGACATCCCTGTCGCCCCCGGTTGCTTTCCCCCGCTCGCCAGTGCACGGAAAAATCTATCGTCGAAATTTCATCGGTAACCACCGGTGGTTATCAGTCTAATCGGTAGGTCCTATAAAATTTTAAACCGGTTAAAAAAAATTTAGATTCACCTAAATTTCATCAAAAAAATTTTCAAAAAAAAAATCAAAGATTCAAAATTTTCGTGAAAAAAATCCGATAATCGGCGGTCACCGATTCTATTGCTTTTCTTCCGATAAAACTTTTAAGGGAGTATTTAGACAGCACCCGGATGTTTTCTTTCTAACTATCATCTAAATTTGTGACCCTTGAATTAGAGATTTAGAGGCTCCTTGTTTTTGAGGGGGGAGATTTTTTTTCAAAGGGGAGGGGGTAAAATTCAAGGGGGAGGGGGAAGAATTTATAGCCATTGGATCTCTAATACAATGATCCTAAATCTGAATGATAGTTAAGAAAAAAACATCCAGATGATATTTAACAAAACTCAACATATATTTTTCCCTTTTTTCCTGCACCTTGCGCCGCCGCCCACTCATCATGGCTGAAAAGCCGCGCAACATTTGCAACATAATCATAGCCGTGGTGAAAACGCTCGAGCCCTCCCATTAGCTAGGCCGTGCGTGCCCATTACCACCCCTGTGGCTGGCTCTCGCCATCACCTCATTCTCCCTCCATCCATCTCCATCTTTAATTCTTCACCCCGCAGCCTCTTCCAGTACGTATACGTAGCTTGCTAGTCGTCGTGCTCGTGCAAGCTCGATCGATCTCTAGTAGAGGTAGACCAGAGAAGCTACTGCCATGTAGTAGCCTAGCTAGCTAAGCTACTGCTGATAGTCCATCACTAGTAGTGCACTAGCAAGGCACTGCCTTAAACTACATGCCTTTCCAAGAATGGACGGGGGCTCGATGGTCGTGAAGCGCGCGGCCATTCTCCTCCTCCACCTTGCGCTCTTCCTCGTCGCGTTGGCGGCGGATGAGCGGCGGGCTGGGATCGTTGGGCGGCAGCGGCGGCAAGATGTCCTGCTGCAGGAGAAGGCCACCCTCCTGGCGTTCAAGCGTGGGCTCACCTTGCTCAAGCCGTCGGCCCTGGCCGACTGGAATGAGTCCAACGGCAACGTCTGCGGCTTCACCGGCGTCACTTGCGATTGGAGGCGGAGGCATGTCGTCGGCCTTGCGCTCGGCGACATGAACATCCAGGGAGCCATCCCTCCGGTCGTCGGTAATCTGTCACACCTCCGGAGCCTCAACTTGTCCTTCAACTACATCTCCGGCACCATCCCGCCGTCCGTCGGCAACCTCTTGCATCTCCGGAGTCTCGACATGTCCTACAACAACATCACCGGTGCCATCCCGCCGTCCGTTGGCAACCTCTCGCACCTCGAGAACCTCGACATATCCAGCAATCTCATCTCCGGCGCCATCCCCTGGTCCGTCGGCAACCTCTCGCTCCTCCAGAACCTCAACATGTCCTTCAACTACATCTCCGGCGCCATCCCGCCGTCCGTCGGCAACCTCTTGCATCTCCGGAGTCTCGACATGTCCTACAACAACATCACCGGTGCCATCCCGCCGTCCGTTGGCAACCTCTCGCACCTCGAGAACCTCGACATATCCAGCAATCTCATCTCCGGCGCCATCCCCCCATCCGTCGGCAACCTCTCGCTCCTCCAGAACCTCGACATATCCAGCAATCACATCTCCGGCGCCATCCCCCCGTCCGTCGGCAACCTCTCGCTCCTCCAGAACCTCTACATGTCTTACAACCTCCTCACGGGGCATATCCCTGCCGAGCTCTCCAACCTCCGCAGCCTAGGCGTGCTCGACCTTGGCAAGAACTACCTCAGCGGCGGCATACCACGGTCGCTCGCCGAGCTGCCGTCACTATCCGAGCTGTACCTCGAGTATAACAACCTGTCGGGCCCCATACCCCCGTCACTTGGCAACTTCTCGCTCCTCCACAGCCTTGACATGTCCAGAAACCTCCTCACGGGGCAGATCCCAGCCGAGCTTTCCAACCTCCGCCGCATAGGCGATCTCAACCTCGGTCAAAACCAGCTCCGCGGCAGCATACCGCCGTCCCTTGCTGAGCTGACGAGCATGTACTACCTCAACCTGGAGAATAACAGGCTCTCAGGCCCTATTCCCGCCGCCATCTTCAAAAACTGCACCCGTCTAGGCGTCGTCCAACTCGGTGACAACTACCTCTCCGGCTTGATTCCCCAAGACGCCTCTAGCACCCTCAACGAGACGTTTGCCGTCCTTAACCTCTACTCCAACGGGCTAACCGGGACAATTCCTCGGTGGCTCGCCAACTGCACGCATCTGATAACTCTGGACGTGGAGAACAACTTTCTCACCGACGAGCTGCCTACAGGTATCATATCGGGCAAGCGGTACCTGAAGTATCTGCATTTGTCCAACAACCAATTCTGGAGCCAAGATGGCAACACCAACCTGGAGCCCTTCTTCGCCGCGATATCCAACTGCACAATGATACTGGAGATAGAGGCCGGCGCGGTGGAGATGGGCGGGCGGCTCCCGAGTCGGCTGGGCTCTATGCTCCCGCGGACCATATCGACCCTCAACCTGGAGCTAAACGAGATCGTGGGCCCGATCCCGGCCGACATCGGCGACGTGATCAACATCACGCTGATGAACCTGTCGAGCAACCAGCTTAACGGGACGATTCCGGCGTCCCTCTGCCAGCTGCCGAAACTGCAGCGGCTCGTCCTGTCCAAGAACAAACTGACCGGGGAGATCCCACCGTGCATCGGCAACGCCAAAAGCCTCGGCGAGCTGGACCTGTCGGACAACGCACTGTCGGGGATCATCCCGAGCGGCATCGGGAACCTTACCCAGCTCAGAATCCTCTGCCTGCAGGGAAACCGGCTGTCCGGGGAGATACCGGCGAGCCTCGCCCGGTGCAAGGCCCTGCTGAGCCTCGACCTCTCGAGCAACCGCCTGACCGGCGAGGTACCACATGAGGTCTCCGGCATTGCCTTGATTTCTCTGAACCTGTCCCGCAACCAGCTCAGAGGCGAGCTGCCGCTGGGGCCTAGCGACATGCAGCAGATGCAAGCGATTGACTTGTCGTGGAACAACTTTAACGGCGCGATCTTCCAGGAGCTCGGGCGCTGCGCCGGGCTGGAGATCCTCGACCTGTCGCACAACTCGCTCGCTGGCGCACTTCCTTCGTCCCTTGACGGCCTCGCAAGCCTTGAGAACCTTGACGTCTCCAACAACTCCCTGACTGGTGAGATCCCCCCGACCCTGACCAAATGCACCAGACTGACCCATCTCAACCTGTCCTACAACGACTTCGTCGGTGACGTGCCCACCACCGGCGCCTTCGCGTACTTCACCTTCCTGTCCTACCTCGGCAACCCGCAGCTCTGCGGCCCGGTGGTCAGGCGCAACTGCCGAAGGCATCACCCGTGGTACCAGTCCCGGAAGTTCTTGGTCGTGATGTGCGTCTGCGCCGCCGTGCTGGCGTTCGTGCTGACGATCCTCTGCGCTATCAGCATCCATAAGATCCGGAAGCGGCTCGCGGCGGTGCGGGAGGACATGTTCAGGGGCCGCTGCAGCGGCGGCTCGTCGCCGTTGATGAAGTACAAGTACCCGCGGATCACGTACCGGGAGCTGGTCGAGGCGACGGACGAGTTCTGCCCGGACCGGCTCGTCGGGACGGGCAGCTACGGCCGGGTGTACCGCGGCACGCTGCGCGACGGCACCATGGTCGCCGTGAAGGTGCTGCAGCTCCAATCGGGGAACTCGACAAAGAGCTTCAACCGCGAGTGCCAGGTCTTGAAGCGCATCCGGCACCGGAACCTTATGCGGATCGTCACCGCGTGCAGCCTGCCGGACTTCAAGGCGCTGGTGCTGCCGTTCATGGCAAACGGCAGCCTCGAGCGGTGCCTCTACGCTGGGCCGCCCGCCGAGCTGAGCCTCGTGCAGCGCGTCAACATCTGCAGCGACATCGCCGAGGGGATGGCCTACCTGCACCACCACTCGCCGGTCAAGGTCATCCACTGCGACCTCAAGCCGAGCAACGTCCTCATCAACGACGACATGACCGCGCTCGTCTCCGACTTCGGCATCTCCCGCCTGGTCATGAGCGTCGGCGGGGTGGCCAACACCGCCGACGTCGGCGCCTCGACCGCCAACATGTTGTGTGGCTCCATCGGCTACATTCCTCCAGGTACGCACCATCAAATCGCAAGCAACTAATTAATCACAAGCAATTCCCGTGATGAACGAATTATCTGTGGTTATTGATGATATGAAGAGTACGGCTACGGTTCGAACCCGACGACGAAGGGCGACGTGTACAGCTTCGGCGTGCTGGTGCTGGAGATGGTGACGAGGAGGAAGCCGACCGACGACATGTTCGAGGCGGGGCTGAGCCTGCACAAGTGGGTCAAGAGCCACTACCACGGTCGGGCCGACGCGGTGGTCGACGCGGCGCTGGCCCGCATGGTCCGGGACCAGACACCTGAGGTCAGGAGGATGTCGGACGTGGCCATCGGCGAGCTGCTGGAGCTCGGCATTCTCTGCACCCAGGAGAGCGCGTCCACGCGGCCGACCATGATGGACGCTGCCGACGACCTGGACCGGCTTAAGCTGTACCTCGGCGGCGACACGACGGCCACTTTCGCGTCGTCGCTGGGCTTCTCCTCCACGACATTTGAAGATATTGATGACTAGTAGTAGCAACTAGTAAGGATACATGATGTATACATAGCTAGGCATTTCTCTCATTAAGAAACATGATCCTGAGTTTCTGACTAGAAAAAGATGTTCTTCTAAATGTGCAAGTGTGCAGAAATATAGGATTCTTTGAAGGTGTCTGATTAGCTTTGGCCATACAGTTCAGAGAGTAACTGATTAGCTGTTTCTCTTTGGTCATCTTCTATTTTCCCCTGTGTTCTTTCTTCAGTATTTTGTTCAAGTATTATGTACACCTGAACAATCTGATGTCTCTTTTTTGTTCAGCAAAATGAAGGATCTAATGTTACTGAAGTATTGGATAATATTACTGAAAATATTAACCACAAGCATTATTAGATGGGGTATGCAAGTGCCAAATTGTAAACACAATTTCTTCACCTCTCTCTGATAGTAGTGGTCTAGTACTGTCCTAAAGCATGTTAGTTCATCACCATTGCAAGAACCAGCCGAGCAAGGAATTAAACGATGCATCCATGGTCTAGTACTGTCCTAAAGCATGTATAGTTCATCACCATTGCAAGAACCAGCAGAGCAAAGAATTAAACGATGCATCCATCAATGCAAGCAACACAAAGGTGACAACCTTTTCTACATAGGCTTTACAAAAGTTAGGATTGGGGTTATACGGTGTAGTTGCATGTAGGTTTCAGAAGAAAAGTCTGGTCTACGCACATATATATAAGGAACAGGCCGGTGGCAAAGTTGGATAGAAAGTTGTTTGCGTTGTTCGGATAAATCGAGCGTGCGCTTGGAGCATATTGTGGCACGTTCGAGGATGTGTGTCAAGTAGCAATGCCTAAAATGGACCACCCTAACAAATATAATAACCTGATCATGCACTTGCAGATGATGCAGATCATTGTAGTGCTTTTAACCAAATCCCATGGGCTGGGCTAATGGTCCACTACTGACCACTGAGGCTTCTCACTGAACAGTTCTGAAAGTTGTTTGCTTGTACAGAAATGACAATAATTATTGTGGACACTTCTAAGTAGATAACACAAAGTTCGGTTTTTTTTCCCGTCAAGATTATCCATTAGAAGTTTGGTTTTCTTCTTAGTGTGTCTGAAATATCTTCTATTGACCGCATTGTTTTATAGAGTAAGGAGAATTGGTCATAGTTACCTGTGTGCTCTTTTCGCCTGTGGTTTATAGTTTATGACTGTGATTTATGATTTTTGGTTCTTGCGCGATCGCTTATGTGGATAAATCGAATACCAATAAACCGATAAGCTACTTCAAAAAAGCTATTTTAATAAGCTGCTTTGAAATAGTGAAGATAAACTGTCCCGTTTATTTATTCGAGGAAAGTCATAAGTCATAAGTTGAAAAGAAACATGCAAAACTGCAAACAAATCTCCACAAAATAGTCAATAATTCATGAAACGTTAGCTGTTGGATTTGTATCCAGTCAGCAAAGCCAGCGTGCCAGTTGGGTAAGCACTTAATAGGCACATGACAACTGCTTAGATATAGAAAAGTTATATAAAAATAAAATAACTATTCATCTAAAAACATAAACATAACACCAAGGATTTCAAACAAGAGATTAATTCCAAAACAAAGCATTCCAATATAATGCACCTTTTTCGGTTCTACTAAGTATGGGGCGATTGACAGTTTTATACTTTTATTAAAACTAAGTGAACTTCTGGCCATTAGATGCCCTTGGAGACGTATGCTTCGGCTGTTACGTGTGGACGTAATGAACAAAATTTTGACTTATCCGTTTATGCACAACAAAAAAAATTAGGCGACTTATTTTGGAGCGGATGTTACCCTAGCTACCAGGTATTTCAACATCCAATTAAAAATACAGGCTATCTATCTATCTATCTATCTATCTATCTATCTATCTATCTATCTATCTATCTATCTATCTATTATCTTATTAAAATAAAGTATGCTATGAAGGGCTAGAAATTCTCATGTAAAAATATCTACACCATCAATTATACTAGATCTAGATTATAACGGTTTATATTAAAAGAAGAGTACAATTCAAGTACAATACAAATAATTAATATTCAGAATAAAAACAAAATAAAAATAGCAATTTGATTTTCACATGAATTCCTAAGTAAAATATCTAAATATATATAATCTAGAATAAAAATTAAAAAAACAGCTGTTGGATTTGCACACAAATTCCAAAAGAAAATAACTAAAATTTCGAATAAAAAATATAATAAAATTAGCAATTTAATTTTGATATGAATTCCAAGTAAAATCCATAAATAACTATAATTCATAATAAAAATTAAATAAAATTATGCAATTTGATATCCATGCGAATTCCAAAGTAAAATCCCTAAATAACTAAAATTAGGGATAAACTAAATAAAATTATCAATTTGATTTATATATGAACTCCAATTAAAAAAATAAAGTTCGAATAAAAATAAAATTTATAATGAGGATAGCATGGATAATATTAGAGGAGACCACGAAAGAGTACAATGGTGTCGATCTATCCTACAAGAAGACACTGACCCATGGGGAAACGAAGAGCTGGGGCATTAGCGTCAGAGATGAGGGCAATGTCGTACTACTCATCTTAGCCATTCGATGAGGATAATGTAATGTTGCTCATCGGAGCTGTGAAGAGAAATGTTAGAGTCAAAAGAGCCAAGGCTACGATGACAAGTGGCGAGTTTCGGCATTATTGAAGAAATTAGTGGCCAAAGAAGCTCATTGATGGGGGAAGCCCTGGTAGAGAGGATGTTGGATTGTAACGGCCTTCTCATTCCCAAAAGATAACTTGTGAGATGAGGGACTCCTATATTTTTAAGTTAGGTTATTTGTCCTTCTACAACCAATATTGGACTATTCCAACGATTTTCCCTTTACACATTGTTGTCCTTCAGCCGTTCATTGCCCCCTTCACCGTACACCAACGATACTTTAGGGTCATAGTTCATCAGGCCAGAGATATTAGAACTAGGTTCTGATATCATTTGTTAGATCGTAAGGGCTTTCTTATCTCCCAAAAGATAGTTCGTGAGGTAAAGGACTCCCTCACTTTTAAGTTAGATCTTTTGCGCTTTCACAACTAATGTGGGACTATTCCAACATTGGAGATGAAGCTTTGCATTGAAGATAAGCTTAGACAATATGGGGACATTGGGTAGCTAGGAGCATCCCATTGCTGGTGAAGGGCACGACGTCATTGGTGATGTTGAGGAGATTGTCAATATCATTAGACAGCGACTAAAGTGGACATGTCAACATCAATGAAGATAGGAGGTCACCACAGTCAGTGAGGAAGCCACAACGTTAAATTCGCCAATGTTGAAGAAGAAGAGCGATCAATACGAGCGAAGAGGACATCGAGTATGTATAATATCATGCATCTATATGTACGTGCATACATCAGTACGAATAGAAGTACGGATATACAAAAGCAGAGAAGGAAAGAGCTCAGAGTAGAGATAGCACAACTGTAGGGAATAGGCTCGAGGCCACCAGAGAGAACATGACGGGTGTCCCCGGCGGAGATTGGCGATGGTTGCACACGTATGGGTGTTGATGTTGCATGGTCAGCATTAAGCAATAATTGGAGAAAAGTAGAAGATAACCATGTGGTTGAGTATTGCATTGGAAGAGGTAGCAGCTGAGAGGGATCGATCAAGAATTAGACTTGCTGTTGGAGGTTGAAGTAGAAAAATTATGACGAGAAGAGATAGGAGACACATAGTTCGAAGTGGCAGCTGGCATGTGAGGTAATATAAGTTCAAAGTAGGTCGTCCATGACGCATCAGTGTATATGTGATCAAGGTACTTCATACCATGTAAACTAATAAGATAATTTACCGCACACATAATCAACGCATTGCTTGAGATTAAATAAAGGTACATATGCATGCATACATTTTAGAAAAAGAGTAACTAATAGACAAAGAATAGGTGATGCGATCCAGCTAGTAAACAAGCGGACACATGTACGATTACCTGATCTTCCACGATACTTTGCTCTAGCAATCATTTGCTCCTAAAACTGGTGCACAACTTGAAATCAACAACCAGTTAATAGCTGAGGTCCTCCATGTTACATCCAAAATAGTAGCAATGATAGCTTCCTTGATCCCTAAAGAACTGAGAGAGGTAGATGGATTTTGGCCAGCGTCGAAGCATGCAACACCATAGGATAATTTCCCCCTCTAGGTGCACCACGACACACAAAAATAGGGAAGGAATCACGAGGATTAGCTTAAGAACTCGATTAACAAGATCAAACCCTCGACACAAATATGAACCCTAGATGGAATTCACAAAACACACACCAACGTGGCCACCAAAAACAAGGTGGTTTTTTTTGTAATATTTCTCCATGCAAAAATGTTTGGGATACTCTAACTCTCCTAGTCACACGTTTATAAACTCACACATTGTTACAACTTGGATTCAAGGTAAAAAAAACACACCCAACTTGGTTTTCTAGAGTTTCTCTCAAAAACCAATTTTGGATTTCCTTAGTAAATAACAACCGACCTAAACTTTGATTCATACTAAGGATAAGGAAACAACGAGTAAACGAAAAAATTATGCCATCTTGACCAGTGATACTCTAATCCAAACGTGCTTAGGGATAGAATGTGTGTAATTTCTTATGTATCTGACTTGGTGTCTATGCTGCTCCTTCCTTCTTGAAGCACATCTAGTTCCATGCTTTCCTGAGGCTGACCTGCATGGGAGCCACAAGCCCTTGCTCCCAACCGCTGCTCTGCGCGGCCGCATGCATCCACATCATGCACTCTATGGCCATAGCACACGCGTCTCTACACACGTGCACTAAGTAGCTGCTCTTCCCATGCATGCAATTCGTGCATGCTAGGCAGCCACACTCATGCCAGCGTCGTGCATGAATCAAACACCTTGGTGCTCTTCTCTCATGCACATGCACCGCACCAATGGTACATGTAGCATGTAACACATGTTATGAATAGCGCTTGTATTCAATATGAGGCCAATGGGCCGGTATATATATATACACAAAGTACAGGTGGTAAATATGCAAAGAAACCCCTCATAACAATGGGGAATAACAAACTATACATATATCTCTAACACCCCCTCTCAAACTCATGGTGGATCAACAACACTGAGTTTGGAGAGGTAGAAGCTGTGCTGTGCGCGAGTCTGGGCCTTCGTGAAGAAATCCGCTATTTGAAGCTCCGAAGGCACATACTGAAGAGTAATCACCTGATCATGCACACAAGACCTCATGAAAGAAGCATCAACACCAATATGCTTGGTGAGCTCATGCTTCACAGGATCACGAGCAATACTGATAGCACCTGTACTGTCTGACAAGAGAGGGGTCGGTGTAGTGACAGAAACACCAAAATCCTCAAGTAACCACCGTAGCCAAGTAATCTCTGCTGTCAAGAGAGCCATGGCTCGCAACTCAGCCTCTGCACTCGAACGGGACATTGCAGTCTGTTTCTTCGTCTTCCAGGCAATAAGAGAACCCCCAAGAAAAACACAGTAAGCAGAGATAGACCGGCGATCAGAGGGATCGCTGGCCCAAGTAGCATCCGAATAGCCCTGAAGCTGTAACGAGCTGGAACGTGGAAAGAAGAGACGGCGAGAGATAGTCCCGCGAAGGTATCGCAGAACTCGAAGAAGGTGGCTGTAGTGGACCTGTGTGGGAGCTGAAACAAACTGACTCAGAATATGAACTGGATAAGTGATATCCGGACGAGTAACAGCAAGGTAGACAAGACTCCCAACAAGATGACGATAGCGAGTCGGATCAGAAAGAGGCTTGCCATCAGAGAGTCGGAGATGAACATTGAGCTCCATGGGAGTCTCAACAGTACGCTGATCAGTGAGAGAGGCGCAATCAAGAAGATCCTGAATGTATTTCTCTTGGGACATAAAGATACAATCTGGAGTGGAAGTAACCTCAATCCCAAGGAAGTAACGAAGAGGACCAAGATCCGACATAAGGAACTGCTCACTAAGACGAGCCTTGACAAAGGCAATGTACTCAGAATCATCTCCCGTAATGATCATATCATCAACATACAGAAAAAGAAGAGTTCGACCACGAGACGAAGTGTGGACAAAGAGCGCAGGATCATGATCACTAGCTGAAAAGCCAGCAGCAGTGACCACAGAGGAGAAGCGCTCAAACCAAGCACGAGGGGCTTGCTTAAGGCCATAGAGAGAGCGACGAAGGCGACAGACCATGCCCTCAGGAACAGAATACCCAGGTGGCGGATGCATGTAGACCTCCTCACGCAACTCGCCATTAAGAAAGGCATTCTTGACATCAAGCTGAGAAACAGACCAGTGGCGAACAGACGCCACCGAAAAAAGAGTGCGAACAGTGGTCATGTGGGCCACAGGAGCAAAAGTCTCGTCGTAGTCAACACCATGCTCCTACTGGAAGCCACGAGCAACAAGACGCGCCTTATAGCGCTCAAGAGAGCCATCAGAGCGGGTCTTAATCTTATAGACCCACTTACACGTGATGGGGTGAGAATGAGATGGAAAATGAACAAGATCCCAAGTACCAGTACGCTCGAGGGCAGCAATTTCCTCGGCCATGGCAAGCTGCCACTCAGGATGAGTAACAGCATCCCGGTAGGAGACAGGCTCACGAGTAGCTACGCCAGCAAAGGCAAAACGGGCAGGAAGCCGAATCGACTGGCGATCGCGGAGAGCGTAGTGAGGAGAAGATGACCCATCAGGGGAAGATGGAACATCAGAAGAAGATGGCTCATCTGGAAGATCCTCAATAAGGGGAAAAGGTACTGTAGTGGGAGGAGCCTGGGGAGTCGTAGGAGACGACACAGGCGGCGACAACGGCGGAGAGGCCACAGGGGGAATATGTGGAGACTCAGTGGGACAGGTAGACGAGGGCAAAACAGATATAGGTGTATCTGGAAAGGTCAAGAAAGACAGAGACTCCACAGAGGAAGCCGAAGTAGAGGCAGGACGTGGGTAGAATGGACGCGACTCGTCGAAAGTCACATCCCGAGAAACCCGTATCCGACGACCAACAGGATCCCAGCACCGATAGCCCTTGTGCTCGGCACTGTATCCCAGAAAGACACACTCAACAGACTGAGCGGTCAGTTTGGTGCGTTCTCGAGGGGCGAGGAGAACGTAGCCAACGCAGCCAAACAGATGAAGGGCAGAGTAGTCAGGAAGACGACCACAGAGACGCTCAACAGGGATCGCACCCTGAAGAGCAGAAGAGGGCTGGGTGTTGACGAGATAGGTGGCAGTGGAAACAGCCTCGGCCCAAAAGTGAGGTGGAATAGAGGCGGCGATCATCAGAGCACGAGCGGTCTCAAGGAGGTGACGATGCTTGCGCTCAGCGACACCATTCTGAGCATGAGCACCAGGACAAGAGAACTGAGCGAGAGTGCCTTGCTCAGCAAGGAAGCCGCGCAGGTGACGAGAGAGGTACTCGCCAGCAGAATCAGCGCGAAAGACACGAATAGGAGTGGAGAACTGTGTGTGAATCATAGTGGCAAATTGTTTATAGATAGACAAGGCCTCACTACGAGAAGACATGAAATATATCCAAGTGTGACGAGAGAAATCATCTATAAATATGATATAATATCGATGACCCCCTTTCGAAACGAAGGGAGCCGGACCCCAAACATCTGAATGAACAAGATCAAAAGGGCGTTGAGACACAGACTCACTATGAGGATAAGAAAGCTGAATCTGTTTACCTAACTTACAGCCCTGACAATCTAAAGACACGTCTCCTGAGACAGACCCCAGAAGACCACGACGAACTAAGAACGACAGACGGGATCCACACAGATGGCCAAGACGGTGATGCCACTGCTGGAAAGAGCCGGTAGACGAAGTGGCAGAAGCGGAGAGACTGGCGGCGATGGTGGCAGCGGAAGGAAGGTGAAGCCAGTCAAGCTCCCAGAGACGCTGTGAGTCACGGCGCCGAGGGCCAGAACCAACCAGAGCTCCCGTGTGGCGATCCTGAACACAACAAGAGTCAGAGTCGAGAATGACCCGATAACCAAGGTCAGTAATCTGCCCGGCAGAAAGAAGCTGCATGGTAAGGCGAGGAACATGAGCAACAGAAGGAACATGAAAGGATGAGTTGCTAAGAGATCCTCGACCAGAGACAGAAAGAGATGTACCATCAGCAGTAAGAACACTGATAGGAGAATCAATAGGTGTAATAAAAGACAGAGTGGAAGGATCAGGAGTCATGTGAAAAGATGCTCCAGAATCAAGAATCCACGGGGAGGTACCTGACTGTGTAGGGGGTGGTTTCTCAGTGCCCGAAGAGTCAGTAGCAGAACCTGCAGAACCTGTCGAGGGAGAACCTGAAGCGGCAAGCAGGCGTCGAAGTCTGGCTATCTCCTGCTCGGTGAGAGAAGCTGCTGAAGAAGTCGATGCAGACGTCGTCGTAGAAGCACTAGTGCCAGTAGAAGAACGGCGTGAAAGATGCCGCTTCTTCTTATAGCACTGGGACTCAATGTGGCCGGCCTTGTCGCAGTAGGAACAGTGAGGACGGCCACCTCCAGACGGAGGACGGCCACCACCACCTGTGGTAGCCGCTGGAGGAGGCAGTGTAGCAGGCGGACGAGCGGCGAGCACAGAGGGGAGTGGCATCAAACCAGCACCACTCAGACGAGTCTCCTCCGCGCGTATCTCGGTAAGAGCCTCCAGGAGAGTGACACGAGGGTGGCGTGCAAGGAGCTGGGCACGCCTTTGCTCGAACTCAGGACGAAGGCGAGTAAGGAACTCGTAAACCCGCTGAAACTCCAGGTCAGCACGTACATCCAGGCAACACGGACAGGTACGACAACCAGCAGTGCGAAGTGAGTCCAACTGACGCCAGACAGCAAAACTCTGAGCGTAAAAAGCGTCAAAAGTAGCATCACCCTGCTGAAGAGAGTGCTCCTGGCGGACCACAGACAGGTACAGGGCATCACTAGAGGGCTCGTAGCGCTGACGAAGATGAGTCCACATCTGGAAAGCCGAAGGGAGTCCCACAACCTCAGAAGAAAACTGAGGCTGGACACTGGCGATGAAGACAGCAGCAGCTCGAGCGTCGTCATCGTACCACTGAGTGTAGACGGTCAGACGATCCTTGTAGGAATCCAGAGCCTCCTGGTAGGCAGAGGCAACTTCATCATCAGCAGCAGCCTTATCGGCTGTCGGGGGCAATGCAACAGGCGTTGGCTCCGTCGGAGGAATAGGGCAAGGCGGGCAGGTGACATCGCCAGAGAGGACGCCCCAGAGACGAAGACCATGCATGTGAATGCGCATGTGAGACACGAAGTCGGTGTAATTAACACCATCAAAGATCACCGGGCAGCGAGGGAGGGAAACGGTGCCCATTGGTAGGCGGCGCTGGACGACGTGGCGACCAAGGCAACGAAGTCTAACAGGCGGCGCTGGATGGCGCGGCGGTTAGAACAACGTTTTTTTCTTTTTTTTTCTTTCTCTTTGTCGGTTAAAAACGGCAACCGACTAAACGGGCCGGCCCGCTACTCCGACGCGCTTAGGGCACACGCACGAGGCGGCGGCGGCGGCGCGACGACGGTGCGATGGCGGCGTCGGAGACGGGCGGGAGGCGGCGAGGCCGGGCGAGGCCGGGCGGGCGGACGCCGGGCGGGAGGCGAAGGCGCCAAGGCCGAGCGGGCGGTCGCCGGGCTGGAGGCGGAGGCGCCAAGGCCGGGCGGCCGGGCGGGCAGACACCGGGCGGGAGGCGGAGGCGCCGAGGCCGGCGACGGCGGAGGCGGGGCCGGGCGGAAGGCGGCAGCGCCGAGGCCGAGCGGGCGGGCGCCGGGCTGGAGGCGGAGGCGCCGAGGCCGGGCGGGGGAGGCGGCGAGGCCGGCGACGGCGGAGGCCGCGAGTCGGCGACGGCGGCGGAGGCGGCACACGGGAGTCGGCGACGGCGGCCGACGGCAACAGCGGAGGCGGAGGCGGCACGCGGGAGTCGGCGACGGCGGCCGACGGCAACAGCGGAGGTGGAGGCGGTACGCGGGAGTCGGCGACGGTGGTGCATAGTCGGCGACGGCGCGCGGAACCCTAGGTAAGCCAAAACCCTAGTTTTGGCTCTGATACCATGTTATGAATAGCGCTTGTATTCAATATGAGGCCAATGGGCCGGTATATATACACAAAGTACAGGTGGTAAATATGCAAAGAAACCCCTCATAACAATGGGGAATAACAAACTATACATATATCTCTAACAACACACACTACCCATGATAGTCCATCCACATGCACAACACCCCCACAGCCAGCCACACCTCTCTCCCTCTCAACCATCATGGTTGTAGTAATATTTGGGGTCATACCATCCCCTCTCCCTTTAAGCAAAATTGTCTTTGGCTTAGGTTCATCTTTGAAGCTTTAGCTTTTACTAAAAATTTTACATCCTCCTTAATAGAACTCTCCACCATAGGTTTTAGCACATGTTGCTTCCCGTCGTGCTCAAAAGAACATGTATTGGATTGTCTCTCATATGTAGCATTATGATCATACTACCACGGTCTTCTCAACAACAAGCCACATGCATCCATTGGCACAATGTCACAATCCACCATATTAACATAATCACCAATAGCAACTAGAACTAGGGATGGCAATCGGGTGCGGCAGGTACGGGTAGTGCTCGCCCATACCCGTACCTGTGACCCCATTTTTTGCCCACGGGCATACCCGTACCCGCCCACGGGTAAAAAACCCTGCCCATACCCGTCGCCCGCGGGCATACCCGTTTACCCGCGAACTGAATACATCACATATTCACATTCAAACATTAGCCACAAACTAAAATGAGAGCTCACAAACAACTCTCTTACATACAAACTAAATGTTGATACAAAGAAACTTTTCCTCTATTCTGTAATCTGTTCTAGAAATAAGGCTTCCTGCTTGCTTGTTAACCCAAGATCACTAAATGATAGATCACCCTCACCAGTGATAGATCACCCTTACCTGCATGATACAGAATAAAAAAACTAAATGAAACAACTACCTGTTTTGACATAGTACCGAACTACTAAAAACACGCCCATAAAAACAACTAAATGAAAGAAGTTTGACTTAGTATTATTACTCCTGCAACATACATTTTCAAGATGAATGGCGGGCTGGATGAATGATTGTTCAGATGGTGATTGTTTAGAACAAGAATTTGTTTCAGATCTATTAGACTAGTACTAAAACTGAGCTTTAACATCTGAAAGAAAGAATTCAAGAATAGATATAGATATCATGAATGGAGCTTACATGGTAACATAATGCGGTACAGTAATTGACAAATCACAAGAACAAACCAATCAAATAGAACAAACCAATCATAGACTATGAATCTTGATTCTTGAAGTTATTAATCTATGCGCCATTCATCCAGCCCGCCATTCACAATGAAGTGAGAAAATGAAGTATGAAATATTATCAAAATATCAGTGGAGAATTACCAGTCTGTAGGTCCCTGGCTTCCAAGTCCTGCCAATGTCTAAGAAATCAAAAAGGAACTGCAAGCAAACCAGCAAGTCAGAAGCAAGTCTTAATGGCAAGAGGTAAGCGTAATGAAAGCTTTTATTCTGGAATCTGGCAGCTCAAAAGCAGGTTACCTGGAGTTTATCAGATTTTAGAAAGCGATGCCCTTGTGGATCCAATGCAATTAGCTGAATAATGGTACAAAACAGATTAATCTTCATGACAAAAAAGGAGGGAGGACCGGAGGAGGCTCACCTGAGTTTTGCTGACGGCGGAGAGGGGTGGCAGTCGCGGCGGAGAGGGGCGACAGGCGATGAGGCGGCCGGATCTGGTCGATGCTGAAAGAGGAGGCCGGATCTGGTCGGTGGAGGAGCGGCGGAACGAGGGGCGACGAGGAGGGAGATTTGGTGTGTCGGCACTCGGCAAGGAGGAGAGGCGGCGGCTGGGACTGGGAGGTTTCGGTGGAGGAGCGGCGAGGAGCGACGAGCGGCGGCGAGGGGCGACGGAACGAGGGGCGGCGAGGAGGGGGATTTGGTGTGTCGGCACTCGGCAAGGAGGAGAGGCGGCGGCTGGGAGGAGATTTCGGCGGAGGCCCGAGATTTGGAGCCTTGGAGGCGTGGGCGTGGTGGACTGGTCACTGGTGAATGTTAGGGTTTGGTTTTAGGAGGGCCCACTTGTTAGTCCATTTCACGGGTAAACGGGTGAGACGAGTACGGGTAGAGCTAACCCGTACCCGTACCTGTTTACCCGATGGGCAGAGATTTCTCCCCATTTTCTTACCCGTGGGTAAAAAATCCATCTCATACCCGACTCCATTAGGGTATTTACCCACGGGTACACGGATAAACGGGTACAATTGCCATCCCTAACTAGAACACTCACCTTGTGAGTTCTTTTTAGCCTCCCAGAATTATACAACCACTCCATGTAGCGTGGTTGTGGACGCCTTCATATGAACAACCCCAAAGCGTACACCAAATCCTTGTTAATCATGTTAGTGAAGCTCCCACTATTGATGATCAATTTGCATGCTTTCTCCTTGATCTTGCACTCCGTTTGAAAAATACTCCACATCTGCCCCTTGGCTTCAATGTCAGCGCTTTGTACCTTCTGAACAAGCATGTTTAATGCTCCTTTAGATGGTAAATCATCCATGGATGGGCCTGTTTTGTAGTAGCAATCATCATGCTCTGCCTTTTCTGACTTATCACTTTAAGAGTTGCTACTAGAGCTCACTGAAGCATGGACATCATTAGTGAGGAGCACTTTTAGATGATTTGGGCAATCACACATCACATGCCCTCTCTTCTTGCACTTGAAGTACTCAAGTTCTCTAGTATGCGCAGTAGAGTACGCACTAGAATCAACTTTTGATGCTTCCTTTCCCACTAAACTTGCTGCACCCTTTGAAATAGCCCCGATTGATCAGTGTGATGTGACGACATCATCTCCTTGCTATTGTGGATGGCTCCATGTGCTAGAATAAATAGTGTGACCACTCCTTGCTTGCTTTCGCTTCACTTGATGTTCAGCATATTCGGCTTGATGCACCAAGTCTTGTATGTTATAGTAATGGATCATTTCCACTCTATCTTTTACCTTCTTATTCAACCCATTAAAGAAATGTGCCATAGTTGCCTCCTTATGCTCCTCCGTTCTTGTAAGGATCATCAACATCTCTATCTCTTCATAGTATCTATCAACACTAAAATTACATTGGCGTAGTTATTGCAGCCCATCATACAAGATCCTGGTGTAGTGGGTAGAAACAAAATGTCACCTTAGCATGTTCTTCATCTGCACCCATGTATTTGGGTGCGCTCCCGCACGACATAATTGGTTCCACCAGACCAAGGCATACCCGATGAACTCAATTGTCGCTAAACAAATCTTTTCTCCTCGGTGTAGTGGTAGCTATCAAATATCTAGCGTTGAACCAAACCAGCCCCTCCTCCATCACGCACTCCCCCATAGGTAGCACCATGGTGACGAGGGTCAACATGGCGTGGGTTTGGAAAGAACCCTACTGCACCATCAAAGTTCTCTTTTTGCTCATCACCTTCGTAGTGAGCACGCTGTTCGCGAAATTCAGGGACTCGGTCTGCATATGCCACTTGTGATGGTGGATGTGGTGGCGGCGACCTGTTGTTGATATCATCGGTTAAATCATCAATCCATGCCCCCAAATTGTCCGCCTTCTTTCTCCAACTTCTCGTGATGATCTAGGAAGTAGTCTCATGTGGCTTCCAGTCCCATATGTACCTCTGGAAGCAATTCAATAGCATATCAGGGCACCTTATCATCTTGCACAGCATCACCATGAGCACCAACTTGATTGCTAGGCACTTGACTTAACCATCTTGACGATCTCTGCAAACATAACCACACAAAGCCTTCCAAGATCAGCAATATATTGAGCAACTTGGTACTTTGATACCACCTGATGCGGCCGGCTAGTAAATTAACAGATACACGAATGATAACCCGATCTTTCACAATACTTTGCTCTAGCAACGATTGCCTCCTGAAACTGGCGCACAACTTGAAATAAGCATCCAATTAATAGTTAACATCCTCCACATCACGTCCAAGACAGTAGCAGTGATAGCCCCCTTGATCCCTAAAGAACTGAGAGGTAGATGGATTTTGGCCAACACCAAAGCACGCCAACACCCTAGGATAATCTCCAACTCCCGAGTGCACCACGACACATGAAAATAGGGAAGAGATTATGAGGATCAACTTAAGAAGTCGATCAACATGATCAAGCCCTCAACACAAGTATGAACCTTAGATGGAATTCACAAAAACACACACTGACATTACCGCCAAAAACAAGGTGATTTTTTTTTACTATTTCTCCATGCAAAAACGTCTGGGATACAAGGGCCAATGCCCTAGCCTTTTATATGGCTATCACACACGCACACGTATCGACTCAACACGACTCAGACTCTCCTAATCACGTGTTTATAACTGCAGACATTGTTACAACTTGGACTCAACGTGAAAAAGAAACACACCTAACTTGGTTTTCTAGAGTCTCTCAAAAACCGGTTTTGATTTCCTAAAGAATAAACAACCGAACTAAACTTTGATTCTTACTAAGGATAATGAAACAACGACTAAAATAACTTATGCAATCTTGACTATTGAGGCTCCAATCCAAACATGAACATGGATAGAATGTGTGTGTGCTTGATTTCTTCTGTCTCCAACTTGCATGGTGTCCATGCTGCTCCTTCCTTTTTGAAGCGCGCCCAGCTCCATGCTCACCTGAGGCCAACTTGCACGTGAGCCACAAGCCCTTGTGCCTAACTGCTGCTCTGCATGGCCATATGCATCCACATCACACACTCCATGGCCATACCTCACGCGCCCCTGCACTAAGCTGCTGCTGATCTTCCCATGCATGCAATCGTTTATGCCAGGGCAGCCCGCGCTCGCGTCGGCGTCATGCAGGAATCAAATACCTTGGTGCTCTTCTCTCATACACACACACACACACACACCACACCAACAGTACATGCAACATGTAACACACACTATCCATGCAGTCCATCCATACGCACAACACCCCCACGGCTGGCCACATCTCCATCCCTCTCGGCCATCATGGTTGTAGTAGTACTTGAGGCCATATCAATAGGAACATGCAACTACATGATTCATACATGATAGAGAGTAGTTACGTTTTTAAGAACCCTAATAACTTATTATGCTCAATGATTTTCTTCCCTCAAAGCTCATACTTCAATTACGTTCCTCAAGTTATATTTTTCTTCAAACTTCTTGCGTTTCCAATGTTTATGATATCTTAAAATTATAAATAGCATACAAGATACACAAATATATATTTTTTGCATCTAAGTTATATAATTTGGTACTACAAACTTTGAAACAATTCTATCTGCACAAATGTGTGAGCTGGCCTGCTAGTTTTTTTTACAACCTTAATGGGTGAAAAAGAAGAAAGATCTACATTATCGATTTTTGGTATGTCCAAATTATAACAGTGTAGATTTTTTTTACAATATGTCTATTTAATAATACGAGAAATAACCGAAAACGGCAATTTCGGTAATGCCTAAACTGGACCAGCCTAACAAATATAATAACCTGATCATGCATACGCAGTCATGCATGCAGATGATACAGGTCATTGTAGTGCTCTTAACCAAATACAAGATGGGCTGGGCTAATGGTCCACTTCTGACTCTGAGGCTTCACATTGGTGTTTCTCAAAGTTAGTTTGCATCTACAGATGTCGCACTAATTATTGTGGACACTTCTAAGTAGATTATACAAAGTTGTTTTCTCCCATAAAAATCATCCATTAGAAAACTTTTAGTTTTCTTCTTAGGGTGCCTGAAATATCTTCTATTGACCACATTCTTTTGGAGAGTAACGAGAGTTGGTCGAGCATTCACCTTAAAAAAAATATGAACGACAAAAAATATAAACGACCGGAAGGCTATAGGATTAAATCTCAATAAAATAGTCATAATAATCCATAACCCTCCAGTAAAAAAAGAATTACCTAAAATAGGTGCAGTCAAACCATATTAATTTTGACTAAAGAGATTATCTAAAATATGCATTTTGGATATACGAAAATGGTATGTGTAAACTTATCGTGAAAAAAAATACTTTTATAGCATTACACGTTTATAACGTTTTTCAAACATACGATGATAAAGTTTATTGGTCAAAAGTGTCATTTTATTGACTTTAAAAAGTCAAAAACAACTTTTTTTTTATTGGAGGGAGTAAAACGTTAGCTGTTGGATTCGTATCCTAGTTTTAGCAAAGCAAGCCAGCTTGTCACCAGTTGTGTAAAGCACTTTAATTGGCACGTGACACCTGCTTAGTTAGAAAACTTACATCAAAATTGAAGAAATGTTTTTACAAAAAACATAAACTCAGCACTAAGGGCGTCTCCAACAGCTGGCTATTTAGTTAGCTAGATCTGATGTGGCAAGGAAAAAGTAGGAGAGAGAGTAGTCACTAGCGACGAGCAAATAGCTGATCTATTTCACGTAGTCCAAGAACATGAGAGAGGAGCATGTGGGTCTAACAGTATAAAATAGTCTTTGCTTTTGTCTCTCACCTCCACGTCAGCTGACTATATAGCTAGTACTAGCTATTACCATTGCGGACGCCCTAAGGATTTCAAATAAGAGATACAAGTCATTCCAAAACAAAAGGCATTCGGATACATCCTTCTCGGTTTTGCCAATTATGAGGTGCCTGCCATTTTTATTTAAACAAGTTAAATCGATTAGCCAATAGATGTGCTTGGAGACGTGTGTGCTTCGGCCGGTAATTGCGGATCTAATGGGCAGATTTTTGACCCTGATTTTCGAGCGGATGTTGCCCTAGGTACCGGTTATTTCAGTTTTCAGCATCCAATAAAAAATAAAGGCTATTTCAATGTACAAAAAAAAAAAAAACAGAACCCCAACTCAAGCCAACCTTCAACTGCATTCAACTGAACATTGTTCTACCTTCCCCCCCAAAAAAAAGAACTGAACATTGTTCGGTTAGACTCGATTGTTATGTACTGTACTGTGCATTCCATCTGCTCCTCCAATTAGACTAGACAATACTGTTCTTTTTAGTATTTTTGTGACTTTAGCCTATATAAAATTTATAAAAAATCATAAAAAACAGAGTTAGCCTAAGAGTCGGCCCAAAAACAGCTGATCCAACTTAGGGCTTAGGCTTAGACTAATTCCGCCCCTAAATGTCTCTAAAAAACATACAAAAAAATATCAGCTGAAAAAAAGGGCAAACACGACTAGTACCTCACGCCACTAGCCAGTTAGACTCCTAAGAGCACCCGCAACAGGTCGCTAAGCCTGTCTACAGCGTGTCCACATAGGAGAGAGAAACGAAGAGAGAGAAAGAGTTGCCGCTACGCTGGCGATCGTCGTTTCACAAATTTCCATGCTGAATGGGTCCCACACATGGGCAGCCGCTCCGTGAATGGGCTGGGAGGATTAAAAAATTAGGTGGGATCAAAGAAAGTTGCTGTATATAGATCATTTGTTGAAGGAGTAACCTTTACTTTTTATCTATAATTTAGATGGATATACTATATAGACATTATAGAGAGCAAATTTACTTTAACCATTACGGGTGCTCTAAGTCCTAAGCCGCCACGAGGTCCACCACCACCCCCTGCAGCTGCTGCAGCTCCCACAGTTGTATCCTTCCTCCGTCACTCACTCCCTATCCGGCTAATCCCAACCCAAAACCCCCCGCCAGGCCACCACCCCGCGCACGTAACTCCACGTCCACCGCGCTCCACTCCCCCTCCCTCCCCGCCGCCGCTGCGGAGACCGTCGGCTGCAACGCGCTTTGTTTCGTCAGCGTCGGCCGCCGGGCTGCCTCCAGGTAACCACCGAGACCCCTCGTATGCGGGCAAGAAAAAAGCCGAACATGTTCTTGCGAACTGATCTTTCCAAAGGAAGTGATTTTGCTCGTTTCTCCTATCTTCTTTCATGTACTTCGCTGATCACAGTCTGTTTCTTGGTTTGTTCTTGTGCGCAGGATTGTTGGATTTGAGATTTATGCCCTTCTCCATATCCGAATGGCTGCTCTGAGGATCTGCATGCCGGCTGGTCCTCCAGAGCCCAGAAGAGGCAATCTTGCTGCCGGGAACCCAGCTCAGCTGGGGCTGGATTTGGCTGGGTTCAGTTCTTGGGTGCTGCCAATTGGCGTCGGGTGCCATGGTTTCTTTGTTGACAGTGGAAGGAGGAGGAAAAGCTATCCAAGGGCAAGTTTCAAGATTGGCGTGGTTTGCTCTCTGGAGGACGGTGGCGGCGGGGAGTCCACGTTGTGTGTATCTGATCCATCTGAAACTGTGAGTTTCAGTGGTGGAGTGTCGTCGGATTTGGGCCGAAGCATGGCGGATGGCATCAGTGGTGGTCCAAGAAGGTTTGCAGGAAGGAAGAAAGGGGGGAAATTATGGAGGAGACTGCGGGGTGGCAACAAGTTGGCAAGGCATAGGGCTCCGAGGCGTGCCCCTGGAAAGGATAGGCAGGGTCGCAAATTTGCAGTGAATGATGATGGTATAGATGCGATTTTGTCTTGTATTAGCCACGAGTCCAGCATTGAGGACTGCAATTCTGTTCTGATCCGTCTTGAGAAGCACAGTGATGAGAAGGCTCTTAATTTCTTCGAGTGGATGAAGGCCAATGGGAAGCTAGAGAGGAACGCTGATGCATATCACCTAGCTCTTCAAGCGATTGCCTGGAAGGAGGACTGGAAGACAGCTAAACTGTTGCTTCATGAAATGGTTGCCGTTTCGGGTTGCACACTGGATGCTCAAGCGTTTAATGGGCTGATATATGTTTGTGCCAAAAGGAGGCTTGTTGATTGGGGAACAAAGTGGTTTAACATGATGCTAGAGAAAGAAGTGCAGCCAAATGTGTCTACACTTGGTATGCTTATGGGCCTTTACCAGAAGACTGGGAACCTTTTGGAAGCTGAATTCACCTTTGCAAAAATGAGGGAATGCAATGTTAAGTGTGTTAATGCATACTCAGCTATGATTACTTTGTATACACGCTCAGGCCTTTTTGCCAAGTCTGAGGAGGCTATTATTCTGATGAAAGATGATGAAGTTATTCCAAACATGGAAAATTGGATGGTGAGGTTAAATGCTTACAGTCAACAGGGTAAAATGGAAGAGGCAAAAATGGTATTGCGGTCCATGATAGATGAAGGAGTCGCCCTGAACGTTGTGGCATACAATACCTTAATTACAGGGTATGGAAAAGTTTCTGACATGCAGAAAGCAAAGGAAGTGTTTGACAGCCTTGAGAGTGCAGGTTTAGCACCTGATGAAACCACTTATAGATCAATGATAGAAGGTTTTGGTAGAGCAGACAAATATGAAGAGGCAATTTTGTACTACAGGAAGCTCAAAAGATCCGGTTTTCGACCAAATGCATCCAACTTTTACACAATGATTAACTTAATAGCAAGACATGATGACAATGAAGACGCAGCTGAAATTCTTGGGGACATGAGAGCAGCAGGCTGCCAGGGTTCATCAATTGTTACTGTTCTTGTCCGGGCATATGGAACAGTAGGAAGGATACATAAGGTTCTTCCGATTCTACAATCATGTTTCTACAAGAAGATTTTATTCGATGCCACCTCATGCTCTATTTTAGTAACAACATTTGTTCAAAATTCTTTATTAGAAGAAGCCTTTTGTGTTCTGCGTGAAAAAAAATGGAAAGATTCTGATTTTGAAGACAATTTATATCATATCTTGATATGTTCTTGCAAAGAAGCCGGCAGTTATGACAATGCTGTCAGGATATACAATCAGATGCCGAAGTCTGGAACATATCCAAATCTCCGCATTTCTTGCAGTATGATTGACGTTTTCAGCACCATGGAGAGATTTGCTGATGCTGAAGCTTTATACCTTGAACTGAAAGCTTCAGCTTGTGTACTTGACATGATTGCTTATAGTGTAATTGTGAGGATGTATACTAAAGCTGGGCGACCAGAAGATGCTTGTTCAGTTTTGGAAAACATGGAGAAACAAAAAGAAATAGTTCCTGATAAATACCTTTTCCTTGACATGCTTCGGACTTACCAAAAATGTGGCCTGCTCGAGAAGTTGGCTGATACATATTACTTGATACTTAAGAGCCAAGTTGAATGTGATGAAGCCATGTATAACTGCATAATTAACTGCTGTGGGCGGGCGATACCTGTTGATGAGCTCTCAAGAATTTTTGACGAAATGATTCAACAAGGACACTTGGCTAACACTGTTACCCTCAATGTATTGCTAGATATATATGGAAAAGCTGGGCTTTTTAATAGGGCTGAAAAGGTATTTCTCATGGCTCGCAAGCAGGGACTGGCAGATATCATATCATACAATACCATTATTGCAGCATATGCGCAAAGTGGGGATTTTCGTAGCATGACTTATTTCGTTCAAAGGATGCAGGATGCAGGGTTTCCTGTTTCTCTTGAGACGTACAACTGTATGCTGGATGCTTACGGAAAGTCAGGCCAATTGGAGGAGTTCGATGCTGTTTTACAGAAAATGAAGAGAGCAAGATGCGAATTTGATCACTACACTTACAATATTATGATCAATATATACGGGAGAAGGGGTTGGATTGAAGGTGTTGCGAGTGTCCTTTCAGAACTAAAGAGCCGTGGTGTTGAACCAGATCTGTACAGTTACAATACCTTGATAAAGGCATACGGGATAGCGGGAATGCCTGAAGATGCTGTCAAACTGATGCAACAGATGAGGATTAAAGGTATTAGCCCTGATCGAGTAACGTATACGAACCTCATAGCCGCTCTACAAAGGAATGAAAATTTCCTAGAAGCAGTCAAGTGGTCCCTCTGGATGAAGCAAACAGGAGTTGCAGGATGTGGAACTCGAGCATAGTATACCTTAAGCATTCAGGTTTTGGTTGCAAATAATCCTGCGAAACACTTATTGTTCTTTTTTCAGTTGAGTACATATATATAAAAGCGCCATTGTATAAAGGAGTATAGTTGATTGCCTGATTGTTCTGCATGTGTTACAGGGGTTTACAAACCTGTAGCCTCTCATTCTCTTGCAAGATGAAATTTCAATCAGTATAAAGCAAGATAGGAAGTTTTATCATACCTATCATATAATTGTAAATTTGCCATGACAGTGGCTTGAACTTCTGACAGCGGATCAAATAAATTCAATAAGGAAATCAGTTTGAATGCCCCTCGTACTTCCCCTACTGTCATTGGATGAGTCCATGTAGTTTCTGCAATTCTGCTGCCCTCTGTTCAGGCAGGCCTTTGCCCTCATTCACCACCGACCTAAAGGTCAGCGCTATCTTGCAGGCTCCTTTGTATTGTGTCGTGGACTCCGCCATTGCTCGAGTCATTTATACTCAAGGAAAATTCAGGCTGTCCCGTATGAACCAAGTATTAGTGAACGCATGAATCTCACAGGAATTTCGAAAGAAACTGTATAATTCCTACTATGGCTTTGACGGCTTTGACTTACCTGATCAAGTTCTGTAGCGAACTACTGCGGCAGTAACTCTAATCTAGACCTTCAGTTTCAAGTCAATTTTTGCCGAAAATTCGGCCGCAAGTCAGCTACGCTTGTCGCCTACTAGCCATAAAGTCAACAGCTTGGCCTGTTCACCTGAGCTTCACCTCCCCAACACTTCGACTTCCTCAGTCTGAACCTCCATGATCGAGTCTTCCCCGGTCCACTCCGTCCACAGCGCCATAAACTAATCCAAATGCCGAGCTCGTTTCCAATACTCAAATCCATTCCTGAGTTTGTTCGCATGTGAGCACGCGCGCCCCAAGCCCGTCCCCTACCCCGCAAGCCCCATCGAGCTCTGCGCCGTGCCCAAGAACCCACCAAGAAGCCGTCAAGAACCCATGGAGACGGTAATGCTGGAAGAGGACGGGGCCATGGAGACGGACGGACTCGCCGGCGAGCCGGCAACGGCAGCGCCGCGAGGTGGTGGGGGCTGGGCTAGTCCGGCGGAGGCGGTGCTGCAGCCGGTGCGGTGGGTGCAGATGCTGTGCCGGGAGCTGGGCGCCACGTTCGTGGGCGGGGTGGTGCTGGTGTACGGGCTGAGCCAGGGCTTCGCTGGCTCCTTCTTCCGGGTGGTGTCGGACTACTACTGGAAGGACGTGCAGCGCGTGCAACCGGCGACGGTGCAGTTCCTATCCGTCTTTTTCTACGCCCCATGGGTCCTCAAGCCCCTCTGGGGGGTCATGACCGACGTCTTCCCCGTCCGCGGCTACCGCCGCCGCCCCTACTTCGTCTTCTCAGGTCAGCCAGGAATCCATATCTAAAAGATATGAGATTGACATTAATTGGGGCGTATAGATATTGATTGTTATTTGCAGATGTTATTTCGGAGAGTATGGGCATTAAAAAAACAGAAATTTCATAGAGAGTTTATAATGCCTGCTGACTAGGGGAGCATCTTGGATTCCACCCCGGTCCAATTATGCCTGATTGTCCCGTTTTCACAGGAATTTTGGTCGTATGGCATGTTAGCTAGCTGTCATTTGTGTTCTCAGAAAGAAGAACTTTGGACAATTGTTGTGGTGGTAACTGAAAACATGGTGCTAGCTCAGCTTTTCTAAACGGTGTGGAAATTGTTACTGGGGGCTGGTCATCACACACTGAATGACAGAGATGGTGTCCTTTGTTCTACAAGTGCTTGGTGATAGTACCATCAACTTTAGTTAGTGAATGCTTAAGTGGAACGGTAGTTCTGGGCAGGGGAGGGAATTGTTTGCCCTCCATATGACGTCGAAACGGATTTGGCAGCATATAGGTCAGAATTGTGGATGAGAATGTGTTGGTTCAATCACAATGTGGAGTTGGTACAAATCTTTGAACATGTGTGCATTGTTTATTGGAAGCTTGATCTTAATTAGTAGGTGCAAATTTTGGAACAGGGTGTTGTTTTGCTGTCGTTATGGGGCATAAAAGAGACTATTTGGTACACATCACTTTCAGCCTATTAGTTAATTCCAGCATAATTCTAATATTTCTCAAGTTGGGTCCTAAATCATTGTGGCTGTGTGCCTGTATACGAATTGAACTGTTCATAGGCACTTCAGTGTCTACAATGTTGGACAAACCGTGCAACTATTCATCTGTGTAATGTTAGCTCATTTGATTTTATATTTTTATTTGAGTGGTAATAGTGACTATTCTGCTTATAAGCATCTATCATATAATAAAAGCTGATGATGCAGGGTCAAAAACTCTCAGAAAATAAAGAAAAGTAGGCTAGAAATTTTCACAAAGGCCGGCGTTTCCGTGCCTGAAACCTTGGTTGTTTGTTGATGTATCTCAGATGTTTTTCTTCTTAATAGAATGACATGCAAAGTTTTTGTGTTCTCGAAGAAAGAAATTCTCACAGAAAAACATCTACCCCTAAACTTGGTGAACCCTAATAACGACTAATCAACAACAACCACTAGATGCTCTCTCTCTCTCTCACACACACAAAAAGAAAAAATAGAGATATGCTAGAATGGAAATTCCCCAAAAAAGAAAACTTACCCTTAATTTGGTGGACCATAATTACGATTTACGAGTGACCAACAATGACCATGAGATGTTATATGCAACATATTTATACCCAAAAGAAAAAAGAGTCATAAACCGTAAAAACAGCTTCCATTAAGATGTATTCATAAATTATGAAAAATTAGGAGTTTATGTAAAATACTAGGCCCATACCATGAAATTGCGTGGGCTAAACAATCTAGTTCTCCTAGTAGAACTGGTGTATTCTCACTTCCCAGCCTCACATCTACAAACTTTTTTCGAAGTTCACATTTGTTCATGTTTCAAATAGCATAGAAGCACATCCCAACATTTGTCATTCATACTCCGAGCTGTTCTGGCTATCCAGCAAACTCAGCTATGTCCTTACCATGAAGTAACTGCAGCAGAAGTGTCTATTCCATCAATTTTATCTTCTCACTCATGGGAACTGATTCCTGTAAAGAAGTGTGCACTACCTTTGCTAAGCTATTGACTTAACAGTTTTCTAGATGACAGCTATGACTTGCTACTTTCAACAGTTCAGTGCTTTCGATTTTTTTTCCTTTATCGCAATTCTCAAAATGATTTAAAGTGCTAACAATCAGGCATCGAAAAACTGGCTGTTACCGGCCGGTAACCGGTGGGTACCGGGAGGGAAAAACCGGTCGGAAGTTTTCAAATGTAAATTTATGACCGCATAATGCACTTTCTAGATTGGTTTAGGTATTTATTGTGCTAGATCCAGAATCGAAAAACCGGAACTAGGCCAAATCCCAGCCGCCGAGCAGTACCGGTAACCGGTCGGTTACCGGAAAACCTGGTTAAATTTTGGCAAATGAAAATTTTGGGGGGAGCGGGAGGGGACCGGTAGCCGGTCAGAAACCGGAAAAACCGGTGGAAACTTCTATCCAAGGTTATTAAGGCGTCGCTTAGGCGACGCTTAAGCATCGCCTAAGCGGTAAGGCGGTAGAGGGGTGGCAAGGCGTCGCCTCGCCTTACGTGCGTGCGTAAGGCGGCTGCTAAACCAGAGAGATAGCGGGCAGCTGGGCAGGAAGAAGGCGGAAGGCGCGGGCTAAGTTTACCTCGCGTCCTCGCGCCGCCTCCGCCTCCAAGGCGCCGTCAAGCCGCCGACGCCGCCGTTCACCCTCCACTGGTTGAGCCGGGGTTGAGCCGAAGAGCTGAACTGGAGGCGCCTCCACTGGAAGCTCTCATTATTCGGCTGGCTGGAGTGAGCAAGAAAGGAAGCAAAATGAAGAAAGCATGCACGAGAGAGAGGAGAGAACCAGAGAGCAAGAAGAAGGGATAAGGCAAAAGGAAGAAGAGCCAGTGAGTGGCTCTGGACGCCAAGGTTGTCACGGCGCTCCGGCAAGTCGAGGCGAGCCCGGGGTGCCTGGACGCCTAGTCGACTAGGCGCCCGCCATGGCGACAGTTAGACGATAGCAGTTAGACGATATAATAACATAAATTATCTAAATAACCATATCTTAGGAGGTCCAAATCAAAAGAAATCTATTTAAGGAAGGGCCTATTCGTAATTTTTAGAAACTATGAAGACTAAATCACAAAAGACAAAAAAAAGGCCTTGTTTATTTAACCTAACCACTCGCTCCCGCAAACCCATACGCGCCGCCTCCCCTCCCGCTGCCTCGCCTTCTCTCCGCCGCCTCGCCTCCGCCCTCATCTCCGCCGTCGTCGCCTCCTCCCCTCCCGCCGCCTCGCCTCCTCTCTACCTCCTCCCCTCCCGCCACCTAGCCTCCGGCCTCCTCTCGCCGCCGCCTCCTCCTCCTCTCCGCCGCTGCTGCCTCCTACCTACCGCTTCTTCCTCCCCGCCAACACCGCCTGCCTCCTCTGCTGGATCCGGGCGGTGTAGTCTAGATCCGGCGGTGGCAAGGCGCGAGGACGGCGGAGAAGGAGGCAGAGGCCACAGATCGGCGGTGGCGACAGCAGGCTATACCGCTGGAGAGGGGAACCGGCGGCGGGAGGAGCCAGATGCTGCTGATCGGCGGCGGGAGGTTGACGCGCCCCCCCGGTCGGGTTAGTTCGTGACCCCACCCCGGCGCGCCCAGGCGGCCGCCACAGCACACTAGGCGTCGCTTGGACGCCAAGGCGTCGCCCGGCTTCGTCTAACTGGGCAGAAGTTGGGCGATGGACCACGGCGTCCACCGCCGGCCGCCGGGACGACTTGGCGTCGCCTAGGCGACGCCTTGATAACCTTGCTGGACGCTCAGCCGAATGGGAAAAGTAGAGGAGAGAGAGGGGAGAATGGAGAGAAGGAAAAAATGAGTGGTCTGGAGTATTCGGCTGCACAGGAAGTAAAGGAGGAGAGAGATTACGTGGAGAGAGAGGAGAATGGAGAGAAGGAAAATGAGTGGTCTGGAATGTCCGGCTGCACAGGAAGCAAAGGAAGAGAGAGATTAGGTGAGGAGACATTAATTGTGAGCAAAGAACTTAGTATAATGTTGTTAAATCATTTTATTAGCTACATAGGTTCAAGAATTAGCAATAATAAGGTATATATGCTGCTAAAATGCTCATTTTATTTACTGCCCTTTAACGCCTTAGGATACGTAAGGCGTCGCCTCGCCTCACGCCTTACCGCTTAAAAGGTGTGAGGGGGGTGGGTCGCCTTACCTCGCCTTACCGTCTTAATAACCTTGCTTCTATCCAACTCTTCCAAACATTTGGCTAGCTTAGCATTAAGACCACTAATTTCCATTTCATGTTTCACTTCATCTTCATTCTTTTCAGCATCAAGAAGACAAGAATAGAAAGATTCGTTCTAGCCTGGGACAATGCATCTTGTAGTGAGTTAATAGTTATGTTGGAATCTGTTAGAGATAAATGCATTGACCCTTTTACATGGGTATCACTTCGGCTTCCTCACGTTTCATCTCCCTATGCATGCATGAAGGCATGCACGGCGTGCCACCTAGGATCTCCAACCTGAGTGTGTTCACACATATGCCTGTTAGAGATAAATGCATTGACCCTTTCACATGGATATCACTTCGGCTTCCTCACGTTTCATCTCCCTATGCATGCATGAAGGCATGCACGGCGTGCCGCCTAGGATATCCAACCTGAGTGTGTATATGTGTTCACACATATGCGTTCATACTTTGCGTATGCTATATATATATATGTAACCAAACTCTCCATTGAATCATTCCGCTATACTATGCATCTTCCTAATACATTATATTAGTGTTAAACAATGTAAATATCATTAGATAAACTAATTTTTACATTCAAAAGTTTAAGTTTGAATTAAATAAAAAACCGGCGGTTTTTTTCCTCCCGCTCGGCACCGGTAAAACCGGTTACCAGCGGTAACCGGCCGGTTGCTGCCGGTATTTGGAACCCTGTGCTAGATTACCTATTATATGATGTTAATACACATCAATTATTGCTCTCATATGTTTTCTCTGCCTTTTTCCGGTTTTCCTAGCAGTTTTGCTGGTTTTGACCGATTACCGGAACAATTGCCAGTTTCAAATTGACAAATTCAAAATTTGAATCACAAAATTCGTTCGGTTTTTTCTGTGATTTCCAGTAACCGTCCGGGAATACCCCCGGTTCCGGGTTTTGTATCCTTGCTAACAATTGTTGTTCCTGTAAGATTACAGTGTATGAAATTAATTGGTGTCAGCTATTTTAATAATTTCTTCTAGTAGCTTGTTTTTAAGGTGAAAGTCTGAGAAAGAGGCAAAGATGAAAACAAAAAACATAAGCAAATTACAGTGTTTACCATTACTTTCTTATTGCCACAATATAATAGATATTCAGCAGATTACAAATTTTTAACTAGAAGTCAAAATTTTCCCCTCAAAATATAAGGGCTTGGGTCTCCATCAGGATCACATATGGATCATAAAATTTATATGTACATCATAGTAGATTGATATTTGCAGAAATTATAGACTTGACTGATAAATCCCTATTTATTTTGGTGGTGGTAGGAATACTTGGAACAGCTTCAGCTGCTATTGTTGCTGTGGTTATTGGACTACCACTGACTTCTGCTATACTTTGCTTTATGGGAATCTCAACAGCAGTTGCCATTGCTGATGTCACAATAGATGCATGCATTGCGAAGAACAGTATTGATAAGCCAGCATTGGCCCCTGACATGCAGAGCCTTTGTGCATTCTCGTCGTCTCTAGGTGCACTTATTGGGTATGCTACAAGTGGCATGTTTGTCCACCATCTTGGAGCACAGGTCAATTACGGTCCAAATGCTTGATGCTCATTCCATTGCTAAGTTTCATTTTATGTTGCTTGACTGAGAAATTAAATTTTGCATGAATGCTGGCCTAATATAGGGTGCATTAGGTGTGATGACTTTACCTCCTGCTATGTTGGTTTTCCTAGGATTTATCATACATGAGCTGAAAATGTATCAACATAATGTGAAAGAGAAGGTATGTTGTTCACCAATCTTGTTCCATTTACTTGTGAAGTTTTTTTTATAGGTCTGCATCGAAATTGATATTGTCTTAAATTTGAATCTTTTTAGTGTATTTATGTGAGCAAACAGGATGGTCTATCTGGCATCATCTCATGTCAGTTGGCTTGGCCAAGCAGAAATGTGTGATTGTCTACATTATTCTTCTGGAACACATACCATATTAGGCAAGGTTCAAAATAAAATGAATCTGATTCTTCAGTGATTTAAATTACTCAGATGTCTTCTTAAAGAAATTAAGACCTTTCTCAATTGAATGATAATTGAACCTAGACAATAAGAGAGTGTACATGCACATGTAGGAAGAAAGTAAGAATCTTGGTGCACAGCATAATGACGAAAGAAATACAAAAAGTATGAAATGTTAGTTTCTCACTGAGATGCCAAATGAAATGCAGGTTTTGAACAAGGTTAGTGCCGCAGTGAAAGGGATGGTTCAGACAATAAAGTATCCAGTAGTGTGGAAACCATCTCTTTACATGTTCCTTTCGCTGGCTCTCAGTATCAGCACCCATGAGGGGCAGTTCTACTGGTACACTAACAAGAAACCACCCAATCCTGGATTTTCGCAGGTAAAAGTTTTGTTTCTGACCTGCTTAATGCTATTGCTAATTAGTATATTTGTTAAACAGAGCAAACTCAGCAAAGGTAATCTTGATTCGCAACATGATAGTTTGGTCATGTACCATCTGGATTTATATGATAGGCATTACCCAATTATACAGACTGTGGAATGTTTCAGAAAATTTAGTTTGCAATTCATAATTCATAAAGATTAACCATTTCCGTCAATGTAAATCATACATGTAGCACCGGCAACTAAAGTTCCCCTTTAACTGATCAATGCATTAACTAAATTTTACTATCTGTCAATTGTAGTCTTGTAGACATGCATGGTCTTACCAAAAGTTTAGGTTGATAGAGGAGGGTACTTCAGTCATACAGGTGGAGTGTGTTTTGCAGAAAATTGGAAGTAAAAGAATGGCAGTCAAATTTGACCTAGTGTGTGTGGTTGAACTGATGACAATCGGATCAAATTTGACCTTGTGTGTGGTTGAACTGACGACAATTGGATCACAACGTGAAATTGGTTTAGAATTTAGCACATTTCTGCTCAAGAAATTTACACAGAATATAACACGTAAGGAAATCATAGGTGTGTTGATGTTCTTTAAAACAACAAATTCCTTGCTTGCTTGGCATCTTCATCTCACGATGCTTGTCACTTTTATATTATACACCGTTACCTTTTTCTCCCAGAAGGATATGTTATATCTATCATTAAATAAGTGTATGAGGGGCAAAATTACAAAAAGCTGGAAATAAAATTGAGAAGACTGATGTCTTACACCAGTCACCAATCAGACAACTGAAAATAACGCAATCAAGATCTATCAGAAAGGAAACCTAGATAAAACGGTGACTTCCTTCAGATTAGGAATCTGGGATGCAGGTCCTGGTACCACAATCTTGCTTGGTTCATAATGTTGTCCTTAATGCCCCTAACAATCGAAAAGATAGCACATTAGCGCATAGTCTTCATGTTCAAGCATGGCATGGAAACTTTATTATAGCATTCTTTCAGAAAAGCTCAGCCATTGAAAGTTTATGCTGGAACACAATGAAAAGTAGTCACAATGAGTATTTTGCCTTGTGAATTGTGAAAGTACATAAAAGTATCCCTCGCAAATGATAGAAGAAGACCATAGATCAGTACAAACTCTTCAAGGGTATCACAAGATTAATACAATTATACGGATGCTTGAATAACCATTGTTGCAATTACCTCCATCTCCATGCAGGAGTTTGTTGGGATGGTGCATGCCATCGGTGCAGTTGCATCCATGGTGGGCGTCCTCATCTACCACAAGTACCTCAAGGACTACCCCTTCAGGAGCATCCTCTTCTACGCGCAGCTCCTGTACGGCGTCTCCGGCCTCCTCGACCTCACCTTCGTCCTCCGGTGGAACCTGAAGCTCGGCGTGCCGGACTCCGTCTTCGTCACCCTCGAGGAGTGCTGCTCCCGTGTGATCGGCCGCGTCCGGCTGATGCCGATGATGGTCCTGAGCACCAAGCTCTGCCCGCCGGGCGTGGAGGGCACCTTCTTCGCTCTCCTCATGTGCATCGACAGCCTCGGCATGCTGGTGGCGAAGACTGGTGGCGCCGTCGTGCTACGCGCCCTGCGCGTGACAAGAACCGATTTCGGTAACCTCTGGCTCGCCGTCCTGCTAAGGAACCTGCTGCGGCTGTCCACCCTGGGAATGATCTTCCTGGTGCCCACTGCTGACCAGACTGACGTGCTGATACCACACGATCTCTTGAGCTCTTCTGTAACCGCTACTGATGATGAGGAGAGATTGCAGCTCGCAAAGTTCACTACTCACACTGACGATGTATGATCCACACTGCTATATCATGTTTAATTATAAATTTACACACAAAGGAAATGATACGAGTGTGAGTGATTGCTGTATTCACTTGGAAGAACTGTGGATTGGTTTTGTTATTAGAAGCCACGCAAATCAGAAACCAAGTAAGTTTCTTTTCTTCGTGAAGCATATTTTGCTAGAAAGGTGGCCAAGTGACAAAATACTCCCTCTAGTAAAAAAAATGTTGTTTTGTGATACATGCACCTAAACTTTTAAAAACTTTGATTATCAATTTTTTTAAAATATTTAGATTGGAAATATGAAAAATCATGTGTGCATTTGTCTCAAATACTTTTATAATATTACAATTTTATTGAAATTTATAAATATATTACAGTAGAAGTTAGAGATCAAAGTTGTGTTTTGAGGGCCACGTAGATGTTAAAATCAGTATCTTTTTATGACGGAAAAGAGCAGCACCTTTTCCGGGCCGGCAGCTCAAATGGAGAGCAAAGATAAGCTTGGATCGGATTTTGCATTGTTTTTTAACGAAGAGTAAACTGGAACATGTACCCTGGTCTTTAGAGGATTGTAAAGAAAAATTGGTGAAGTGACACATAATCAAACTTGCATGAACAAGCATTGCCAAGTTTTCTACATTAAGATGGTATAGCATAGAAGCTGCAAATCCCGCACCACCTCGGGAGTTTGCCTCAAAACTCCATTTGGAGCTTGACTCTGTTGCAAAAGTCGTACCGGTTGTACAACCAATAAAAAAAGGGATTGCACAGGGCAGAAAAATGGCATATTAGAATGGATCGAACGTGATATATGACGTAAGAAGCCTCGTGCCGTTGTCCTCTATTTGTTACACTTAAAGTACCAACTTTACCAGTCCAAAAGATCGTAAAGAGCAGAGGAGATCGAACAACAACCAATATCACCGTATTTTACCTACCCCAAAAGGGATGGATTCGGCGGCTTCCCGGAGAGCCCACATCCCCGGTTTTGGAAAAAAAAAACTCTGAATTTTTCAAAATCACAGCGATGCCCTGGCATGTGGCTTACATGCAAATTTTTCTATAAAACCCATTGCATTTTCTTACAATTATATCGATGTCCTACAAGCTTTTAGCCAGCCGAACGCACCAAGGGGCATATCCGACCGTCCACACACCGCTCCAAGCCCCGTGCCCTACTCCTCTCCTGATTCCCTTGCATCAACCACTGCCTCCTCTCGCTCTCCCCTCATGCTCTTGCTCTCTCCTTCCACCTGCTCTCTCCAGATGCACTCCCCTTGCCCCCTTCCCCTCAACTTCCCCCTCCCCGTCTTGCCTCCCCTCCTTTTGTGCTCGATCCCTTACTCTTGCCTTCTTTGTTTTTTCGCTAACGAAGGCAGAGGTGGCGGCGGCAACACAACACAGCAACGAGGGGGAGACGACACAATAGCAGCGACGAGGGAGGAGTTAGCAGTGCACACCAACCGCGAGAGAGGAGGTGGCGCGGCTCCATCGATGTCGTCCCCTTCTACCGTGCCACGTTGATTTGATAGCTATGGAAGCGGGATCGAGCCGAGGTGGCACCAATTCGACGATGGCAAAGGTGAGATCGGCCAGCAGTGAGGTGGATTAGCTGGCGAGAGAGGCGAGATGGAGTGCGAGAGAGGTGAGATCAGCCCTGCCTCATCGCCTCCGCGTTTCGCATCATGCCGTCTCCATCCTAAAGCAGTGGTGGCGATTGTGCCACTCCGTAGAGCTAGCCAACCCTCCCTTTGGTTCCATATTAGGGCCGTGCCACCACCACTGAGCCATCACCTGGCGTCTGCCGCTGGCCTCTAGGAGAGCATGGGTTTATCCTATGATACGGCAGTGAGGGCTATCGAGCTTAGGAGGGCGTCGATCAGTGTGCTGTGATATGGCTACCAGTCACCGCGATATGTAAGGTGAGGTGGAGGCGTCATGCTTGCCAAACCACCTTCTCAATCCTCCGCATCGCGGCGCCGTTGAGCTTCAACAGCAAGGCTCCTGTGCTGGCTACCAGTGGCGCTATTGTGGATGGCTATGTGAGGCGCAGTGCCTGCACACGTGGCTTTCAGCTTCATGGACGACAAGCTTCCTGGAGACGCGCAACGTCATTGTGGAGAACCACGTCGATGGTGAGGTTAGCTCGTCGGAAGAGGGAGACTAACCGAAAGACGTGGTGGAGGAGGATGTCAAGACAGAGGAAGATGTCCATCATCTCCTCTAGCAAATTCTCGGACATAGGAGGGAGGACACTATTGGCACAATGTTAGTAAACATTAAGTGCAACCAAACCTCCGTGCCATGGTACTCCTGCCGTGATTCGTGCTCGTCATGCGCAGCAACACTCTCAGCGTCAAACATGTTCCATTCCTGTGGGATAGGAGTTTTGTTCTCATCTGAACTACCTTCGTCGTCCTCCTGTACAACTTCCTTTTCAGCCCAGGCCATCTGGTCATCGCTCTCCATTTGACGCGCTATATACTCCATATGCTCCCCTTCATTAGCTTGTCCTATAGCTTGAGCAGGCGGTGATCGATCTTCCTCTCCTGCATATACCGTGTCGGCCTCGTTACGAGCAGTATCCTTAGCACCCTCCGTAGCACCGGCCTCCGAGTCCTCTTCTTGATTAACATACTAGGCGGCCAAGCTGCTCGTACTACCCGGACGATATCCACTGGTAGGGCCTAATACATCTTTTCATCATGGCTGCACAAGCACCACGCACTCGTATGCATGGCGCTGACAGCCTTTCAGAAAGCCCTTCCACACAACCGGAATTTTTTGTACGGATAATCCATTTTTTATTCGAAATTACATAAATATACCCGCGGGAATTTTTTTTTGCAAAAATAGGCTCCAGTCGCCTAATGGTTGGGCGACTGGAGACTTTCGCCCAACCAGACCGCGACAGCTGGAGAGTCTACGAACGGTTGGGCGATTAATTGCAGTCGCCCAACCGTTGGGCGCCTTCAATGTAGTCGCCGAACGGTTCGGCGACTGCGATTCAGTCGCCCAACGGTTGGGCGACTGAAGGTGGATATAAGGCGACGACGAAGCGTCGGACTGTTGTTCCGTTCGGCCAGCGCAGAGAAGAGAGGGGAAAGAGGGAGAGGGAGAGGAGAAGAGAAGGGGGAGGAGGAGAAGGAGTGCGCGTTTTTCAGGTAAGTTTTTGTGTTATATTTTTTTGTTAGTGTAGAAGATTAGTTTAGAAAATGTAGTGTAGAAAATTAGTTTAGAAATATAGTTTAGAAAATGTAGTCTAGAAAATTAGTTTAGAAAATTAGTTTAGAAAATGTAGTGTAGAAAATTAGTTTAGAAATATAGTTTAGAAAATTAGTATAGAAAATATAGTTTAGAAAATTAGTTTAGAAAATATAGTCTAGAAAATTAGTTTACAAAATGTAGTATAGAAAATTAGTTTAGAAATATAGTTTAGAAAATTAGTTTAGAAAATGTAGTCTAGAAAATTAGTTTAGAAATATAGTTTAGAAAATGTAGTTTAGAAATTTAGTTTACAAATTTAATTTTCAAATTTTGTTTAGTAAATATAGTTTAGAAATTTAGTTTACAAAATGTATAAACTAAATTTTGTATATCATTTATAATGCATTATTTTACAAAAAATAGTATTTAAATGTATATGTACAAAATTTAATTTTGTAATTATTGTACAAATTTAGATGTAGAAAATTTAGTGTTGAAATTTACATGTAGAAAATGTAATGTTGAAATTATTGTACAAATTTAGATATAGAAAATGTAGTGTTGCAATTTAGATGTAGAAAATTTAGATGTAGAACATTGAATGTTGAAATTATTGTACAAATTTTGCAGGTATGGCTCGTGCTGGACGTGACTCGGAGTGGCGGTTCGCGCTGTTGGACGAGCACGTGGACCGCTGTCATCGCGCTTCCCGTCTAGTCCCGCCACCGGGGAGCACGGACGACCCGCCTCAGCTGGGAGTAGTCCGGACACGCACACCTCGCGTGGCCTGGGGACTCGACCCTCGTTGGACCGCCAGGTTTGCACTACTCCAGCGTTTAGTGCGACCGTAAGTTCGTTCCGTGCTGACCTTCACTTTGTTTGCAGGCTGCGGGATGCCGGGCTACTCCCTCTTGCCCGGATGGTGCAGGCCACGGACGAGGATGGAGGCGCTGGCGCCGCTGGCGGGGACGAGGGCGGGGACGAGGCGGGCGGGGAGCGATCACGACGCTTTCCGTTCGACCGTTCCCTGCTGACGGCTTTGGTGGACCGTTGGCGGCCCGAGACGCACACTTTCCACCTCCCATTCGGGGAGATGACGCCGACCTTGCAGGATGTGTCCCTGCTCCTTGGGCTTCCGATCGCGGGAGACGCTGCCTTCCTACCGGAGGCCCCGGCCCACTGGCGCGCTGACCTGCTCGCCAGATTCCAGGGTGTCGTTCCACCGGCCGATGACCACCACGTGTTCGGAGAGGAGCAGACCCATGGGCCGACACTGAGGTGGCTCAGACAGTACCGGGTACGTGGTATATAAAATCGATCGTGTCTTCGAAACTCTTATTTGTGGTATTACGTACTAATAACAACTTTTTTGCATTCAGGTGGAGCGCATGGTTCCGCAGGCAGACGATCAGCAGGTCTCGCGGCACCTGGAGGCGTACGTGCTGTGGTTGTTTGGTTGGGTGCTTTTCACCACCAGCCACGGCAACTCGGTGGATGCGCGCCTCATCGCTTATGCGAGGGCGATCGCTGACGGCGAGCCCCACCAGGTCAGCTGGGGATTGGCCGTACTTGCCGCGACGTACCGCGCGTTGTGCGATGCGTGCACGAGGGTCAAGGCAAACTCGATCCTCACGGGCTGTCCCCTTCTACTGCAGTTGTGGTCGTTCGAGCGCTTAAGCGTCGGACGACCTGTGCTGGATGACATGGGTCCGTACGGGCCCGAGATGTATCCAGGGGGAGGGGGAGACGTCGACCGGCCGACGATGGGTTCTATCTGGTGCCGTCGTCGAGTAAGTGTTATCACAGTCTACTATTTCTTTCTTACTGACGATCGTCAATCTAAACAACTTGTCTTTCTTGCAGGTACAGTTCGCGCACGTGCAGGTCACGCGGGCGTATCGGGTCTTTGTGGAGCAGCTCGACCGCATCACATCCGACGACGTGCGCTGGGAGCCGTACGCTGATACAGCAGTGCAGGCCCGTGCTCCTGCCGGTCTGTCCTCACTTTGCTGGCGTGACAGGGCTTTCTGGCTCACCCGCCGGAAGCTCGTGTACCTCATCTACGTGGAGGACTACGCACCCCAGCGGGTGATGCGGCAGTTCGCGCTACGGCAGCCGGTTCCTGTACCAGTCGGACCATCGCTTCCGCGGCACGTGCACGGGTGAGTGATCGTTTGTGGTAAATACGTACATACTTACTACTGCGTTCGCAAGTATCTCACATTACGTAATGGTTCTGTACGCAGGCACAGCGCGAAGGGAGTGAAAAGAGGCACGGACTGGTCGTTGAAGATGCATCCCTGGGTCGAGCAGTGGGAGGGTGCGCTCGACGATCGCGTGGAGGAGGACCGCCCGTACGACAGCACGGAGTACGCGGAGTACCTTCGCTGGTACCAGCCACAGACCCGTACCAGGCTCGTATATGTGGTAGACCCGTCTGCCACACACGTCGCCGCTCCGACGAACACGTACCCCGCGCACTTCGCGCGCGACGCTCACCTCGCGGTACGTTACATGTCATTTCAAAGATTCCTGAATGGTAATGTCGTTTCGATAATCGACCATTTCATGTCTTTGTGTCCAGGTTGACGTCGGTTATGCCCTATGTGCCGACTCCGGCACAGTACTTGAGAGGCTCACCAGTGGTGGGCAACTGACCCATGAGGAGGGCGTCAGCTTTGCGCGTCGGATGCACGAGGGGTGTAGACGTATTGTTAGCCTACTGTCCTGCACGAGGCTACCGGCGGTCTCCACGCCCACCGCTCCGCCTGCTCGTCCACCAGTGCCACCCCGACCAGCGTGGCACTACTCTGGTGCACCGACATGGACACGTCCTCCACCGCCTCACCCGGAGCAGCCAGGGGGTTCAGCCTGGGCAGGGCCTCCTACACCGGTTCACTTCACGCCTCCTACGCACACCCCTGTCTTTCCCACCTCGATGGCGCCAGCTACGGGTACGCAGAGGGTCTTATATCGTGTTTATCCGAAGACGACATGCAACGAACTAACGATATTAATATTGCAGGTACTTACCAGTAGCACGGCGTCTCCCCAGGCCCGGACGATGTGGGCCAGTTTTTCGCGGAGTGGCCCGGGCAGTTCTCTGACGCAGCACCGGAGGTTCTCTCTGGCAGTGCCCTCCCCGGTGCACCGGAGGGCACACAGCCAGAGGTGCAGCTGACTCCACCAGCGTAGGGGCGGGATAGACACCCTCCTGCTCGTTTTACTTTTTCGGATCGTCCTAACCCGTTGCACCGGAGGAGGGCCAAGCGAGGCCGTATGGGAGGACGCGGGCGCGGTGACGGGGCACACCAGGGTGACCAGTGAGGCGTGTTGCAGATGCTATATATGTTATGCATGTAATGAAAAAACATGCGGCATGTTACTCTCAGTTATATTATGAAGTTTATTTAAATTTACATAGTCTATCATCTCTCTCCGCACATAAACTATCTCACTTAACAGTGTATGTATCGATCGTTTTCTACTCAATCTTTCATAAAAAAAAATTTAAAAACTTTTTACATACCTACAATATACAATGAACATAAACTTTTATTACAACTTCACCGTATTTTTTACCGGTTCAACGTTACAAAATTCACAAAATTTAAAACAATCACGGGGGCTACATGCAGTCGCCTAACGGGATGGCGACTGCATGCTAGTCGCTTAACGGGATAGCGACTACCTTTAAGTCGCCGAACGGAAGAGCGACTTAATGTAGTCGCTCTACTGTGCAGCGAGATATATTGTGTCGCGGTCTGGTTGGGCGAAAGTCTCTAGTCGCCCAACCATTAGGCGACTGGAGCCTATTTTTGCAAAAAATTTTCCCGCGGGTATATTTATGTAATTTCGAATAAAAAATGGATTATCCGTACAAAAAATTCCACACAACCGTGCGCATCAGTTTTCTCAACTTCCATCTAATTTGTGTGGGAAACTGGCTCCAAAACCCTTATATGACGACGTTGCACACCTCAGAGTCCAAGGATAAGCTATGTGAGCCAGTTCATCACATCTACGATTCGTGCATTCTCGCCATCCCGGTGTACTAGAGTAGCCTACGAAAAATTGTTCAAATCAACACCGCATGGACCTTCATGAACGGTGCCAACACCATAATGCACTTTCAATGTAGTGGGTACCGGCATAGATGATGTCTCCTTACAAATATTTCCAATATTGCAACTAGTCAAATTGCATCGCACATTATGGAATCACTGATGTACTGTTATTTACATTTCCACGGCCGTTCGCCTACCGTGAACAACTACGTTACCGCATAGTTAAAGCGGCGTTCATTCCCCAAGGCATAGGCCACATTGAACGTGCAGGCCTCTTAAAATCGGTTAACTTTTCCTCATAGCCTAACCCTTCCATTGTTACTTAAAATAAAAAGATTCCGTTACAATTTACGGGAACATATAACATTCAACGCTAGGGTGGATTACTGACAAACCTCCCGCCGATTAAAGGTACTTAATGCATTTTAATTTACAGGAATATATTCATTTTATCCCCCAATCGGCCCATTTGTCTTGGCCCACTACCGGCATACTCATTTTAATTGCAATATACCAGTTCTAACGATACGCGTGAATTTTCAATGTATTGACAACATTCCTAATTAATCATAAATGTTGTATACTAATGTTTCGCATTTTAACGTAACTACTAAAATTTTTTACATTACTCTAACATGCCACGGGATCCTCACAGTTAAATATTCTCACCTAAATAAATTAATTATACGCGCGCTTCACCTGCCTTCTATTTTCTTTCTCCTCTCTTCTTCCTTTCCTTATGACATTCTAACCGAAATTATACTATTTTTTCTCTAACTATAATTTTCTATAGATGCTACCTATATGATTCTTCACACCAAATAAACTACTTACTTACTACCTCAGTGTACCTTATTTTGCAATACAAGTTACAGCTCGAGTAATTAAAGAATGTTGTGGCACTGAGAGATCCTTCCATAATTTAAAGTTAAAATTTTGAAGCTCATTCAAGATGTCAAATATAAGATGGAAAGTATAACTGATCACCTTGCTATGAATGTTGACGTTGCAGCAAAATGTGGCTGATGAACTACACGGGGTGCAGAACCATAGTATGTCATCTTCCACAAGGGTCCATGTTTCACCAAGAACTGTAGCTCCTGGGCAGTTGGTTGAAAGGCCATGGGGTATGGTCGGTCCACAAATCTGTGACGAATACCTGCAGCCAAATTACTATGTTACAAAACACATAAAATATCAATATTAACAACCAATCTCAAATCCTAATATCTAAGAACCAAACCAGAACAAATGACAATCATCACAAGTGGAGGAGTGCCAAATCTCCCTGTTCTACTACATAGCAAACACGCGAACGGGTCTCTAGCCCAGTGGTTAGAGCGCCTCAGTAGCACCGCCAGGTCCTGGGTTCGAATCCCTCAGGGCGAATTCCAGGTCTGGGGGTGAAAAAATCCCCTCGCCTGCTACCACACCAAAGCATGGGTCAAGGTCCGGCCCGGTCGTTGGTCGTTCTCACCCAGGCAACGGTGCCCCTGTGTAAGGGTGAAGCAGGGGTTCGGGGGTTTTCTCAATCTGCGTGAGAGGATCTTCTCTTAAGCTGAAATGCCCGGGGGCCGTCTTACCCCCCGCAGGCGAGTTTTTTTTTACTACATAGCAAACACAGAACTAAAAAGCAAGCTAAACCATCTCCTGCCACATTACTATTTTATTATTCTAACAGCCAAAAGCAACTCTAGCTGATACCAATAAACATTACCATAAGAAAAGATAATATCATTCTTCTTTTTCCATTAGAAGAACTACAGATTTATGTTAAAGCATCATAAACATTAATAGACATAGAGAATAACAAATAATTTTTCTTCAGCATTTACCAGGCTAAGACCAATTAGAAAGTTGAGGTTAATGAACTAGTATCACTATCAATCATTTCACACATTGAGTCATATGCTAGCATATAACTGTTCATGAAAGGGCATTCCTTTCATGTATAAGAATCCCATACCATGCCATTTCTAATTAATGTATCTCAGCCAGTTTATCTGCTGTAGTGCTGTCTCTTTTTGTTTAGTGATTCCCTACCAGGCCCTCTCTTCAATTCCATCTCCCATGTGATATGCTATGATTTTACAAGACATTATGCGGTAACAATTAGCAAGTTAAAGAATGCTGGTGTCAGGATCTCTGAAGAGGACAATGGTGCCCTCAACCAGGAACCAGACATGTGTATGAAGAAGCCAGAAGCATTTAGCAACCAGTGAGTCAAGTGCAGGAAAGAAGCGTGTCAAGATCAAACTATGTGAGAAAGGAACCACTGCTTGGGGCTACCAGCAGAGAGTTGTGGGTAACAGGGGTTTGTGCGTGTTTAGAGTTGGCATGAGTTGTAGTAGCTCTGGCCCAGTGAGCTGCGACTGACTATTGGGACCTATGAGAATGCATGCGTGGAGAGGACTGGCTATATAAGCCCAGGTCTTAGCTGTAAGTGGAATCAAACTGAGAGACCATGTGAGATGCCACTGGTCATTTTGTGATGAAAAATTAGCACATTTGTTGAGATTTTGGTTGTGCACTAGAACCTCAATTTTTAGTGTTTCTAAAAGTGGGGCAGTCTGACCGATTTGCAGGGCCAGTCAGACCGCTACGCATGGGTGGTCTGACCGCCCTGCAGGGCCGGCCAAATCGACCAGTTTGGCCTTGAGCTGAAAATGCTGAGGCCGGTCTGACCAGCACAGGGTGTCTGGTCATACCAGACAAGGTTGCTTTTGTGGAATTTTGGGGTTCTTAGACCAGACAAATGTGAGGGACTGTCTGGGATGAGTTTGCATTGGATTTCACTGGAAATAGAGTTGTGAGGCCCTTGTTATCATCCATGAGCTTGTAAACATCTTTCTCTACTCAGAATCAATCAAAGTTTTGTCTCAATCGTGTTCTTGTTTGTGTTCTTACTTGGTTTTGCTAGTTCTTGAGCTTGATTGGTGATTCTGTGTTTGTGGTTATTCTAGCTCGATCTCTTGCTGATTTGTCTTACTAGCACATGTGAGAATAGATCTCGAAGTCCTCAGGTCTTAGATCTTCACGAGCAAGAAGTAATTAGTGATTTAGGGTTTTTGGTGTTCTTGTGGCTTAGATTCGATTCTTCTCGATTCAGTGGACTTGAACCAAAGAACCTTGTGATTCTTGATTGATTTAGGTTTTTGATAGCTTGAACAAGTCTCATACAAAAATTGAAAGTGTTTGAATGAAATTTGGGAAAGTTCTTCAGATTTGAGCTTTTGTCCTGAGAGGATTTCAGACGGGGAGCAGGGGACCAATCAGGCCGGCCCAGATCCAGTGGTCAAACCAGCCAGCGGTTAGACCGCCTTCATCCCGACAATTAGAGCAGTTGGAAGCAATTAGACCGGTCCATGACCTGCGGTCTGACCGGCCTTAACTGAAGGCTGATGAATTCGTTGGCTCAGGTTTCTTGCTTCATCTTGCCAAGTCCAAGTGATGTAATCTAAACTTTAGTCACTGAGTAAAGATTTGAATACCGAAGGGAGAAAAAGTTTCGGAAATCATTCACTCGCCCCCCCCAATTGCTTGTACCGTTCCTACACAAACACAACAATGGTTAAATTGAATCGAATAAAATCCCCTTTCTTGGTCTCTTCTTCCCCAATGCCGGTCTCTTCATCCCCAATCTTACTGTCTCCTTACCCCAAATCCCCTTCTACCAATTATCCAAATTCTATTCAAATTCTGTAACAGCTACACGGATACCTCCTCAGAACTGTATACCAATATTAAGACTCAAGCCTGAAATTGTACATCATGCTTCTCATACATACCAGAAAATTATGTGAGAATTTTAATTAATGCACCTCAAGGGCCGTCTTTAACTTTTTCTAAAGGGAAATACATCATACCACACTAGCTAAACTCACCCCTGATAACCTAGGGAATGATCTACTCATAATTCACGGTTGAGAGTGCATAGATGATAGACCTAACTAGGGAAGGATGACACCGTATTCAAGCATTCAACTTCCACACAACAGTATCGAATTGCTAACCAATTTGTTAGACCATGTGGCTAGATTTAGGATATTTTGGTGATGAATAATTGACAATGGTTAATTTGTTATGATGAATAATTGGTGATTTCGTTTAGCGGTGTTATGCGAGTTGTGTTGCGTGTGTGCGGACTGATGTTGGCCAAGTTGAGACGAACTTGTGCCGGAAGAATGTTCTTTGGTCTTTGCATGTGCAGGTTGAGCATGGAGGCGATCATGGTCGGTGACGAGGTGGACCGGAACTAAGATGGGGAGATCTGAGGTTCAGACGGTCAAGGAGGTCACGAGATGATCGGGCTCATGCTTGGGGCGCATGGAGATCGAAGGTGGATGATACGTGGAGAAGCTACGGGAGGTGCAGTCCTGGAGGCTTCGACACGTGACGTGTTAGAAAAGTCGTGAGTGTGAAAAACCTGTGTTAGGAAGGGTATCGGGTCCCTTGAAAATTAGTGGGCCAAAAGTTTAGTTGAGGTAAAAAGGCCCAGGTCTAGTTGGAGTTGGATTAGGATTCGAAGTCCTAGTTGGAGTTGGATTAGGATTCGAAGTCCTAGTTGGAGTTGGATTAGGATTCGAAGTCCTAGTTGGAGTTGGATTAGGATTCGAAGTCCTAGTTGGAGTTGGATTAGGGTTCTAAGTCCTAGTTGGATTAGGATTCTAAGTCCTAGTTGGAGTTGGATTAGGATTTTAAGGCCTAGTTGGAGTTGGGCTGTGTGTGTATATATATGCATGCGGTGGCATGGCAAGAGTTGTGTTGAGCAGCCGTGGAAGAAAAATATATATACGGCTTTTGGGGTGGCCAAACGTTTTCTTTGGCATGGCATCTTTTTGATCACGAAGCGCACGACATTGTTCAGCCATCGGTCAGGCAAGCGATCTCATATTTTGCTTAGTTGCATAATTAGGGCTTAATTTATTTTCGTCACTATTTGCATCAGCGATCTTGTTTATTTTATATCTCAAGATCTAGAGCTCCGATTGACGTAATTCCAGTTGGGTTAGTTCAATAACTGTCTCTAGTTTATTCTGAAAAAGTTTGAGGTTAATCGGAGTTACGGATTTTTATCGAGATCAATTTTAGTAAGGATACATTATTCTGTCCAGAATTATTAAATGAGGCTTAAATAGGTTTTGTGTTTAGGGGAGAGTCTTAAAATTTATTTTTAGCTTCCGCAATCATTCACCCCCCTCTGATTGCCTATCTTAGTGTGAATCGATCCTACAAGTGGTATCAGAGCAGGTTAATTTTTCTAATTGATCTTAACCGGTGATTAGAAAACATGTCGACGTATGGGTTTTCCACAAAACCTTGTGTTTTCAATGGTGTTGATTTTCAGTATTGGAAAGCAAAGATGGAGGCATATATTCAAGCTCAAGGCTTTGCAATATGGGAGAAGGTATACAAGCCTTATCAAGTGCCTGAGAATGATGCTGTGTCAGCAGCGAATATAGCAGAAGTGGAGTCAAATAGCAAGGCAAGGAATCTGATAATTCAAGGACTAGGAAGGAGTGACTTTGATCGTGTTGTGCATCTTAAATCCGCATATGAGGTATGGAAAGCACTTTGTGATTATCATGAGGGTTCATCTACTATTAAAGAGGTACGTCAAGATATGTACAAAAAAGATTACATGCGTTTTGAGATGAAACCTGGTGAATCAATAGATGATCTCTTTGCCCGCTTTAACAAAATTCTTAGTAATCTACGTGCTGTTAATGTTACTTATACTGATGCTGAAAATGCACATCAATTACTTGGAGCATTAGATATGTCTATATGGGAGATGAAGGTTACATCCATTAGAGAATCTACTGTCATGAGTACACTTACATTAGATGTACTTTATTCTAAATTGAAAACTCATGAATTAGATGTTTTTGTTAGAAAAAATAATGGTAATAAATCAATTGCTTTAGTTTCACAATCTAGCAAGTCTAATGGTGATAATTCTTCTACTAGCTATGCTTTGTCTTCTTTGTCTTCACTAACCGATGAACAGCTAGAACAACTACCAGAAGATGATTTGGCACTTCTCTCTACACGCTTCACAAGAGCTTTGCAGAATGTGAGATCAAGAAAGAGAGGAAATTTTGGTCCTCAAAGGTGCTATGAGTGTGGTGATCTCAATCACATTCGTCTCGAATGTCCAAAGTTTCTAGCAAGATTTGCAAGGGAAGAGAATGAGAAGGAAGACGAGATGGAGAAAGAAAAAAGGAAGAATAAAAAGAAGGACTATATGAATCGCAAGGTGGTGCATCGTGTTCTTGCCGCTCTTGGGCAAATTAATTTGAGTGATGTGGACACGGACAGCGAGGATGATACTTCCAAAGGCAAGAAAGATTTAACTAGGTTGTGTCTAATGGCAAGTAGCAAAAGCTCCACCGACAATGATGATCTTGACAGCGATAACTACAATGAGGTAGAACCTTCTTATGATGATTTAGCTAAAGCTGTTGCTAAACTTGGTACTTTGCTGAAAAGAAAAATAAAAAGATTAAGAAATACGATACTTTGATTGAATCTCTAAATTCTGAAATTGCAAGACTTAGAGTTTTAATTCCTGATGATGAATCTTGTGAGTCCTGTCAAATTTTACATTCTGAGTTAGAGAATGCTAGGTCACTGAATGCTTTAAACATGGATCAACTTAGAGATGTAACTGCTAAATTTAATGAATTAAGATTAGCACATGACTCTTGTGATGAAAAATTGAAAAGTGCTAATGATGAAATTGGAAAGCTCAAGTTTAGTTCTTCTTCATGTTTAGAATCAAGTATTTCAAATGTTCAATTTAAAGCTTGCTCTAAATGTGAATTGCTAGAAGCTAGACTTAGTTCATCTCAGGAAACAATTCAACAGATGCTTTATCATGAGATATCTTCTTGCTCAAATTGTCCTAAGCTTAACATTGAAATAGAAATTTTGACTAGACAACTTAATGATTTTGCTGAAAAAGAAAGATTGGCTCAGTCTAGTGCTTCTAAAAATCTTGTGAATGAACATGTCAAATGCGCAACTTGTCCCACTCTAGCTAAAGAGAATGAGTACCTGAAAGACACTTTAGAGAGATTTTCTTTTGGCAAGAAAAATTTGAATATGATTCTAGACAAGTCAAAAATAAGTGTGAAAAATCATGGTTTAGGATTTAATTTTGTTGAGCATGCCAAGAATAATCCTCCTAAGATTATTAAGTCTCTTGAACCTGGAAAAATTGAAGTAAAACTTGAACCAATTCAAACTGTGTTTAAATCAGCTGACTTTGTGCAAAGTTCATCAAATAATAATGTAGGTGCTAGCTCATCATCTCAAAAGAATTCTGGTTATGTTAAATTTCATTGCACCTATTGTGGAAGAGATGGACACTTGAATGAATTTTGCTTTAGACGTGTCAAGAAAGAGAGAAAGGAAAGATTGAATGCTTTGAGACAAAAACATGCAATGTCTTTTGTTCCTAGAACTAATGTGAAAGCTATGTTTTTTGAGAACTTTCATGATGGCTTTAAATCTGCTTCACATGCTAGATTGGGATTTAATTCAAATGATTCACGTTCTTTTCGGCATTCTAATCATCCACGTGCACGTGATTTTGGTTATAGCTTTGTTGCTCCTGTTCGTCGTGTGTCACAGTACTGGATTCCTAAATCTTATTTTACTAACCCCAATACTGTGAGACCGATGTTTTCTGTCATGTAAGAACAAGCTGACAAGGATGGAGAACATGAGCTAAATTGGGTTCCGGTTTTTTTTACCATCGCTTGATTGGAACACTTGATGGTTCTTCACTCCTTTGATAGTTTGCAAGAGATTTCACTCTTTGAAAGACCATGTGAAAAAGGTGATGTTGTCTTACATCTTGTTAAATTCTCAAGTTGCTAATTTGCACATGAAATCGTTTGATACTTCTTGTTTTCCTCAATTGTGAAGTGAGTTGGGAGTATTACATTTTATGGGATTATTCTGAGGGGGAGCTTGTTGTTTAAAAATTTCGGAAGCTTTGTTTATTATCCTTGTCAAATAACTCATCAAATCCAAGTCATTGAAATCAATTGAGTAGTAGAGCTCTCTTTATCATATCTATTCATATGTTGTGTAGCTTTGATCAGGACTGTTTATAATTAAATTGCTACATTTGAATTAAAAGTATGACATGGCGGAATAATTTGACTAGATTAATTATAGTTATTATTTTGCGATGTCCATCGAAAAGGATTAACTTGATTGTGAGTCTTATTTTAACTCTTGGTTATGAGGCTCGCATGTTTCATGTTCCAATTCTTATGATCACTCAATTTGGCATGTTATTAAAAAAAGAGTATATAAAGAAAAAAATTGAAAAGATGTATGCTTCAAGCATGCCATGGTGAACAAAAAAAAAGGCACAAAAGTGCGCAAAAAGAAAAGAAGTATGCTTCAAGCATGCCACCATTAAAAAAAAGAGAAAAAAAGAAGAAGAAAAGTATGTCATTATGAAAAGAAGTATGCTACAAGCATGCCACATGCCTAAAATTTGAGTGTGGAGCAATAAGTTGTTACATGAGACTGCTAGCCCGTCTAGAGTTAAAATTTGCTTCACTTTTAGGTTTTGACTTTTCGTTGTGATATCTCATTGTGCTCTCTATAATTGGTTTGGTCATTGTTGATATGCCTGTCATTGATATAAATTGCTTAATCATATTGAAAATTTGTTTTGACATTGCTATGTGATATATGGCTTAATATGATCTAGATAGCTCTACTCAAAAATATGTCTTGGTTGCTTTATTAAATAAATGCACAATGACTTGGATAATCTACAAAGCTTCTTGATTTTTACTTTCATTGCTCCATCTTAGAATTATTCTTTCTTTAAATTTTCTTGATGATTACATTGCCAAAGGGGGAGAAATTTGGTATGCTTTGCGAGAAATTAAAGAGAATTTGGGGAGAATAAAATTACCTCTCTTGTGTTGAGGGGGAGAGATTTGAGACTTATGGTTTAAAATATTTTTTCGGCTTTGGTTCTTCACTTATATCTATTTGAAGCTAGTTCATCATACAATTTTGTGGTGTTGTCAATGTATTCATCAAGGGGGAGATTGTTAGACCATGTGGCTAGATTTAGGATATTTTGGTGATGAATAATTGACAATGGTTAATTTGTTATGATGAATAATTGGTGATTTCGTTTAGCGGTGTTATGCGAGTTGTGTTGCGTGTGTGCGGACTGATGTTGGCCAAGTTGAGACGAATTTGTGCCGGAAGAATGTTCTTTGGTCTTTGCATGTGCAGATTGAGCATGGAGGCGATCATGGTCGGTGACGAGGTGGACCGGAACTAAGATGGGGAGATCTGAGGTTCAGACGGTCAAGGAGGTCACGAGATGATCGGGCTCATGCTTGGGGCGCATGGAGATCGAAGGTGGATGATACGTGGAGAAGCTACGGGAGGTGCAGTCCTGGAGGCTTCGACACGTGACGTGTTAGAAAAGTCGTGAGTGTGAAAAACCTGTGTTAGGAAGGGTATCGGGTCCCTTGAAAATTAGTGGGCCAAAAGTTTAGTTGAGGTAAAAAGGCCCAGGTCTAGTTGGAGTTGGATTAGGATTCGAAGTCCTAGTTGGAGTTGGATTAGGATTCGAAGTCCTAGTTGGAGTTGGATTAGGATTCGAAGTCCTAGTTGGAGTTGGATTAGGATTCGAAGTCCTAGTTGGAGTTGGATTAGGGTTCGAAGTCCTAGTTGGAGTTGGATTAGGGTTCGAAGTCCTAGTTGGAGTTGGATTAGGGTTCTAAGTCCTAGTTGGATTAGGATTCTAAGTTCTAGTTGGAGTTGGATTAGGATTTTAAGGCCTAGTTGGAGTTGGGCTGTGTGTGTATATATATGCATGCGGTGGCATGGCAAGAGTTGTGTTGAGCAGCCGTGGAAGAAAAATATATATACGGCTTTTGGGGTGGCCAAACGTTTTCTTTGGCATGGCATCTTTTTGATCACGAAGCGCACGACATTGTTCAGCCATCGGTCAGGCAAGCTATCTCATATTTTGCTTAGTTGCATAATTAGGGCTTAATTTATTTTCGTCACTATTTGCATCAGCGATCTTGTTTATTTTATATCTCAAGATCTAGAGCTCCGATTGACATAATTCCAGTTGGGTTAGTTCAATAACTGTCTCTAGTTTATTCTGAAAAAGTTTGAGGTTAATCGGAGTTACGGATTTTTATCGAGATCAATTTTAGTAAGGATACATTATTCTGTCCAGAATTATTAAATGAGGCTTAAATAGGTTTTGTGTTTAGGGGAGAGTCTTAAAATTTATTTTTAGCTTCCGCAATCATTCACCCCCTCTCTGATTACCTATCTTAGTGTGAATCGATCCTACACAATTTATTCCTACCAAGTTCCAAATAACGTACTATCTGCACATTCAAGCAACATAGTACCACAATACTAATACCAGAGCCTAGCAAGCAGCAGCTACAAGTGTACAACCAAATTTAGAGCGCAAACAGGGGAGCAAGCCAAGCCGAACCGTACCTGGTAGTCGTCGCCAAACTCCTGGATGAAGGCGGCCTTGATGGCCTCGGCGGACGCGCGGTGTCCGCCGCCCGTGTTGCTCATCAGGATCAGCACCTTCTTCGGCGCCTCCGCCCGCGCCGCTCCCTCCTCCTCAACCATAACATCCGCATCCCCGCCCCCGCCGTTCCCTTCACCGTTGCCCCCGCCGCCGCCAACACCGAACCCGAGGGATGCGAACCCCCCCCCCCCCCCCCCCCCCCCCCCCCCCCCCCCACATTCGGTGGAAGTGCGACGCGGCGGAGCGGACACGGAGATGGCGAGGCGAGGCGGGAATCGATGGTGGGTTTGAGGCGAGCCGTGGAGGTGGCTTCATTCGTTAATCCCGCCAACCTCCGCACAGCTGGGAATACATGCGTCACACACGAAAACATATATTACACTGTTTCAGGTGCTAGCATCGTAGATCTTAGATCCTGCTTAAAAATGTTGTCTTTTGGTCTTTTGTTATGGTTTTATCTTTTGACTGTATACGAATGATCGAGACAATAATAGACACTTAAAAAATCACTCTATTCAAAAAAGTTCCTTAAATGACTATGTAGAATAGCTCATGTTTGCTCTTCTACTGACGAAATAGAAATGAAAACCTTGCAAATCATTGCTTAGCTCCCTAATTTATGTAAGACTAGTAAGCACGCACGTGGAATTTACGGTCAAAAGCATTGATTATATGTCTAGAAATAAAATATAAATTTTGTTTTATACCTCGTGACAAAATTTCTCATGAATTATGTAGTCAAGCACACTTCATGATAGAAAGCTAAGAAATTGTCACGTTCTTGAGAACGAATATGATAGCTATGTTGGACTGTAGATCGAGGAACTGGACCCCTAGCGAAGTGTGGTCATTTTTGGCCCCCATGGCCGCAGTTCCCTCGGCGAAATTTCCCCTTTGGCCCCTTCGCGCGGCCGCCAACCACGCAAAGGCCACGCCACGACGGTATGGGTCGTATGCCATTGTACATACATTACTTACAGCTAGGAGGTTGCATAGAATATAGAAAAAATCTTGCATTTTGTATGGAATGTACAGATTTGCTTTCTGTATGTTTTCATTTGCTTTCCATATGGAATAGAAGGCGTGTATGGAATAGGAAAAGCAAATCCTTATATTTTCGTATGTTTCCATTTGCTGTTGAAGGCTCATACATTATTTGCTTTCCGTATGTTTCCATTTACATGCGTGACCAATCAATATGGAGTAATTAATTAACAAAAATGCTTGTTTCCGAGCGTGCGTGCATGCGTTGGCATTGCGTGACACATGCTTTTGAGTGCCGTTGGATCGAGAAGCATGCATCGGGAGATGTGCACGCACGAGCGAGCGCATCGTTCAGTGCACGTCACGAGCAATTTGGTTTGTTACGCAGCACCTCCTTAAACTGATGTCAAAGAGAACAACGTGGTCGACCAAAGTGCGCGGCCAATGTGGTCGAACAACGTGGTCAAAACAACATGGTCGAACCAACGTGGTCGACACAACATGGTCGAAACATCGTAGTCGAAACAACGTGGTCGACTAATGTGGTCGAAACATCGTGATTGAAATATTGTGGTTGACAAAATGTTGAAATTTCAGAGTTTTGCATGGTTTTGAGAAAATTTGTGATTTTTGTATCTTTAAGTGGGCTCATAATCTGATAAAGTTACAATTATAATTTTTAATCCTCAATTGTCGATCTATATTGACAAATTTTATCAGATTTATGAATTTTTGTACGTTAGTTTTTCAGCTAGCTTTTAAACCTCACTTAAAATGTCAAAGTCTGAAAATCTGCAACACCCATTGGGATGTCAAAGTCCTTAAGGAGCTCTTAAGAGTGAGATTATTTGAATGTATTTCAAGTATCTCTTCTTGTAAGTCAACTATCTTTTAAAATTAGTCATATATATCTATTTCATACTCTTTATGACCAATATTTAGTTAAAAAGGGAAGAAGAATGTATACTTCATACACCAAAGTGGTATATATATATATATATATATATTCTTGGTTTAGCCAAATAATTGATAAAAGAGAATTGATATAAAAGAAAGTTTTTTTAAAAAAACTGTGTATTCACCCCTCTAGTCGGTCTCCTCGATCTTATAACCAACATGGTCGAAATATCGTTGTCAAAACAACATGGTCGAACCAACGTGGTCGAAAAAAATGTGGTCGACCAACATGGTCGGAAAAATGTGGTCGACACAACATTCATCAAACATTTCATCTAGACTGAAAATATATCATGTCTTCTCTCTTATTAGAGAAACAACATTCATCCTGTTAGTCCTTTTAAAAGTGCTATCGAAGATCAGTAGTACCGACAATGTGTGAGCGGTACGACCGAAGTTACAGTAACAACCGTGGTAAAAGAGCCGTGGTCAAAGAACCATGGTCGAAGTACATGGTTGAAGTGCCGTGATCGAAGAACTCAAAGTTGTAAGGAGTCAACTTGGTTAGGTCTGTGTGTGATTGTAGCTACAGTGAATCAGTCGATAGTTGTAGATCATAATCGTAGCTATAATAATTGGACGGTAGTCATAAGCTACAGTAACTAGTCGGTAGTTGTAAGTTACAGTACCTGGTCGGTGCTCGAAAAACCTGCGTAGTCGAAGACCGGTAGTACCAGCTTTATGTGAGCAGTACGACTGAAGTTACGGTAAGAGCCGTGGTCGAGATGCCGTGGTCAAAGTACCGTGGTCGAAGTACCATATTCATCTAGACATCAACAACAACATTGATCATTAAGAACCCAAAATATTACATAGCACGTATTGTAGCCAATTTTGCCTATATAAAATAGTCCTCGAAAGAATGTGGAGAGATTTAAGTTCTATTTAGAAGGCAATTATATGTTAAAAGCAAGAAGTTGTATGATATAATGATCATGGAACTTATTTTCCGCAATCAATTAAATTCAAGAAGATGGGGGAAGATATCACAGATCTTGTGTTAGTCGAGGCATGGTTGTGTTGTGCCGGTGTAGTGGGTCACGGGCGGTGTCGGGCTGGAGGGTGGGGTCAGTAGTGAACTGAATGACAGGCGTTGTCGGATTGGAGGAGGGGGCGTAGGGCATGGACGTCAGAGGAGGGGGTGCAGGGCACGGACTGGAGGGGCGGAGTGTGGTGGAGCGGTGCCGCGGGAGCCAAGTGGCAGCAGGGGTGCAGCGCGGGAGCGGAGGGTGGCGGAGGGGGATGGAGTGGTGGAGTTGGGGGGTCGGGCGGGAGCAAAGGAGGGCGGAGCGGTGGAGCATAGGGGTGGGGCAGAGCGGGGGAGCACTAGGGTGACGCTGATGGCTTACGGGCGTGAGGGGCGGTGACGATGGATCGAGGGTGTGATGTGGGGGCGTGATTGTCGAGTGGGAGGGGGGTTGTGGCATGAGGCATTGGTACCCGGGCAGGCGAATGCGCGAGATAGCAGGATTGGCAAGACCAACTTGTAATTATGGATGTTAGATGAAGTGAATAAACGGTGTAGATATAGAGATGGTAGGACCAACTTGATGGTAGTCATTGGATTTAGTTGATCTAATTGTTAGGAGAGGAGAGTATTAAGTTTGTTGGATAGAAAAAAATCTAATTAAATTAGTGTTTTTTTTATTAGTATAGGAAATTACAGACCGAAGAGCATTGACTATATACCTTTGTTCGCAGATTCACCAAGTTTCGACACACTACCCCCCTGAGTCTGTGACATGCCTCTATAACGTCATCACGGGTTGCCATTACCTCAATGCACAGTGGGTCGTCGGTGAACTTACGCTTTCTTGCCACTACAGTAAAAAAACCTGCCGTCCATCTCCTGTACTACCTACAATCCAGCCAGCTTGGATTAGGCTTCAAGGGAACCATCTGTGTTCACTTTACATTAGCCCACTGGCGTTTCAGCGTCTTTTCATATTAACTGCAGTCGGTGATTTTTAGTTGGCTAGGTAATTTTTGATTAAAAATAAATAGTAATAATTGAAAGAAGTAAATTTTAGAAAAAAAGACGAGCTGTGAAGAAAGTGAACAAAAAATACATACGCGAGACGAGAAAGAGAGAAGTGAGGGAACCGCTTCAAAAAGCCAGGTGTACTTATTGACTTCTAGCAGTAGCTAGAAGCAGAAGTTAATATAAACAAACCCGGCCCTGCTTGTTTCGGTTTAGGCTTCTGACTTCTGGCTTATTTTCACTATTCAACAATTTCGTTTTGTTCTAGTTTTTGGCTTTTTTGACGGTTCTATTTTCCCGTATTCGTTTGTACTGTCCGTGGCGGGTTAACCTGTTTTTCCTATTTTTTAATTTTTTAAATTTAATTACGCTAAATAAGCTACCGTCAGTTACAATGTTTTTTCAGTTAGCTACAGTAATTTTTAGCCAAAATTTACTTAAAATAAGCTCTTTTGAGTAGGGCTAAAAGCCTCCTTATTTCTTGCTCCTGACAAGATTGGGAACATTCAAAGAACATTCGAGAGTAGAAGAAGCCAGCTCGTGAAATGAGCTTCACATACAACTCCGGATTGTGAGTAGTTCACTCGTGGACAATTTGATTCCTTGACGTGGTCATGATCACTATGTCTTTTCCCCTCTGGTTGAGGAAGTCCTCGTTATGATAACAGGTTTGAATTCTTAAAAAAGGGACAACAAGTTTGACAAATTTTGCTCACAAGCCTCACCATTAGGAATCCATTTAATTGTAAACTAAAAAGTAATAATTCCAAAAGTAACATTTAGCTAGAGAATCAACAAAAGTAAAAAAAATACCAAGTTACCGTGTGACTTGTAGCAGTCCAGATAGGAAAAACATATGTTGTGTGCCTCACGAGAAAAAAAAGAGTAGAAGAAATAAATATCTCCATGCCATATTTAGGGTCACGAATAAGTGACATTTTGGACGTTAGCAATTCCGATAAAATTTAGCGATTACAGCTATGTTTAAAAGGCCATTTCGATATCTAAAACGCTGTAATTGGATGTAGTATTCTTTTCCCCCCCTCAAAACTTAGTCAGGTCGCTTCTAAAAGAAAATCTTCAACTAGGAGTCAATTTTGAAAAATCTTCGTCTTTCTTCTTTCTTTTCTTCTGGGCTATTTGCAGAAAACTCGAGGGGTGGATGGTGACCTACCAACGGTGCCCCATCAAGCCCTATCAGCTCCATGGTAGAGCGTAAATTTTTTGCTTTTTAGTCCAAAATTTAAAAGTTTTTTACATATGGACCCCTGGAGAAAAGATTTGCAAAAATGGACCCCTACCACGGCGCCAACTCACATGGCGCCCAGGGTACACGACACGGCGCCATATGCTTTGGCGCCGTAAATGGACACGTAGGATCTACGGTGGCACAACACGGCGCCAACGCACATGGCGCCGTGACATTCATGAACGGCGCTAACATTTGTGGCGCCGTTTACTGGGACTTAACACCGAGCGCAGCCCCCGGCCCCCTCACTCCACTCCTCTGTTTGAACAGACCGAGCAAGCAGAGAGCAGCCTCCGCCGCCGCTCCTCTCTCCCCCCTCAAAATCCACCCCAATCCATCGATTTTCTTCGCGATTTTGCTTCCAAACCGAGCAAGCAAGGTGAGCTCCCTCTCCTCCTTTGATTTGTTGCAGTAGATATGGATTATTTGAGATACATTTCGTAGGGCAAAAGTTGAAACCCTAGATGAAATTAGTTGGATTTGGCTCGGTTTTAGGTTCGATTCGCAATAGATTTGCGTAATGTATTAGCAATAATGTGTATAGATCCGTTTCTAGGGTTTGATTATTGTACGTAATGACTGAGATATGTTTGTTTGTTGTGCTATAGATGGATAAGGTTGTGACTTTGCACCATGGTGGTACTGTGAAGAGAAATGACAATGGGGGTGTTGATTTGGAGGACATGGAAGAGACCACATTGCTATTTACTTCACGTCCGTCGTATGGTGAGGTCATTTATCGCTTGAAAGAGAGGTTGGGATGGACAGATGAGCATGGTGATGTCGTTATGCAAGGATTGATTGATGTTGGGTCGTCAAAGGGGCCGCGTATAAAGAGATTGGTTTCGATTGGCAGCGACGGTGAATGGGATAACTATGTGGACATTGTTTTGGACTCAGAGGTCAGAGCACCTGACTTGTTTGTGCAGAGGGTGGTGAGAGATCAATCGCCTCCTAGGGCTGCATTGGATCCCAATGACTCACCGTTGGTTGGGTCACCAGATCATGAAGAGGTCGAGGTGCAAGTTGTATCCTCGGCTCAAGTATGTGAGGTTCCATTGACTCAGGTAGAAGTTGACTCTGAGGATGTCGATGACCGCTTTGTTGGTGGATTCGACGAGGAGACAGTGTTTGAGGAACCCATAGTTTGTGTAGCATCTAACAGGGTGGATGTACAGCTTGCAGGAGACGAGGCTGATTATGAGGATGCGAGGGCTGTGGACTCAGATGATGACAGACCAGTCACAGGTTTGACGTCTAGCGAAATTGAGATGTTGAGAAGAATGTTTCCTGGCCGTGATCCACTAGTGTCCGATTATAATGACCTGAGCAACGCACATAGGGCTGTCGCGAATGGAGGGCAAATGCAGAGGGACGTACCTAGGCCTGGGGCTAGTATCATAATTCAGAAGGGTCATGTCTTTGAGGATATGTCGGCATTGAAGATGTGGTTGAAAGAGTACTCGATCGTGCACAACCGTCCATACCGGGTTAAGAACTCATACGCCAAACGTCGGTACACTATCAAATGTGAGAGCACAGGGTGTGCATGGAAAGTCTGTGCCAGGAAGGTGAAGGGTACGGAGAGGTTCAAATGAAAGCGGCCAATGCAGGAATGCGGTATGAGTACGTGCCTAAGCCCGATGTATGGGTTAATGGAAGGCAGATTTTTTTCGAGCATTCTGGTGCTTTGGTCAGTGTGTCGAGGCTTTCAAACATTGTAGGCTTGTTCTGTCAATTGATGGGACGTTCCTGTTGGGCAAGTATGAGGGAACGTTGTTGATTTCTATTGGCTGTGATGCAGACAACTCGCTTGTGCCGTTGGCTTTTGCTTTGGTGGAGAAGGAGGACAAATCTAGCTGGGCTTGGTTTCTACGGCTTGTACGGATCCATGTGGTTGGCCCGGGGAGGGAGGTATGTGTGTTGTCTGACAGGCACGCTGGGATCTTGAGCGCCGTTAAGGAAGTGATACCAGGACATTTACCTGTACATCATCGTTGGTGCACAAGGCACCTTGCAGAGAACTTGTTCAAAAAAGATGGGGTGAAGGCCAACTTTGCACTTTTCGAGGAGGTATGTCGCCAGAGGGAGGTAAAGCTGTTCGATGAGAAGTTAGAGGAGTTGAAAACGAAAACTAATGCCGAGGGTCGTGATTGGATAAGGGGTTTAATGAGGGATGGGCACAAATGGTCAAGGGCTCATGACCCATTGGGAAGGAGGTATGGGTTCATGACTAGCAACATGGCAGAATGCTTCAACGGGCTGCTTAAGGGGGCACGTGGATTGCCAGTTACCGCAATTGCGGCGTTCACTTTCTACAAGTGTGTTGCATGGTTTGTCAACCGGCACCGGGAAGCCTCAGACATGTTAAAGGCACATGCACGTTGGCCACCTCGTCCTCACGGCTTCATTATCAAACCGAATATGCAAGCCAATGAACAGGAGTACCACTGTTTTGACCATGTGACGGGCACGTATGAGGTTGTTGAGGGTGGAGGGACAACCGAGAATGGAGAGCTCCGAGAGGCCCGAAAGCATAAGGTCGTGATTACATCCTTCACATGCACATGCGGTGTTCCCGACAAGTTCCATTTTCCATGCTCCCACATGGTGACCGCATGTAGGGCCCGGAATGTCGATGTTGAGACCAAAATCCCGAGACTATTCAGCGTGGATGCGTTGGTGAGGACATGGGCCCCACGGTTCGAGCCATATCGTGATGAAAGCGAGTGGCCACTTTACTCGGGTCCCAGGTACATAGCGGACGTGGGGTTACGTTGGCACAAGAGGGGCAGCAGGAAGCGGTCAAGGTACAAGATGGACATGGATCGGATACCTGGTCGCACCAAGAGGGGTAGGGCAAATCCCTTCGTTGAGGACCCACAGGAGACACACTGCGGTATGTGTGGTCTATTGGGTCACAATTCACGGACGTGTCAACGTCGTTCCACTCAAGTTAGCAGCGTTAGGTCTAGAGAGCATAATTTTTAGATATTTTGTTATTTTTATCACTAACGTAATTTTGGATGCACAGGATGGCGAGGTACCGGCTGGTGGACGAGTTCTACGACAGAGAGCACCGCGGCAGCTCACGATGATTCCCATACTGCGTCCTCCAACCCATGATGATGAGAGTTGTGTGTATGTGTATGTGTATTTTATATGTGTGCATGACGATGTATGTGTGCATATATGTGTATGTGTATTTTATATGTGTATGTGTGCATATATGTATGTATGTATGATTTGAGATTTATATGTGAATGTATGCATCTAGACTTTATTGAGAGTTATGCGTATGTGTTTTATATGTGAATGTATGTATATGTGTGTATGTGTTTTGTATATGCAGAAAAACAGACAGCTCTTTGCTGTTTTTTCTGTATGTTTGCGTAGCACGGCGCCAAACACACAGGCGCCGAGGTATTGAAAAACGGCGCCAGAAACTTTGGCGCCATGATATGGCGCCAAAGTTTTGCGCGCCGTAGTTCAATATCTCGGCGCCAGAGTGTTGGGCGCCGTGCTACGAACATACGACGCCAGGGTGTTTGGCGCCGTGATTACTGCACTTGCATTAAATATGCAAGCTCGGCCTAGTTGTTTCGTTCCATCCGCATCCGCACAAATAATACTAATTGACATTCACCAAATGAATAAGCACAGCCCAAAATAACATACTGAGTGCATACGTCCACATACATACATAGTCCACATACATAGTTTATAAATTTTCAGAAAATATATACGTCCGCATACATCAAACTACTGAGTGCATCGAGGCCACTTCCCCTTTCTCTGAGCATCAGGGTACTGCTCAAGGGCTGCCTTGGCACGCCGCGCTCTCTCTAGCTTCTTCTGCCTTTCTCCCTTGCGCTTTGCCGCGGCCCTCCTACGCTCCTCCTGACGGTGTTCCCTCGCGGCCTCCTCCTGCTTCTTTTCCCTTTCCCACCTCTCCTTTCTTTCTTCATCCCACATCTTAGTGGCGTTAAGGTATTCCTTGTCATCCTCAGCGATCGCAGTGTCGATCCACTGCTCAAAATCACAAAGCGGTGGAGGCTCCTGCAAATGTACGCATTCGTTAAACCAACAGAATTAATACCAATTCAATGAATCGACAATACAACATACCATCTTGCCGAGGACAACGGCGGCACGTGGCAGATCGAACGCCCAGTTGGCGCACATCCAGTACCTCTGCCTATATGTATCCGGATCATCCGACCTTTCCACTTTGCAAGGATCGCCGCAATAACACATCGGCACGGGAACACCGGATGGAGGTGGCAAACGAGTGAAGCCCATGACAACCTAAAATGCGAAATGAATAAGATTTATAATTTTTCTCGTTTCTAACCCTAGGTTAGCTAGTTACCCAAATCAAACCCTAATCCAACTAATTTCAACCCTAAAAACGGATCTATACACATTATTTCTAATACATTACGCAAATCTATTGCGAATCGAACCTAAAACCAAGCCAAATCCAACTAATTTCATCTAGGGTTTCAACTTTTGCCCTACGAAATGTATCTCAAATAATCCATATCTACTGCAACAAATCAAAGGAGGAGAGGGAGCTCACATTGCTTTCTCGGTTTGGAAGCAAAATCGCAAGAAAATTCGTTGGATTGGGATGTATTTGGGGAGGGGAGAGAGGGGCGGCGGCGGAGGCTTCTCTGTTCGGTCTGTTCGAACAGAGCACTGAGGGGGGAGAGAGGGGCGGCGGCGGAGGCTGCTCTCTGCTTGCTCGGTCTGTTCAAACAGAGGAGTGGAGTGAGGGGGCCGGGGGCTGCGCTCGGTGTTAAGTCCCAGTAAACGGCGCCACAAATGTTAGCGCCGTTCATGAATGTCACGGTGCCATGTGCGTTGGCGCCGTGTTGTGCCACCGTGGATCCTACGTGTCCATTTACGGCGCCAAAGCATATGGCGCCGTGTCGTGTACCCTGGGCGCCATGTGAGTTGGCGCCGTGCTAGGGGTCCATTTTTGCAAATCTTTTCTCCAGGGGTCCATATGTAAAAAACTTTTAAATTTTGGACTAAAAAGCAAAAATTTTACTGGTAGAGCCATGAGCCATCCCCCCGGTTCCACAACAACCAGACTTCACGCATCGCCCGCATCAATGGGGCCTTCTAGGCCATCGTGAACTACACCGATCAATCCTGGGCCTATTGGACCAGATATCACCCAAGCAGCCCAACTAATCACACCCGGCGAAGCCCGAAGGCATGCGACTCGATCAAAGTTCCACGCAGACGCAGGCCCCTAGCGGCTAAGGGTGTGTTTGGTTGCTAGGATGGAGTGGGATGGGATGAGATGGGGATGGGATGAGATGGTTCCACAAAAAAAGTGGAACCACATGGTCCAGCATCTAAGAAGAATATTCCCTAAATTTGCATAGGCTCATCCCACTTTGGACCATTCCATCCCACCCCATCCCTCAAACCAAACACATGGATGGGCTTGGTCAAAGGAACCATCCCATTCCATCCCACCCCATCCCAGCAACCAAACACACCCTAAACTGTCCAGGGGACTAGACTCAGTGAAGCGAGCACAACGTACACTCATGGTCAAGCTCGGCATCTCCAAATCCGAAGATGATGCCGATGACAGGGCAATGCAAGCGTACGCTTCCCTCTTCTATCATCCGTTAGCCTCCTAGCACATTGAAGCACTCATAGCACTATTCAACCTCCCTTCCCCGACTATCACAGATGTCTTGTTGCAACCATTGGAATGCTCGTCAAATGCGGCTAGTTGAAAGCCGTAGTTTGACTCAGTCGAGGTCCAGGCGTTGTTGGTAGAGTCAAGTGCAATGTCAAATTATAATATTTTAGTTTGGAATGTGCGTGGCTTAAGCACACCCGCACGTATGAATGTAGTTAGGAACTTGATTAACGAGTTTCAGCTAGACGTACTCTGTATCCAAGAAACAAAATTAGATGTTGTTCTGGCATCCCTTGCCATGCAACTTTTAGGTTTGACATACTCCTTCGAGTTTCTACCTGCCTCGGGCACCGCGGTGGCCTACTAACTACATGGAAAGATTTTTCAGTCTTAGTCTCCAATAGGGTGATTCATGCTTACTCGGTCACAATTCATGTGACATCACGAGCTAATAATACAACTTGGTGGTTGACATCTGTCTATGGCCGACCGTAGACCATGAAAAAGCCATCTTCTTAGATGAGCTCCGTTCTGTTAGAGCTACATGCCCTGGGCCCTGGCTCATAATTGGGGACTTTAACATGATACTCTTGGCTCTAGACAAAAACAACGCAAACCTACATCATCGTCTCATGGGGAGGTTTCAACATTTCGTCAATGATCTTGAACTCAAGGAATTACACTTACACGGTCATCGTTTCTCTTGGAGCAATGAGCGTGAGAACCCCACCCTTATTAGGCTCGACAAAGCGTTTGTTTCAGTGGACTGGGAAGAGCTACACCTAGACGTGCTCATGCAAGCTCAGTCTATGACAATTTTAGACCACTGCCCACTTCTCATTTCCACTCAAAACCAAATCTCAATTAAATGTTGTTTCCACTTTAAAACCTTCTGGACCAGACAGGAAGGTTTTCTTGAGGCGGTTAAGGAGGCGTGGGCCTGTGACGTAGGCATATTGGACCCCCTAAGACGTCTACATGCCCTTCTCAAGAACACTGCTCATTGTCTACAAAGCTAGGGCCAAAAACATTTCGGACATATCACTTTGCAACTCTAAATGGCTATGGAAATCATCTACCATCTTGACAGGGCGCTAGAGAATGACCATCTTTCTCCTCACCAAGTGTGGCTATGCAAATCCCTAAAGCTTAGATGCCTAGCGCTGGCATAATTGGAAAGAACAATGGCAAGACAACGTTCCCATATCAACTGGCTCAAAGATGGAGATGCGAACACAAAGTTCTTTTTCTTCCACGCTGCACACTGTCGTAGAAAAACCTATATCAGCCCCCTTCACACACAAAACTGAGTCATTACTAATGAAGAGGACAAAGCAGCGCACTTTCAAGAATTCTATGAGAACATCTTCGGCACCTGCGTAAACCACGACCACACACTTGACCTAGACTTCCTCGAGTTACCGTCTATAAATCGCGCACACATTTACAATGATTTCTCAGAAGGGGAGGTTTGGAAAACAATCAAACACCTCCCATCCACGAAATCACCCAGGCCTTCTACAAGCATGCATGGCTGGTCATCAAGCAGAGAAACATGAACGCGTTCCATGCCCTTTTTTGTTGCAAGGGCGTTGTCTGCATTGGCTAAATGATGCATTGGTGAAGCTAATGGGATTGCAGATTGCCACCCGATCAGTCTCATTCATAGCTTTGCCAAAATTTTCACTAAGGTCCTAGCAAATTGTCTGAAGAAGGAACTACCGACCCTCATCCAACCCAATCGATCTGCCTTCATTGCGAGAAGAACAATTCACGACAACTTATGTTTAGTCCATCTCATTGCTAAGAAACTCAAGGCCAAGAAGAAACCATCCCTTATGCTTAAGCTTGATATCTCAAAAGCTTTCGACTCGGTCTCGTGGTCCTTCCTCCTACAGATCCTTAAGCATATGGGTTTTGGTATGCGCTGGTGCGAATGGATTTTGATGTGGCTTGCTAGCACCTCCTCCAGAATCCTATTGAATGGAAGACCTGGACATCACATCCAATTAAGGCACAGTCTAAGGCAGGGAGGCCCACTCTCCCCAATGCTGTTCTTGCTTGTAATGGAGGTTCTTAACATCTACTTCTGCAAAGCAAGCAAGCTCACAGCCTTATCGCCTTTGGGCATCCAAGGGTTTCAGGTGCGCATATCCTTGTATGCCGATGACATAGTCTACTTCATAACTCCCTCCTAGCAAGACCTGCAAACAATCAAGGCAATCCTCTCTAACTTTGGACAAGTGTCTAGTCTTTGGCAACTTTGCACCAACCTCTAGAAGAGCATGGTTGCTCCTATTTGTTGCTCTCAAGAAGAGGTCGACCTCACCTTGCAAGGGCTACCATGCTAATTATCATCCTTTCTGGTGAACTATATGGGCTTACCACTCTCCCTTGCCAAGCTATCCAAAGCTCAGATTCAACCCCTGGTCGACCGTTTCATAAGGAAGTTCCTGTCCTTGGAAAGGAAACATGTTATCCTCTGGCGGTCGTCTTGTCATTGTCAAACAAGCCCTCTAAATGGCTCCCATCTACCACCTCCTTTCTCTCGATTTACCTTCTTGGGCAATCAAAACAATTGATAAAAGACACTGCATGTTCCTTTGGAAGGGCTCTGAAGTGGTGTTGGGAGAACCTTGATTATTGCACAAGCTTTGCCACATTATTCTTGGGTCCAAGGTATCAAAGGTGCCTTGCCAGCTCAGGCTACCTCGGAATACGTCACCTTATGGCACAAGGTCACTCCCATCTCTATACAACCACACACCGACAACCAATGGATATGGAGATTAAACTCTTCGGAAGAGTACTCCGCCAAATCCACCTACAATGCATTCTTCCTTGGTGGAATCCACTTCGAGCCTCACAACCTCATATGGAAATGCAAGGCTCCTCTCAAGTACATATTTTTTGCTTGGCTAGCTACTCAGGAGCGCTGCTGGATGGTCGACTGTCTAGTGCGGCACGGCGTGCCATTGCATACAGTTTGTCCCTTATGCGAACAACACCCGGAAACAATCAATCATCTGCTAGTCTCTTGCCATTGGGTCCGGCAAGTTTGGGCACAGTTCCTACATCTATTCGGCAGGCGCTGCCTTCCACCAGCTCCGCAAACTAGGCTGCTTGACTGGTGGCTCTCAAGCCGCAAGCATGTAACCAAGGCTAGCAGGAAAAATTTTGATTCTATAACCCTCCTTTTCATTTGGACCATTTGGTGTGAGCGCAACGGCCAGGTATTCAACAATATCAAAACAAGCACCGTAGAGTTCGTGGACAAGCTCAAACAAGAACTCAATTGTTGGTGTTGGGCGGCCGCGGACTCCCTCCCGACCTCTCTTCTTTGACAATCGTCTCTTCGCAGCCTAGCTGCGCTGTCGCCTTGGCTTCCTTTAGTTGCACCTTCCCGTCTCTGGCTTGTAATGAATCTTTCTCTCTTAATGAAATGATGTCGCCTTGGCTTCCTGTAGTTGCACCTTCCCGTCTCTGGATTGTAATGAATCTTTCTCTCTTAATGAAATGACATGCAAACCTTTTGCATGTTCCCTAAAAGAAAACAATGGAACCAGTATTGGCACAGCTTATTTCGGATTGTTTGGCCCATGCTTCAAGTAACAACAGGCCCAATAGTTCCTCTGAAATTCATTTCTTTATATGTACAGTAATTCTCAAAATCTTGCTTCTATATTTTTTATTCCATTTTCCCCGTCGTAGTGGATTACACCATCTGTTGTTAATGAATTCATTTCAATCCAAGAGTAGTGGAAACTCCAACCTGGTAACGCCTGATCACATAACGTGACAACCATTGTCGACTTTAAGAGAACTGGTGAGAGGTGACCACAATAGTTATTCTTGTACCTAATGGAAGATCCAGCATATTGAACTCAACGCAGGAGCTATCAGTTTATTTGGTAATGATGGTCCAGAAATGGGGGCTACAGCATCTCGAATCCAAGGTAGTGAGCTGCTGCTGCTTCTTTTCTTTCTGAAACAGGATAGATGTAAGCTTCTCTCTCTCCTCTCTGGCGAGTTTCTCTCCACTGGCTGCCGTGGCTCCAAAACCACCGAGATCCCCACCGATTTGGAGGTGATGACGGGATTTTGTTCGACTTATTTGTTTCAATTTTCAGATATATCAGTTAGTTAGAAGCATTTTTTTAACTGTAATATCTTATTGGAATTAATAAATATTCCTCTAACTAGATTCCACGGTGTAGCATAACACAACAGCCGCACGCAAACTAACCCGAAGTGTCAATGCCACCTCGTCGCCTCTGCATGCCACCACGTTATGCTGGCAAGTGGAACCAGAACGCGGATGACATCCTGGACAACCTATTGTTCCAGTGTCGGTGCTTGGCGGTGATGGCCACACCAATAATTAGGCAGAGGAGTTCTGAAGGTAAGAGTTAGGGCCGTTCGGTTGGGCTGAAAAACTGTGGCTTATGACTGAAATGCACTGTAACGATTGAAATTTCACTGTAACTGAATATAACTTATTTAGCGTAATTAAATTTAAAAAATTTTAAAAATAGAAAAAAATATGCTAGCTCATTACGAACAACATAAACGAATAATAAGAGTGTGGGTCACAAGGACGGCAGATATGTGTGTCAGACCGAAACGGCTATTGAGAGGGGTGGGGGACTGGGAATCAATAGGAAGTATTCTACCCAAATTTATATTACTGAATCACTTAACCTTAATGCAGTACAGGTGCTTTGTCAGAGTGGAGGATGATTTAATGCGGTTTCTCCACATAGGCTGACACATGGACACCACTTAACCTTAAACTCCGCAATTGTATGTACCTCTGTCCATATTCCTCTCTATGTAAACAATGGTACTAGAATCATTTGTGACTGCCTGAGCTCCCTGCTTAGGGTGAAACGTTGTTATTTTTTCGACATATCTTTTATAAGAATGTGAATACCAGCAGGCTCTCTCTCTCTCTCTCTTCAATCTGTAGATGCTTCGGCTTCTGCAGCCTTGCTTATTTGATCCACTATGTGCATAAAAACAGGATATATTTTTTCTTTCTCGTCATAAGATAATATTGATTCTATATGTAAATAAGGAATGTCTAGGCATCATCCGGATATTTTCTTCCTAACAATCATCTAAATTTAGGACCGTTGGTTTAGAAATCAAATGGACTTTTTTAGGGGGAGAATTCGTGGCCGTTGGATCTCTAATCCAACAGTCACAAATCTGGATGATAGCTAGAAAGAAAACATCCAGGTGATATTTATCAACACCCATGTAAATATATGCATATTTGATTCTTTTGATATGCGGACCCAATTGAGAGTGTGGAATATTTGGGATAATCAAGCAATGAATAGAATGAAGAACCAAAAATTACATATATAGACCATGCCAGACAGGTGAGGAGACAAGTGTGAAACCATGCCATGCCTTAAGTATGGGCTAGGAACTAAGGCGTCTAATATGTTAACCGAGGTGTCTAACACCCCTGCAGTTGGAGCATCGGCGCAGCAAACGTTCAAACTGGATTGGAACTTGATGAAAACAGAAGTAGGTAGCCCTTTGGTGAAGATGTTGGTGTACTGATATGACATCAGAATGTGAAGAACATGGACATCACTAAGACCAACTCATTCCAGGACGAAGTGGAGGTCAATCTCAACATGTTTGGTGTGCTGATGTTGCACTGGATTTGTTGAGAGATAGACCGCACTGTCATTGTCACAATAGACAATAGTAGCTCAGCATAGAGGACTGTGAAGTTCTTGAAGAAGTTGGCACAGCTAACACGCCTCAGCGATAGCATTAGCCACGGCCTGGTACTCAGCCTCCGCACTCGAACTAGAGACAGTGTGTTGCCGCTTGGAGGAACAGGAGACGGGATTGTGACCCAGGAACATGGCATAGCCCAAAGTAGACTTGCGCATGTCGAGACAACCAGCCCAGTCAGCATCAGAGTAGACAACCATATCCGTAGAGGCTGCTTGGTGAAGTAGGTTGTGGTCGATGGTGCTACAAAGATACCGAAGAATGTGCTTTATGGCAGCGAGGTGCGGCCCACGAGGATCATGCATATGGAGACAAACTTGTTGTATGACGTAGGCAATATCCGGGCGAGTGAAGGTGAGGTACTGCAAAGCACTGGCAAGACTTTGGTAGAATGTCGGATCAGCCACAAAAGTGCCAGCAGTAGAGGAGACCTTGGAATGAGTGTCGACAAGGGTGCTGCAAGGCTTGCAAGTGGTCATGCTGGCACGGTCCAGGATGTCGAGAGTATACTGCCACTAAGAGAGGAACATGCTGCCATCACGACGATTGACAAAAACACCTAGGAAATGGAGTGGACCAAAATCCTTCATAGGAAAAGACTGCTGGAGGGAGACAATCACTTGACGGAGCACACTGTCTGAAGAAGCAATCAGCACAATGTTGTCCACATAGAGTAGTAGGTAGACAGTGTCACCGCCTTGATGAGACACAAAAAGAGAGGTGTGGACTTTGCCTCCATGAAACCGAGAGGTAGCAAGTAGGTCGCAAAACAGCTGTACTAGGCCCGAGGTGCCTGTTTGAGACCGTAGAGAGACTTGTTGAGGCGGCAAACGTAATCCAGGTGAGAGGAATCCACAAATCTAGCCACCTGTGAACAAAAGACAGTCTTAGAGAGTGTGTCATGAAGGAAATGCATTTTTAACATCCAGCTAGTGGATAGGCTAATCCCGAGATAGGGCAAGAGAGAGAACTGTGGAAACAATGGTCGGCTTGATGACTGGACTGAAAGTCTCATCAAAATCAATACCAGGACGCTGTGTGAAACTACAAAGAACCCAACGAGCTTTATAGCGGGCAAGAGTGCCATCCGAATTGTACTTATGCAAAAAAATCCACTTCCTAGTGACCACATTGGCTTTAGATGGCTGTGGAACAAGAGTCCATGTGTTGTTGGCCTAAAGAGCAGTGTATTCATCCTCCATGGCATTGCACCAATTAGGGTCAACGAGAGCAGCTCGGTATGTGGTTGGAACAGGAGACAGAGTAGCGGCATGAAGGTTCATGCTGGTGAGTGGCTACCAAAAATCATGCTTTCCACAAGTCACCATGGCATGGGAGTTTTCGACCAGTTGGAGCAACACAACACCTGGGGGAAGCTGTGGTAGAACAACCCCACTGGGAGCCGTTGAGTCAACTGGTAGACCCACAACAGGAGCATCGTGTGCTTCCAATGCCCTGGGAGGAGCCACGGCTAGAGCACTGGGTGCTACCACAGCCACGGACAAATCGACGGGTGAGGGGAGTCCCTGCTAGGAGAGGCGCTGCCATCTGGCATCATGTGTGCGGGTATGAGTGTGTTGGCAATGCGCAGCAGCGCCGTTTGGCTCCATGGCTGGTAGGAGTACGGGCGAGCAGGTCACACCAAGAGGAGAACCAGGACCTGCAAGACGCGAAGGCCCAATGGGCATTGGCATGTGATCAAGCTCCAACAAAAAATCAAGGTCAATCGGGGAGGGCTGGGTGGTGAGCTCAGCAAAGGGAAAAGATGACTCGTCAAATGTAACATGGCAGGAGATGATGACCTGATTGGAGGAGAGATCGAGGCATCGGTATCCCTTGTGTTTAGACGGGTAGCCGAGAAACACGCACATGGTGGAGAGAGAAGAAAGCTTGTGAGGAGCGGTGGCAGAAAGGTTCGGGTAACACTTGCAGCCAAAAACTCAAAGGTGAGAGTAGGAGGGGGAACACCAAAGTGTGCAAAAAAAAAGGTGTGGAAAGATTGAGAGTTTTTGTGGGTTGGCGATTGAGAAGGTTGGTAGCGGTGTGAAGGGCCTCAACCCAAGAAGAGAAAGGGAGGCTGGCCTAAAACATAAGAGACCAGACAATATTATTAGTGGAATGAATAATGCGTTCAGCCTTGTTGTTCGTCTAAGAGGTGTATAGATATGACATGCGGAGTGCAATGCCATGGGTGAGGAAAAAGGTGCGAGTGGTGGAGTTGTCAAACTCACGGCCATTATCGCACTTAATGCTCTTGATCTTAGTGCCGAACTGAGTAGCAACATAAGAGAAAAAATGCAAGATAGTGACAAAAGTATCTGATTTCAATCGTAGAGGAAGCGTCCAATGATAATGCGAGCAATCATCAAGAATAACCAAGTAGTATTTGTAACTAGATACACTGGCAACAAGTGAGGTCCAAAGATCATAATGAACTAAATCAAAATTCTTGAGAGCACGAGACTATGAAGTAGCAAAAGGTAGAGGCACATGGCTACCAAGCTGGCACGCATGACATATAGTATTAGTAGGTTCATTATTGTAAGCAATAGTAGACACACTAGCAAGGTGAGACAGAAACTCATGGCCGAGGTGCCCGAGACGACGATGCCACAGGGAGGTGGATGAGTTGGTGATGAGTGCTCACGAAGGAGAGGCAAACGCAAGGGGTAGACAGGTCCGGAGCTATTGCACCTGGCGATCATGTTCTGAGAACGAAGATCCTTTACAGAAAAGCCAACAAGGTCAAACTCAATGGAATAGTTGTCAATAGTTAATTGATGAACAGAAACAAGATTCTTGATAAAGTGTGGAGTGACAAGAACTTTATTGAGATGAAGACGGCCAAGATTAGTGGAACCAGTGGAGGTGACGGGTAGCAAAGATCCGTCACCGACAATAATGGTGGAAGGAGTGAGGGGGATGGGAACGGGAAAGGTTACCATCGCTTGACATCATGTGCGAGGTTGCACCAGAGTCCATGTACCAGTCGGTGGTTGGCGGGAAAGCAAGAGTCATGGTGTTGAAAGAGTTCGCCAATGATTGCTGATCCCATGGACCAAGACTGGGAGGCATAGGACCCGGACTGACCCGAGGAGGCCACGGCGTGGGCGGTGGGTACAAGGGTAGCGAGTAGCTGGCCTGGGTTGGCCAGCCACTAGCACGTATGGCTGGGGCGCACCACCGTGGCGTGGCTAGGGTGGTGCGCTAGGGGCGCGTGGGCCAAGGAGGCCAGGGCCCTAGCTTGGATGGAGTTGCCTGGGCCACACCTGGATAGTGCCGGTCCAGGTATTGTAGAAGGAGGGCGGCCAACTAGAGGTGCCACCCCCAGAGTGACCACCCACACCTCCGTCGCCGGGCTTGGTGTTGCTGCCGCTGTAGCTGCGGCGACTGGATCCGCTCTTGTCGCTGCCGGTGCCACCGGAGGGAGCGCCCTGTGGCACACCAGGGGAGCAGCAGTCGGACGTGCTGCCACCACCCCCGGAGACACCACCACTGGGACCCCAATTGCCGGTAGGGGTCATGGTGATGAGGGCTGTGGAGGGAGTGGAGGGATGTGACGACATTGTGATTTCTTTGAGTAGCAGAGCAGAGTGAGCCTCGATGAATGAGGGGAATAGCTTCTGTCGTGTCAGTAGGGCCACCATGCATGCAAATTTTGTGTTCAGGCCACGTAGAACGGACAGAACTAGGGTGCGATTGGGCATCAGTTTGCCCAAGTCACCGAGGGCATCGGCCATGCTCTTTAGCTTGTGGCAGTAGTCGGAGATGGAGAGGTCACCCTAGACGAAGTTGCAAAACTCCGCATCCGGGTACAGGGCACGTGTCTCCTTGTTATCGATGAATTGTTACTTGAGGACCACCCATACGAGCCGCGCCGTGGAGGTAGGAGTCATCACGATCTCGAGAAGTTCAACGGAGATGGTGCCGTAGAGCCACGAGAGAATAAGATAATCAATCCAGACCCAGTCGGCGATGTAGAGGTGGGCGTCGTCGGAGAGCACATGATCAGAGAGGGCGTACTTGCCAAGCATGAAGAGGAAGAGGCCGTGCCATTTGTTGTAGTTTGGAGAGGCGAGGTCGAGGACGAGAGGGACGAGGGCCTTGGTGTTGAGGACACTGTATGCCTGGGCATGCAGGGAAGCAATGGTGGCGGCATCGGAGAGGGCCAGTGCCTATGCGGCCTCCTAGTGTGTGGCAGTACCCTACGCGTGGTGCACAGCAGCGGCAGCGGCGGCCTCCTGCTCGTGGCGTGTGGCGGTCGCAGTGTCGTCTTCGTGGGCCATGTCGGTGGAATTAGCGAAAGGGTGCAGTCGTAGGAGCGATCGCTTCTGATACCATGAGAGCGTGAAATATTTAGGGCAATCACACAATGAATAGAATATAGAACCAAAGGTTACATATATAGACTATGCCAGGTAGGTGAGGAGGCAAGTGTGAAACCATACCATGTAGGTGAGGGGGCAAGTGTGAAACTATGCTATGCCTTAAGTATGAGCCAGGAACCGAGCCGTCTAACATATTAACCGAGGTGTCTAACACCAATGTTGGGGGAGGCGAGAGGCAGAGCCAAGGCAGCATCTAGTGCCATGTGGAAGCCATTATCAGCCAGCAATATTGGTTTTGGAGCTCAGTTGACCCACTTATACAAGTTTGAGGATTCAAATATGCAATTTCGTAGTTTAGGGACATATGATGCAATTTACTCTTCGCTACATACCAAAGTTTATAGAGCTCTGCTAGCTTAACAGACATACCATGTGCTTATTTATCAATTCCTTTCACAGGAACCAACAGAAAGGGTTTAGTTTAATCCAAGAGAGTAAGATGAACATCTCAGAGCAATATTCCATACGCAACTGATTCCTCTTCCTTACAACACCACGTTTTCCTCATAAAGCTTATCATACTGTATGCTAAACTAGGGATGGGCAATCAACAATGGAACCAGTATTGGCACAACTTATTTCGGATTCTTTGGCCCATGCTTCAAGTAACAACAGGTCCAATAGTTCATTCGAATTCATT